>VYXB01007926.1:90417-162518 GCA_013397135.1 Pachyramphus minor
CCGTTCCCTTTTGTTCCTGAGTGCCGCCCGCCTTGGATCCCCGCCCGGGAAGAAGCCGCTCGGTACTTCCTGGGCTCCGTCTGTGCCTGCACACCCGCCTGAAGGGCATCCTCCTCCGGTGATGCTGGTCCGTCAGAGCTGCCGGGAAAGGGATTTTCCCCTTCCCACAACAGCTCCCCGTTGCTTGCTGGTCTTCAGTGCTGGCTCTTCAGTTAACTGGACTTACCGTGTGTTAATTCCTTCACAATGTATACGGGTGTCCCTGTACCCTGGAGAAGAATTTCCTTATTGACTTGCCGACTATGCTGCGGCCAGGTATTATTTACATCATCAAAGATACGCCTGTGTAAATGGGCTCTCAGGGCTACAGCGCGGCTGTTCTTAGAGCCCAGTTTGCCGAAACTTTAATTGCAGCAGGCGATGTTGTGCCGTGGATCCATTTACGTCAGGGCGGACCAATACTCCCGTGGGATAACGACCTCGCCGAGGCCGTCGCTTGTCACGCACGGAGTATTCCTGCTGTTTCATGGGGGGAATCGGAAACAAAAATGAGCAAACAATGAAAATTAGTTTATGGTTTTGGTTTTGTTTTGTTTGTTTGTTTTTGTTTTTTGTTTTTTGTTTTTTTTTTTTTTTAATCTGACATGGTAACGTCTGTTATGGGCACAGTAAATCAGGCAGTTTTCTCCAGCACAGCCCACGTATCAGCCGGTAAACAGCATAAACTGTGATCACTTCGCAGCCGAAAATATAAGGCCTTGCAGCTCTGGCTGTCGGAGCGTTACGTGTCATTAAAGTAGCTCTCTTGGAGGAGAGGGACTGTCCCAGGAGCTGCAAAATCTATAAACACTTTTCTGATTGGTTTAAAAATTTAGACACAGGAAGTGGATGGTATCTAATAACAGACAAGTGGAGACACTGTTGTCATGGAAACTGAGAAGACTACACCCCCCTCCCATGTATTTAAAAAAAATAGGCAAAAGAAAAAAGTCTGCATATCATCAGAAATGCCTGCAGACCGCTTTGGCTGCTGTTGCCTTTCCCACAGCATCTGTTGAAACCTGAGAACATGCCTGTCAAATCAAGGTCATTTTACAATAAAACCCCGTGCTGCTGCCTCCCTCTCTCCTCTCCGGACATTGTCCCACACTTTCCACCCAAGGAGTTGGGGAGATGGAGCCACCTGCCCGTGCCCACTGGGCTGCCCTGTGGTGGGTGTCATGCCCCAGCCCGTCCTGCTGCTGTGGAATCCGAGGAAAAGCTCAAAGCCGCAGGACCAGTTACTTTTAAAAGCCAAAAGTAACAAGGGATGACACTTTTTTAGTCAAATGATCAGGCCATGTTTCTTTCCGTGGGAGTCCAGGGATCTGGCAGAGAAAGGTAGGATTGATCTCCCAAACTTGAATATTCAGGCCATTTCATAAATCTGCCTCACCTATAAAGAAAAACAAACAAACAAACAAAAAGTGGCAAATGGCTCTGGGAAGCCCTGTGCAATTACTTATAACAAAAAAAAAAAAATCACGGTTCGGTTGTAGCATGCTGTTTGAGGACAAAAGCAGAGATGTGAGGATAAAATAAACTGCATTGCTGCTGAATGCAGCATGAGAAAATCAGACTATTATTGTGGTAAATTGAAGTTTTACTTTGCTGGGCTATCAAAAGTTTATCACGTGAAAGAAGAGAGCTATTTTGCTTTTGGAGCAGAGGAGAAGTATTTCACAGCAAACTCAAAAGAAAGGTGTTAATGTTTTTGCTTATTTTCTTGGGCATCACCCGTTGATTTCAGATGTTTGTGATGGAGAGATGTCTTTGAGTATTCACTGCATTTTCCCCAAAACATTTCCTCTTCTTGCTCCCTTTAATCTTCATTTTGCAGTGACCAAGCTGAGAAATAGCAGTTGAGTGTTTCGCCTGCTATATAAATCATCACTTTGAAATCTTAAATGAATGGTTTGACCTCTGTTGCCTCTTTGCTTGCATATTTCACTTTTTGCTTTATTATTTCTTAAGAAAAGTGGGTAAGCAGGTCTTACAGATCAGGAGGTAAATCCTGCCGGGTACTGAGGCAAAGGTGCCCACCCAAAGCAAAACCTTTCAGTTTGCTATCTGAAAAACCCAAGGCCTGTCTTTAAAACTTAGTTGCAAGCAGAGCAAGCTGAAGAGATGGTAGAGCCAGGGGAAGCAGTACCTACTTCTACTTGAGGAGTCCCCATTGGCATCTGGGCTGGTACTGGGGTGCAGGAGGTGGGACCCCCCTCCTTTTGTCGGGGAGAGGCTTAGGGATTTGGGCAGTTGTTTAATCCAGCTCACATCTGATTAGCCAGATGCAGCTTTTAATTCACGAGGAGTTCAAATGGAGAAAGTTTGGCTTGGTAGCGAAAGTGTGCTTGCTTCTAGAAGTGAATTTCCTGTTGTTGGGAGCACCCTTATCGGCAGGAAGGTTTGCCGGCAGGAAGCGTGTCGGTTACTTGTTTTTACACATTGAAGGAAATGATCTGGATTAGCTACCTTCTAGATTTACCCTTCATCAACCTCTGTGTCTGTGCTACTTTATTTATCTCTAATCGTTTTAGTTTGTAAAAGTCTTATGGTATCCAACATTCCCAAGGGAAATGCAAAAGTTAAATGCTTGTGTTGTCCTACCATTTTTTGCTCTTATAAAAAAACACTCCACCAGCCTCTCTGGGCTACATGTTCAAAATTTGCAATTTATACCTTTTGAGCCTCATTACTGATACTCAGATAGCCTTTTCTTTTTCTTCCCCCTTTAGAATGAAAGATCAAAAAATGCACCAGTTATTTTACTAATAGGAGCAGTCCTTACACTTCTGAACTGCCTTTCATCATGGATCATAAATCACTTTACAGAAATTACTGTTCTAATATCGACAGAAGTTGTATGAGCATAGGAAGCTGAAACTTAGCATTTAACATGGACTGCACAAAGTTGCAAGGCAAATTAGGAGCAGAGCTTGGAGTCAAATTAATTGCCCCTTAATTATGGATTATCCATTGCTTATGGATTAAAACTTTGAAAATGTGTTTGTTTTTCAAGAGTGCACTCACGCTAATGCAGGAGTGCAGTGCATACGTGTTTGGGATATGGGGTCCAGGGTGAGAATATATGCAGTGGTTCCAGAAAATGCCAGTCATTTGCTGGTCCCTGCCCAGTGTGGCATGGCTGGGATGCCAGGTTGGAGGCTTGTAAGATTAGACTTGGCTTTGGACGAAAGTCAAGACCAAAGGTGAGCGCTGAGGTTTAGGTCTCTGTGTTCTAGTAAGCAGGGAGGTTCAGGGAAATAAACATTTCTCTGATGTCAGCTCACAACAGAGTTTTTATGGTGTTAAGCTGAACTTTTGCAGAGGGTTTTGAGGGGGAAACGTGGGAAAGTTACATAAACTTGTAAGAAGCTGTCTGGCATGCTAAATAGCTTCCAGGAGTGATTTTTGGTGTAGGAGATGTCTTGGTGTTCAGAGCTGTTCCTGGCAGAAGCTGCCAGGGCTGTCCAGAAACCTAAGCTGGGCAGGAGCAGGACTATCCTGGCTGATGCTAGAATTTGCCAGTTCGTGACTTCAGATGTAACACAATGCAGCATGACTTTGGCCACAGTTTTGACATATTTGTAATGAAACTGCATTTGGCTTGTTACCTGCTTTTATGACCAAGCCAAAGTAAAACTGTAACAAAATAAAGGAAAAAATGAAAAAAAATTAAGGACTTCCACAAAGCAGCATTTCATTTAGATGTAAAACTTACAGCTGTGTTTTTTCAGAAGTGATCAGCTGACTCTGAGAGACCAACCTGAAGCTTTGGAAGGCAAGGCAGTTTTTGGGAAGTGATTCTTGCCTAGGTTTTGAAAATTATTCTCTATTTAAGGTGCCTGAAGTTGAGCTGCCAAGCATCAAGGCAACTTAAACCCCCTCTAACCTTGCTGTAAGACTTCTGATGCCTTTCACATCCTTGGGACTTTAAACTAATCTGGGCTGAAGCTGGTTGTCTAGCCAAAAGTTTGTACTGTGGGTGCCTGTGTAGCCCACAAAGGAGCGAAGCTCCCTGTGCCCTAATTGTTCCCCTTCAGGATGGGCATGGAGCAGTGGGGTAACCCTGCTCTGGCAGTGGCCAGAGAGGATGGTCCGGGGAATGCCTAAAACTCAGCACAGGTGAACACAACTGTAAGGTGGTTTGAGGCAGGTAGGACCAACCTCTTGTCAGCCCAGGTGCTGGGGGCCACTTGCTTGCTGGGGATCAGTTTTTCCCCACCACTCTCAGGGAAGAACATAAGTGAAACCTTTTTAAAAACTCTCCGTAAAGCACATCTATTTCATAATATCTGCAAGAATTCGACAGACTGCTGGAGGTGAAGCTTCTACTTATTATGCTGGACAGTATTTTGTCACTCTTTCCTTTTGTTTCTCTTGTGTGTAGTCTAAGAGTCTCTGATGGACGTGGTTTTCTTTGTGTCAGCACTGACTGCAGGACAGACAGATGGCAAGGCTGTGACCTCTGGTCAGGCTTGGTAGGTGCCGCTGAATGGAAAGGTCTGTCTAGATCTTTGACAATATTTTTTTTTCCAACATTAGCAGGAATTTACATCAATGCTAGCTGATACAATGAAATTGCCAACACCAAATGTTTTTACCTTATACTGAAAATATGTTAAAACCAAGTAAATGCAGGTATTATTTCAGGAGTGGGATGGTTTTGGCCTACACCAGCTTCTTCCTTTGCTTTCCTCCCATGTGGTGGGTTGTGGAACCCTGCACTGAACTGTTTGTTCAGGCCGAGTGCAAGGTTTCCTGGTGGGAGCCTAATGGCAAACTGCTTACATGCCACCTGTTTGCTGATGGAGCCCACTCACCATGTCTGGGCATACCTCTTTCTGTTGCAAGGGGAATACACCAGACTTCCTAACAGACCGGACTTTGTATATGAGGCAATCCAAGCTAGACTCTGGAAAGCGTTTCACAGAATGGCGCTCATTGGAAATTGCTTCTTAATGTTCTTTGGCAAAGCTGTTGCTCTTTTTAGTGTAGTTCTCTGCCAAACCTGCACCTGCCCCGCTGGACTGAGCAGTGGCCTCATGTCTCCTGTGGCCCTGTCTCCCATCCCAGGCTTGCCAAGGCCCCCCTCTGCAACCTCTGGCAGCTCCATGGCTCCTGCTTTCTGGTTTATCTCTTGGGCTTTATAGAGAGGCCAACCTTTTCCCTGGATAAAGTTGGCTTCTGGCACAGCACGCAGACATGAACTCCGCTGCTTGACCCATCCATGCAGGGCCCTGCTCGCACTAAGGGCTTCTTGTGGCCAATTCAGTTGGTGGCTGGGCTTGCTGAGGTCAGGACCAGAGGCATTAGAGGGGTTACGAGAGGTTACTAGAGATGGGAGGAAGTTGTAGGTCTGACCTATCCAGATTTAACTGAATTACATTTCATTTTACCCCAACTCCAACTTGTTTTGAACTGGGTTTTACAGTAGATTATTTGTAGAAGCTACTCAATTAATATGTTAATTTTAACACCAGATTTTATAAAGCTTTTATGTTGGAGGTAGTGAAGGGATCCAAATGTTTTGATCCTATTTTTATCATTATCTTGACTGAGTTTTTCTTACTCTGTGCTTTGCAGAGAGGAGTGAAATTTTAATAATTCACTAATATACTTTCACTTCATTAACATTTTATCATTCTGGCATAGTGCATATGGTAAACTCCTTAGCGCTTTCATTAAAGGCCTGATCTTGCCCCCACGCTCTCATGTCCCTCCAGGTGTGGAAAACCCTAAATGTAGGTACTATTCTGCCTTTTGGAAAGAGCTCTTCTCTTTTTCCAACAGATAGTAAACTGAACAAAACATGTAAGGGGATTTTTTTGTTTGTTGGTTTGGTTTGTTGTGTTTTTGTTGTTGTTGTTTTTGTTTTGTTTTTTTTTGTTTTGTTTTTGTGTATGTTTAATTTTTGTTGGGTTTTTCTTTGCTTGCTTCTTTTTTTTTTTTACAAACTGGAAACATTTATACAAAGATAGCAGCAATGGTTAGGTTAGAGCCACTAAGTGCCATTACAAAACTTAACTTCAGTGTGGTCTAGAGAGTGTGAAGATGCAGTGTATTGTTGTGGTATTGATTGCATCATTTTGTACTGTGGCATGTTTGGCTCAAGCAGAGATTTATACTGGTATTAAAATGGTTATGAAACTTCTAGGTGTTTTACGTGGAATAGCACAGTGTTTGGTATTAGGAGGGTACAAATAACACATAGCACTACATGTAATCTTGGTGATTCAGTACATACATTTGAAGGTGTGTGCCCACCTTGTGTTAAACAAGTCTTTTAATTGTGTCTGAATTTGAAATTGGTGTTCAACTTTCATGGCAACTCTCCTTTTCCTTTTTCTTTTTTTTGCCTTCTTTTTTCCTTTATTTACTATAAAATAAATCTCATAGTGCGTGATTTGTTATTACTGTTAATTAAATACTGTTAGCACGCCAGATTATTTCAGGCATATTCAGAAGGCTTAAGAAGCCAAGCATGGCTGAGGAGTGGGCAGTGGGTAGATACATGAGGCTGGAGGCTGGAAGGGAACCTTCTGGGCTGGGAGCAATGGAGAGCTAAGGGACACATAAGAATTTCAGGAGGAGTCATATTTTGGAAAGAGTGTGGCTGTTGGGAGTCCAGAGAGCCAGAGATCACATTAATAAATATGGGAGATCTTGAGGGAACTAGCTGAAGGTTTTTCTTGTCAAATAGAATTTATTTGCTTTTAGAGGCACCAGGACAGAAACTCATCTCTTGTAAATTGGTATAATGCCACTGGAGTTTGTGGAATTACACCAACTGACTTGCACCAACTGATGGTCTGTCCGGCGATATTACAAGAAGAGTGAGGATCTGAAGAATGGGGGAACTGGAGGAGGTTGTAGGCCTGGGCAACAGGGAGGGTGGAAGTTTGTTCAGAAGCGATAGAGAGGCTGGCCAAGCAAAGGAAGATCACAAGGTTCATTGCAACTATATTGGATTTGATTTGATGATGAGATGCCCAAGAAGAGATGTCATCAAGTCAGGCTGAGAGATAGGCTTGGCTAAGAGGAGACTCAGTGGCAGAAAGTACATTTCACATTGGCACAGTAGTAATTGGTGTCAGAGTGAATAAGGTCACACATGGGTTTGGGGTGTGTGCGGGACAGGCCAAGGCCATGGCAGGAGCTGGGGGAGAGGACAAGGAGTTACAGAAGAGTCACTGGATGAGGATGAAGAGGGCCAGGAGACAACATCTCACATAGTCAAGAAGGGACAAACATCTTTCAGTCTGGAAGGAGGAATAGAAAAAATCATAAAATATTACTTAGAGGTAAGAAGAGAAAGGGAATAACATTGGCTTATTTAGAGACGTGAGCTGTGAGTGATTTCTACTACAATTAGTAAACTTTGAAAAGCTGAGCTATAAATAAGCTACATTTTCACTGGTATGTCTGATTATTCCCCTCCTCACCTCTGTTGTTGCAAAGTAGTCTCATATAATTGTGCAACAGGCCTCAGTGTCCTGGGGATGGTCACAGCAGCATCACTAATGGGCACTGTGCTGCGTGGTGCTGCCACAGCTGTGCTGTGCTGAGCTCTGTGCCTCACTGTTCTGGGGTGAAGTGGCTGTGTTAGCCCTGGCTTACCCTGGGGATTCCCGGCTTGGTGCTGTGCCTGCTGCAGTTGGGATCCCGGGGCAGGCGCTGCAGTCAGGTTGTTGCTCAGGAAATTCAAAGAGGTGCTGAGAAGTTGCAGGGTTCTGATTAAATATACTGGCATTGTAGCTGCAGTTGCCATACCCACGTGGGGGAGTGGGGAAGTGCTGAACCACCTGTGGGTACAGGGGAGCAGGGGAGGGAGTGGATGGGTTCTTCTTGGTCTGTCACATCGGTCAAGAGCAGGGCTGGGCTGTGATGAAGAAGGTCTGAGGGAAATATTGCAGCTTTAGTTTGTGTTGTGACTGAGCCAGAGATTTCATGCAGGATGTATTTTGCCATGGAGTAACTTTGTGAGAGCAGAAAGAAAACACAGATTGGAAAAAATGAGGTAAAATGTGGGAGAAATGAGATAAAATATAGCAAAATAAAAAAGAGAAAAAATTTAGAAATTAGGCATGTATGTTAGGATGGTCACCTTTGTTCATAAGCAGATCTCATTACTGGAGTAACTGCAACCCATTCACAGTCTGGGGCCCAGTGTAACAACCGGAAACAGGCTGACTGGAAATGGGACCAGCTTCATGGTACCAAGGCAAGAAAAAATAATAAAAAACCCCCTAAATCAGCACAAATAGTGAAAAGTTTTAAAATTTATTTAGTATTTAAAAAAACCAAAAGTATTTAAAAATAATTTTGTTTTTTATAAGCCAGGATACCATTTCTGACAGATGGAGACATTCCCATTTCCCACTGAGGACCCTGGGGATCTCCCAGTCCAGCACCTCAGAGGCAGCCATCCTGGGTTGGAGAGTCAGTGTCTTTAGAAACAGAAAGCATTTTGGCTTTCCATGTGGAATGATTTCTTTCTTTCCTGGTTGTATCAAAAACATCTGTTGCTTCCATTGCAGCAGTTTGAGAAAAATGGCTGAGCATATTGAAGCTAAAGTAGTTGAGAGATAACTCCTAAGGAAAGCAAGGAAAGATGTGGTGGGCTCAGAGGCACAATAATGGATGTGAAGCCTTTCACCATGGATCACTCAGGTGGATTGCCCCCAGAAAGCAGTAGTTTGCCTTTTACAATGCCTGCCTGTGGTTGTAAAGCCGAGGGGCTCATGCCTGCTCCTGGTCCTGCGCGGTCACCAGGAGGTGGAGGACTGGCTTGTGCTTTGGTGATGGCCTTGCTCTGGTTCCTCAAGGGCTGGCAAGGAGGCCATGTGCCTTCAGCTGTCACCCAGGCTGGTTAGAGACCATGGCTGTAGGATCATGTTTTCTGATGGTCTGTTCCTGTTCTGTAAGGTTGGAGAGTTGTACAGAAGTGCTGAAGGGGATGGAGCAGATGAGAGGGCCAGGCACAAGTATATACCCCCCGATCCCCTTTCTAAGGGTATAATTCTAAATACTAGTGGCAAAGACTTTTTTTAACAGAAAAGCAATGTTATCTTTCCTCATGGGGCTTCATGAAACAGCCTTTGCTATGCTGATGATAAAAATAGTATTAGTCTTGCCCACTTGCCCTTTCTCCCTTCCAGGGTAATGTCCCAAGCCAGTGACTCTGCCCACTCCCCATGTGGTCTGCACTTGATTTATTCAAGCCAGGCTTCCTCCCTTCTTGCTTTTTTGTGTTCTCTGCTCAAATGAGGATGCCTGTTGATGGTGTGATGTCAGCACTTCAGAAATTGCTTTGAAATCTGGAGCAGGACTTTTTTAATAGTAATTTTCATTCTGAGTTTGTGTTCAGTCTTGCTACTCTTAGCTGCTGCTGGTTCTGTGAGGGTATGAGCTGGAACCGCAGAGCAGCAGGGATCCCAAGTAGTCTGCTCTCTCCTAAAACATAGTGTGGAAAAAAGTTTTTCATTCTGACTCCAAAAACCTACAGTCTATGTAAGGTATTTGGAGCAAAAATTGCTCCAATATAAAAGTCTCTAGACCGATATAATTATTTGTCCTGCTTTCATTTTTCACATGTTTTATTTAAGCTCCTGTCACCCACTAATAACATAGGAACATTGGGGAAATTTGAAAGGTATGCACAGTATTATTGGCATTTCTTGAGCAGCTGCTACTGGCCTGCTTACATTCAGTGGATTTCTTGTTGTCAAAAACACTTTTAGCACATGAATGAATGGGCAGGAAACCACCTAAATATTGATTAATTTTGACAGAAACTTCCCTCCCACCTCTTGCTCATTCAAAACAACAGTGATGAAGGTAGCAGGATTCAGCTTATGGGCTGTTGGGAAGAGCTTGTTTTATTTAAAAGGCAGAGCTTTGTTTTGATGGACACTCTTGGGTGGTAGGGCTCAGAATCACAGAATATCCTGAGTTGGAAGTGACCCACAAGGGTCATTAAAATCCAGCTCCTGGCCCTGCATAGGACAGCCTCAAGAGTCACACCATGCCTTGTCCAGATGCTTCTTGAACTCTGTCAGGCTTGCAGCTGTGGCCACTTCCCCGGGTAGCCTGTTCCAGTGCTCAACCACTCTCTGAGTGAGAAACATTTTCCTAATAGCTAACCTAAACCTCCCTTGATACAACTTCAGGCCCTTCCTTCAGGTCCAGTCTCTGGTCACCACAGAGAAGAGATCAGTGCCTGCCCCTCTGCTTCCCCTCATGAGGAGGTCTCCCCTCAGTCCCCTTTTCTCCAGGCTGAACAGACCAAGTGGCTTCAGCCGCTCCTCACACAGTTTCCCCTCAAGGCCCTTCACCATCTTCGTTGCCCTCCTCTGGACACTCTCCAACAGCTGAATATCTTCCTTACATTGTGATGCCCAAACCTGCACACAATATTCAAGGTGAGGCTGCCCCAGTGCAGAGCACAGCGGGACAATCCCCTCCCTTGACCNCCAACAACTGAATATCTTCCTTGTATTGTGATGCCCAAACCTGCACACAATATTCAGGGTGAGGCTCCCCCAGCGCAGAGCACAGCGGGACAATCCCCTCCCTTGACCGGCTGCCGAAACTTTGCCTGATGCCCCCCAGGACACAGTTTTCCCTCCTGGCTGCCAGGGCACTGCTGACTCATATTCAACTTGCCATCAACCTGAACCCTCAGGTCCCTTTCCATGGCACTGCTTTCCAGCCTCTCATTCCTCAGTCTGTGCATACCTTCAAGGTTGCCCCATCCCAGGTGCAGAATCTGGCATAGATTGATTGTTTCCAAATGCAAGGGACAAGAGATTCAGCCCAGGTGCAACATTTGGAGGCGAGGAAGCATCTTGTCTTCTACAAGTGTTGAGGCAAGTAGCATGGCACTTTGGAAAATTATTCCTTCTGATGCCAGTGTGGGCATGAATGCTGGCAAAGATTGAAGCTTGTCCCTTTTCACACCAAAATCTGTTGACTGATAGTCTTAGCTGATTTCAGCTCATACTTGGCATTTGATCACATAGGTGGTTGATGTTTCAAATCCACCTTTATGTATTCATGGGGAGTTCCTGTGGGATGCAGTAGCAGTTGCTTCTGGTTTTATGGATGAATTTGATGTTCCATTGCTGTCACTGATACAGTGATGGTGATAATGGTTATCATTAACCTGTATTCCAGTGGTGGGTAAACATGTTAGTATTTGGCTCTTCCTCAGGCATCTTAACTCTCTCAAGTGAGTCATCTGTTGATACCAAAGGTGATTTATGTGACTGTTCTCACTCTGGCAGGGTGAGTGATGCACATACGGCTCTTTGGAGCCAGCAGATGAGAAGACCTCTTTATACACAGGTGTGCTGCAACATAGATTTATATTGTTGTAACTGTGATAGCTGTATCTTGTTATGAACAACATGCAATCCATTACTTGTTTGCACAAAATTCAGCACTATACCAGTCAATGAAGCAAGGAGCAGAGGGCCAAACTCATTCCCCTGGGAGCGCTGTATAGACCTTTACTGACTTGCAGACCCTTAAGCCCAATGACTGATCTCTGTGTCTTGTGACTATATTGGGCTGTCAACACACTTGTCTTGTGGTGATAAACTCTGATGTCTAAAGACTGAACACAGGTAGCAGCCTTTCCCCAAGTTATCATCATCAGGTCTCTGTCTTGGCCACCATGGTGTACAGAACTGCAAGAAGATAATTGTCTTTGTATTTAATTGGCTAAACCTGTTAAGGAGGAGACAGACAGGCAGGCATGGACAGGAGGATCATTGAAGACTTTTTAAATAGCTAATAAAGCTAACCCCCTAAAATGCCAAAGTATCAGTCTAAAGAATTGCTTTGTCTATGAGCTTCAGAAGGAGGAAACATGGTTAGATTACAGAAACGCACACAAGGAGTTTATTACAATATGTTAATTACCACTGTCAATAGTTATCTGTTATTATTAAAGCAATTTCCTTCAAGATAAAATAATGAAATATAGATTTTCATGTATCTTTGTCAGTCAGAAACGCAAGAAGATACTCCTGTTCCACTTCTATCTTGTGATACAAAGTAATGCGACTCCACTGAAGTCAGAGGTGGGTATCTGGGGAGAAAACATCTGCCTTTTTTACTAGAGAGCTTTAATGCAACATTGTTTTATTTCTGCACATTAAAGTTAATAACACAGGAAGTGTATTTTGAAGTTAAGTCTTTCTAGGATCTCTATATGTTAAATATCTGTGAACAAACTTTATAGTCGCTCTGTAGGCCCTCACGATATATCATTTTGAGCTGCCTTCTATCTATTACATTTTATCTGCCTGCAAAATCCATTTCTAATTCTGGCCATATCTCCTGTGCGATCACTTGCCAGAAATCTATTCCCAGGATTCTCCTTATTTTAGTGAAATATCTCTGCTTCAGCACCTTTCCCAAGGTGGCTGATCTAATCAGGGCACTATCAGTTATCACTTCTCATTTCCTTTGCTAGCTCTGTCAAATGCAATGCACAGCCTAACAAAGTGACATTCAAATACTCTCAGTGACCAAGGCTATTTCCCTCTCTTTTACTCTGCAAAACTGGAATTCTGTATGGCTTCTTAAGCACATGCCCTTCACTCCAGGAATGTGACTTGTAAAACACACTATGGGAAGAGTTAATGTTAAGCAGATGAAATAGCCGCCTCTTTATTTATCACAGGTAGGTTCCATTGATAGTGACCATCTGGATATTAAATCCCACATCCACACCTTCTTTTTTTCAGGTAGAGAAGAGCAATGCTTCATTCCTGCCAACTGTAAGAGAGCCCTACTGTGCTGTCAGAGAAATGAAATTTGTTACCTCCCAGTTGCTAACCTCCATTCTTGTCTCTTTCCATACATGTTTCTCTTAAATGACTGTATGCAAAGGTCAGCATACACCAAACAGTGTGTTTTTCTCAAATAAGGAGTCACCTGTGTAGTTGGATCCTCTGTTAAGGTTAAATGTGGTTTCTATGGACACAGGTCCAGCAATAGCATCTTTTTTTGGCCTCTATTTTTTTTTTCCTTGGGTGACAAACCTCTTAGTCTTATCTTAGATTGCTATCACAGACTAATGCTTGTTTTAATAAGTGTGTGGCTGGCTATTCCATCCGCTCTGGAAGATAAAGTTATCCATGTGCGTCCTCACAGCCCTTCCTGCTTTGCACCATTTAACACATGCTGTCACGAGCCCTGCTTTGCTGCAGTCTCGTTTCTCCCATTGGTTTTTGTGATGGCTGAAGCCTAAATCATGGGTTTTTTGGAGGAGAGCAGGGAACAGGCTTTTGCCTGGCTAGGAGTGTGGGAAGAGCCCTCTTCATGCACCTGTCTGGGCTTCAGAGTACCACGCAGTGCAATACTTACATGGTGCTGGGAGTTTACTGTGAGCAGCACAGCTCTTGATTTCTTTTGAAATTCATACACCCAGTTTTTTGGGTCTTTTTTGACCCCCACTGTGTGAATCAAATAAACATATCTTGCAGTCTGCAGCTGATCAACGCATGTATTTTCCCCATAGCCTGTTACAGGTTGCACAATTGAGTTTATGAGTTTCAGACAGAGAGGAAAAATTAAGAAAACAGATTTTAAGCTGACAAAAAGAAGCAGTCTGATTTGTTGTTTATGGCCCAAGGTATAACACCAACCAGGTGCTCTGTGTTTCCGCTCTTTGGCACATATTTTGATGAGCAGTATCGCAGACTGGCAAACTTCCACAGCAGGGTGTTTGCAGTCCCTCTGGGCCGTCCCTTGGACACTATTCCCTCTGGTTGGCTGCAGAGCTGCAAACTGGGCAGCATTTGCCCTAGCAAGAGATAGCAGAGAGGGTGTCTGGGTGTCCTTAAATAGCAGTTTCCAGTGCGGCTAAATAACAAGGATGGTGTCTAATGGCTTAAAAAGCTGTTCATTGCTGCATTTTTTTCCTAGCTATTTCTTCACGGTAAGAAGGTAGAGAAATCTGTGTTAAAATAATAATTAAATGCTGACAGTACTGAATTTCTACCCAGCATGAGTTGGCAGCAGTTGCAAACCAAAACATTAGGTCATTAAAGAAAAAAGAAAAACGTTATTAAATAGCTCTGTACCTTTTTCTGATTAGCTATTCTTAAACAGAGCATGTGGCTATAATACAAGGGTGTACTTGACAGCAGCAATTGCTTTTTTTGGGAAAGGTAAAATACTCAAGTTTTAATGTGTATATATGTGTGTTTGAAAGGATTTCTTGCTGATCTTAGCTATGAGCCACCACAAATTCTTGCTGCCAGGAAATATGTGAAATCCCTTCAATGCTATGTTTCTGGAGAGAACAGTTAACAATGACTAATGTGCTCGGAGTTTTGTTTTGGTCTCTTTTCCCTCTTCTTTGGCTAGACAGAGCTGATTTCGCACTTGAGAGCTGAACAGCCATGGTAGACCTTGCTGTAGCATTGGTGGATTGAAACACTGCAAGGCTCGGGGGCTGGCTACAGTGTACATCCTGCAGACACAGAGATAACAGGGTTTCTGCCCCAAAGAATATGCTGTAATGGGAAGGTACATGAAGTCTGGTGACAATTCAAAAGGGGGAGAAAGAGTGGTGTTGGGTACAGAAAAACCCCTTTGCTCTGCGCCTACCCATGGGCAGAGTTCCACTGCTCTCAGAGGCAAGCTGAAGCTGGGTTTCTTCTATTAAAGCACCGTTGGCTGAGGAGACTGCAAAGTAAAAACTCATCAAAAGGTTCATTTATAGGTTGCCACCTTTTACCACCTGTTTCTTGCTTTTATGTACTCTATCATGTACGTATTTGTTCCAGTGTACTTCATATCAGTATTTTAGGGGCTAATACCTACAGCACATGTGTTTCTGGAGCTCTTTCCAGGCCATCTTTAAGGAATGTTGCTGGAGGGGAGGAACTGGAGCTGTTGGGGTGCTTGGGCTACTGCAGCAGAGTTGTGGTTGCCACTGGCCCTGTGGGAATCTCTGGAGCTTGAGAGGAGTCAGTGGGATGCTGAATATCCTCTCGCCAAGTGCCAGGAGCATTTCTGAAAGCTGTATGACCTCTGTGGCCAAAACATACTTCCCAAGCATATGCTGGGTGTGGAAGGACATCCTGGCTGCTGTGGCTCCTGCTTCCATCGTATCAGAACAAATCATTTGTCTGTAGTGTGTACATTATGATGCCATCTCTGTGAGACACCACAGGGTCTTCCTTCCCTTTCCCCTCTTTCTGGCCCTTCTTGACACACTTATATTTGAGAAACTGAGGAACAGGGGAATAAGAGAGGTTTCGTAAGTTATTTCAAACTATTCTGTTTCTCAAAGGTGTAGAATAGCGTAATGCAACTTTTTCCTGTATTAATACGCTCATTTGAGTATTACTGCTTTTAGTTTTCAGTGTTGCAGCTGTATAGCCTGAGAACATCGGTTATTTGGAGGTGGGCACAGGTGCTCCAATGAGCCTGGCCTCTGCTTAGGAGTTGGATCCCGAGCCCCCTGGAAATACCCTGGATTTGGAAAGCAGAGCAAAATGCATATTTCTGCAAATGTCAGAGCAGGTTTTTTGCAGTTAGTTTAGCAACCAAGAACAACGGAAAATTTTGGCTGTATTTCTCTCCTGTATGAAGATGTGCCGAGCAAAGAACAGATGGGGTCGGGGGCTGCCCATGGTTGTCAGGGTGTTGGGCTGCCTCCTTCCCAGTCCTGGTTGGAGTCAGAGTGACCTGCTCTCTTGTCTGCTGCTGTTGCTGCCCTAAAGCTCCTGCCTCAGTCAAAGTCTCGCCGAGTGACACATGCCAGGATATCGCTCCACAATGTGCTGGGGGGGAAATTAAAGTCTCTCTCCATGAGGACCCTTCCTCAGCCACCACTAGACCGTAGTGACAGCAAGTGGGTCCGAGAGCCTGGCCCTCATATCTCCAAGTTCATGGGTCCTTGTAGTACTAGTACTGGGTTGAGATAAACTATTTCTCTGCTGACATTAATGTACTTGACCCTTTAGAGTGTAAGGTAGCCAAGCAGTTACAGGCCATTAATCTCCAATTGCTCTTGTCAGGTATTGTAGTCATTAATCCAGGGCCAAACAGTGGTTTTGTTCTCAGCATGGACAATGACGAGATTTTTTATCTCCTGGTTAGTGCCAAGTTAGTATGTAGTTAGTAGCTTTTGCAAGCCTGTAGACAGATGCCCTTGAATTTCACCAGTTGCTGCACTAAAGCTAAAACTCAGCATTGGTTCATCCACTAAATGTGCCTTCAGAACCAGCTCCTTTTTCTGTGCTTGGATGACTGGTCAGGGAAACCTGGCCGATGCACAGGTGCCTGTAAACAGGGGCTGCCTGCTTTTAGGTCTATGTGGTGCACCTGTAGTGTCTATGTAGTCTGAGACACCCAAGAGGCAGCTCTTGGATAGCTTCCCACTATCTGGGCTGCTTTTTCACCCTGGGACCTCTTTGAGCACAACTGGAAGGGAGGTGGGTTGAGTTGTTTCTGTACGCATTCACACACTGATTTTACAGCTTCACTTTGCAGAGGAGGAATGCTCCAGGCATCCTGTGGCAGAAATTCCCCTTATTCTTGGATGCCGCCCAAGGGTTACTCAACAGAAGAGTAATTGCTAAAAAATAAGGATGCTGAGCACTAGGACTTATGGAGTGCTTTGATAAGCTAGGCTGTGATGATTGTGTATAGAGGGGCGTCCTTTTGTTGCTTGAATGGCTATAAAAGGCTTCAATAGCCTTTCTCTGGCAAACTGCTGGTACACGTAGCTGGGATTTTGTCTGAGTGAGCTTTGCAAGCTCAGTGCCACTATACACATACAGTCCTGAGGTGAAAAATATTTATGTTTTAATGTATTAAGTTTTGCCTGCACCCTTCTGTATGGAAATCTTGTTTTAAAAGATAAACAAGGAGGAGGAACGTGGAGATGTTTTAACATAGCAAAAAAGCATTTTCTTCCTACACAGTGCCATTTTGGAGAGGGAACAGCTTCTCCTCTATTTCTGTTTTGGTCTAGGTCTCTCTCTTCTGAGATTTAAACATATGCTTATATCGGTTCCTCAGCTGATGTGTATCTGTTGACATAGTGTATCTCCTGACATAATGTGCATTCTGCATTTACACCCTGATGTGTTTGCCGTGTGTCTTCAAACTTAGCAGAGTCCTCAGGTTTTAAACATGGTCCTTTAACAAAGCTGTAACATCAGAACTTCAGGTTTTTTTGTTTTTGTGAGAGGAACGTTGACTATGTCTATCAAGAGAAAAGGAAAAAGATTAGGAAGTTGCTTTTTATCCTGACATCTATGGGATTTTTTGGATTTCACAAAGCAATTGCCCTTATTCAGCAGATGGGGACTGTAATGCTCCAGGTGGCCAGATATCACCTAGCAGGCTGTAGAACACCTGGAGCAAAATCCAGATGTGCTGGGTGTCTGTGAAGAGTCGGCAGTGCAAGACTTGCCCTTCTCTTGGGCAAGCTGGCTGCAGCTGGAGAAAGGTCCACACTAGTGAGGCATGCAGAGTACTCTGGCTTTACAGCTGGTGCTGCTTCAGATCCAGGACAAAGCAGGGATTTCCAGAAGTGCATAGGTAAAGCTGGAGCACAAATCCATTGCAAATCTGTGTGTGTCCAGGTAAGGGGCTGCGATCACTCGCAAGCCATCACTCTAATCAGCAGAAATGGAAAGGAACATGTATAGGAACCGTTGGAATTGCTGGGCCTGGCCATAGGAGGCTTTGACTTCAGATTTTATTTGTCCGTGGATTTTTTTCTGGCTGAAATAGCATTTGATAAGATAGGGTAGCAACTTTAACCTCTGTTCATGCCATCTGTAAAGATGATGTTAATTATAAGACACTGGGATAAAATCCTGGTCCTAATGAAAGATCTCAATGACTTTTGAGGATCCTGAGATCGTCTGTGGTAGGTTGATCTCATCAGCTCTCTTAGATACTTTGTAAGAGACTCTGTCAGGCCACAGGAATGTAGTTCTATAATTTTTGTTCTCTTGATTGCTCCTTTTGTCCTGGTTTTGTTTTCTGTTTCCCCCCAAATCTAATCATTGTTATGTTTTCATCCTATGTCTCACACATGTATTCTTTTGCTAATGAAGGCAAGGAAATGATCATGCTCAGATTTTGGTCTTTAAAAAAACAAGAGCATCAATTTGATTCTGTTTTATTTTTTGACAGGTTACACGGGGTAAACTCGACCTTGTCTGAAGATTAATGGATACTATTATATTGAGAGTTTACTAATTTCAAAGTGCTTTGGAAACAAGCTTGTTTTTTTGCTAAAAAAATTTAAAGGCATCAAATAGGCTGAAGTGATTTTGGATATGATGCTTGGGACTTCTTTTTCCCTCTAGTTCTTCAGTGTTGTGTTACAAAAGAATGGGTTTTGGAAACTGTTGAATGGAAATAAGGAATACCTAAATTGTTTTGTTTAGGTATAAGACTTCAAGCTAGTTCAGTGGTTAGTAGGGCCACTCTTAAATAAATCCTTCAGGCTGGTGTAGGTTACTTCCTGCCATATTTTATGTAGTTTGATTTCACTACAAAATTTCTGCTCATTTATCTCCCTTCTATGATTCCTTTGTATATTGTGAAGGGAACATCCATCACAGTTTTTTCAGCCCTACATGATACCAGCTTGGTGCTCAAGACCTGCCTACAATCACGAAGGATTCCCATTCCAAGTATGCATCTTCTGCTATTCCAGCTTGGGGACTGCAGTCAAACAAGGTGATTTTGCCTGGTTGGGTCCACGAGAGTGCATGGATTTGGTTGGGGCTGTGTAATTGGCAGTTATGGTGATGAGACTAAGACTTCGGGGTGTTTTGCCAAATCTAACAGGGAATTGCCTGCTTACTTTTCATTTGGCAGTTCATTGTAAAGCCATAGCTGCAAGTCTCACTTTCCACAGGGATATTCCTTTTATTAAATTTTTTTGCCTCTTCTAGGCAAGCTAGGGAGAAATTGTTGGAGCATTCTCTTCTTTGTGGCTCATATCTACCATTATGCTGTAGACAGACATTCTCTCTTCTTCCAAACTATGGAAGATTTCCAGTTAATTGTGTGGAAATTGGGGAGGGGTCTTCTTGTTACTCTCTCATGTGAGCTGTTCATTGTTTTGTGCTAACTGCTTATACTTGAAGATTTCTAAGAGAAGGTTTGACACTGTGAACTGTTAACAAAATTAGGCAAGGTGGAACTGGCTTTGATTGCCTCTTCGCTCTTTTCACTGCACTGCAGATGAAAGTGTATGTTTATTCCTAAAATAAAATCTGATGCTCACCTGAGTTCAGCTATTTACTTGGAGGAAAAAAGTTTCCTTAGAAATGAGAAGGCTATTTAAAAATCTGTGTTGGGCATTTTAATTGCAGTGAGCGATGAATCCTTTGAAGTTTTATTGCCTATTATATACTTGATTCAAAAGTTGCCTTTTGCAATAGCTTAAGGTTTTTTATTTGCCTGAGATTATTAACATTTCTGTTTAAAGCTTTGAAAGGGAAACTTTCTGAGCATGATTATGAACATTAGGTTAATGCATAATCCCCACTCAGAGGTTCTCCTAGATTTCCATGTGCTTGTTTAGAGGCCATTCAAAGGTGCTTAGCTTTAATTGCCATTATGTGAGCACACAGAAATAAGGGCCCAGGAGTCTTATCAATTATTCTGTTCACAAATTCATTTTGAGATCCTCTCAAAGCTGTTCTAAGTTAAATTTGCATTGAAGTTTCTGGGATGTGTAAAGGTTTTTGTCCAACTGGGGAGAAGGTTCTGTTGTCTCCTGATTTAAGTGTTCTGTGATTATACCTTTTTTGGTCTTCATGTAATTGCTGAGGATTTATTTTCTTTGACATTGTTTTTGCAGGTGTTTTACCTACCTTGCATGTGCAAACTTTTAGCTGCCCACATAGAAATAATACAGGTCTGTTTAGAAGTGACATGAATGCTTGAGTTTCTGTGGCTTTCAGTGAGCTGCAAGATCTTAAATACAGGAGTTGTAAAGGAAAAAGGACCTTGTCTTTTAATAGCCTTCTGAAGTATTACTTGGAGGGCTAGAATTGGGACAATGAAACTGAAAGGTAGCTGGACCTGCATCTTCCACCAACCAAGAGAAGTCGTTCTTTTCACAGTTCCTGCTTCAGTGTCTTATCTGAAGATCCATGAAGTTCACAGGGGAATTCAGAGTGAGTTATTGTCAAGTAAAAAAATGGAAATGTGTTTGTAAAATAGAGGGAAGAACTGATGTGTGGGGAAGTCTCTGGTGCAGCCTGCCCAATACCAGAAGGTCACAATAAGGCTGAGAGAAAAATTTTATGCATTACAGTGCAAAGCAGAGTAGAAAATATATTTTATGTGTTGTACTGTAAAATCAAAAATTGGCTTCTAGAAATCATACAAAAATACCCTTCACTTCATGCTGTCTGTTACCCAAATTATGAACAGCTTTCTGGCACTGAAGATACTAGCACCAGTATCAATGGCAGTAAAACAAAACAGGCTAAATTCTGTCACAGTAGAAGAATTCAAACCATTCCTGACCTTGCTTGTCCCACCCTCGTGCATCACTGCACGTGGGGTACTCCAGAAGTTGGGCTCTGTGCGTTTGTGGTCTCTTAGCTAATGAGCCAATCATCCTCTTACAAGTATATTGAAACAAATAACATGTGCTGGTGAGGAGTAGAGAGATGTTGTTTTGAGCCCTATCTCAGCCAGATGTTACAAGCACAGGAAGTGCTCCTCCAGCCCTGTCCTGCTGGTGGTCCCAGCCTGGGTGCTGGGTGTTCATGGTACCCCCAGCCCAGTCCCAGTAGTACTGTCCCTGTACAGTGCTGCTGTATGGGGGCACTTGCACTGCAGCTGATGCTGCTCTTAGAGAGATAAATCATGCATATGTGGAGTGGGTATCTTCATCAGCTTCCTTCACCAGCCTTGCAGGTCTGAGTTTCTTGTTCCTAAAGCTACTGTGTTCTGCCCAGCTCTTTATTTGTTCCTGCCCAAAGTCTTGTGTGTCACTCTATCCTTGGCATGGTGTTCACCCAATGGCATGGCCTGACATCTTAGTGTCTGATTCCTGTTCAGCTCTTCAGTTGTTTTCCATTTTGCCTTTTCATCCCTTTTTTTTTTTTTAAGAGCTTTTTGAAACTGAGGGCTAACTAAAACATTTTATGCTTTATTTTTTTAACAGTAATATTTTTTGTTTAGTTAAAATTCTCCTTCTTTCTGACAAAACACCCTGTGTGCGTTTGGTGGAAGAAGGTTGATCAATTTTTCAGTAAAAAATTTTCATTAGAATAAAGCTTTTAATTTGCAAAAAATGCTGAGGTTCTGGTTTTTTTGGGTCGCAAGCCTGGCACACATTTCCAAGGTATCATGAGAAACAGTCTCCACCAGATTTTCAGAATTCTCCAGGAAAAACAAGTGCAGTTTGTCATGAATCCCAGCTAATTTATTCCCTGTTCCATAAATGTTATCCCCTACCAGTCCAAAGGCTGTTATTACGCTGCTGTCATTAACCATCTGTTTAGCATGTAAAACTCCTCGGGGCAGGGATCGCATCTTTGCTTTGTACTGTGTAAAGCTGAGCCTGTGGCTGACACTTGAGAAACAATTAATGATAATGCAGCTCAGTAGGGTACTGGGATACCAAGCTAATAAGAGTGGTATAAATGCCTGGCTGGATGGGATTAGAGGGAACTTCTGTGTCCCAGTGGTGTGTCTCCAGCAGGTGAAGGGAAATAATCTTAAAACATCATTTGGCAAGGAGCAGTGAAAAAAAATAGACAGCATTTCTGAAGGATGTAAAAGAGTAAAGGATGCAAGAGAATCACAATTTGGGTGTGTGTTATGCTTTATTATGATATTTTCACCAACTAAATGTTTTTCTTTAGTGTAGAATAAGGGATCACTTCAGAACATTGATATCATTAGTGCCTGCATTGTCCTTTCATGGTCTTCTGCATGCATTACAAGTCGACGCTTTATTGTATTTTCCTTTGTATTTTAATGATCCCTGTGTGTTGGGGGGAGAGAGAGAGAAGCTCAGTAGATTTTCATCTTATGTTAATCCATCAAAATCAAGTTAGTTGCGAGAGATGGAGGAGGTGCGTGTGTGCGCACAGACGTCAGCGCCCAGCCAAAAGCTTGCCAGTTGCCCAGCAACCTTCCCAGAGGAAGATGGATGTCCTGCCATCCGCTTGCTTTTAGCTGAGCTACAATATATTCACGGCACCACATCCGCTGTGCACGCAGGGGATGGGCACGGGCGGGGGGATGTTGACTCGCAGTAGTTGGCTCTTGTGTCAGGGCTGGATAAAATGCATTTCATACCATCCTTGTTAATTCGGTTGACTACATCGTGTTGGTTTGGGAGCAGGTGCTGTGACCTTGTTCACATCGATGGCATTGCTCTTTCCCTCCGTCAGGCTCTTAAAGCCATATTGCCAGTATCGTCTCCCCTCCTTTTTAGAAAGGCCCTTGTCTGTAGTAACAAAACCATGGGCTGTAGGAGCTCAGCAAAGCTCAGTATGTGTCCCTGACCTCTCTCTCTTTGGTAGTTTCTTTTGTTCCTGAATTGGGCTCAGCTGACATGGCCAGGTCTGACCTCCACATTGGCTGTGATTTCCTGTGCTGTGGTTGCCCAGCATAAGGACACCCAGGCACACACACAGTGGGCCAGGCACCACTGGGATGCAGCCTAAGAAGCCTCTGGAGGAATCCAAGGGATCTTTTTGTTGGAGAGAGTTGTGTAATGCCAACATTTTGATGCCAACTAGGACTTCAGGGTGTCTCCTTAATTTTCTAGAATATTTAATTATTATAGGATGCATTTATGTACTATTTAGATTTCTTTAGAAGAGGTACTCAAGGATGAATTTAAACTTGTTGCACATTTACAGTAGTTGGAGCTAAATCCTGCTGAAAAGCTCACGTAAAATCCTACCTGTGTAGTCATAGATATCTTTCATGGTCTGGCTCTGGTACCTTTATTTATGTTGACAAGCTCTTTACTAGAGGTTTGATTCAGGAAAGCAGTTACAAATGAACTTGACTTTAAGTGTTTTAATATTCCCATTGAAGCTAATGAACTTCTTGACAGGTTGAAACTTGAACATGTTCTCTGCTGGATCTGGACCAGTGTGAGCGATATCACTGAGCCAGCAGGACCTGGGAGCCTGGGGAACACAGAAAAGGCTATGCTGGCTCAGGTGCCGTTGGATCATGTTCCTTGTCCACTGCAAATTAAGGTATAGAAATATAAAAGGGGTATCAGGGAAAGCACTGGTTCTCCTAAGGGGAAAAAAATTTGCAGCCTCTTAAACTGAGATAAATCTGCCCCCCGACCCGGGCAACATTGTTCTGCTTTACCTGTGTTCTTTCTTCCATCGCCCCACCTGGAGCAGCTGTTTATGGGCATGCAGCTGCTCTGAAGCTCTTCCTTGCACTTGTGTCCTGAGGTGACTCTGCCCATGTGCCCGTGACCTTAGGGCAGCAAGGACAACCTCTGAGAGGTGGTTTTTGTGTTATCAGGCAGGAAAAACTTGCAGGAACAGTGGGATGGTTCAGCATGGCTCTTGCTTAGTCTGTGCTTATATATGTGGCAATTATGTGCCATTTCAAATGCACTTTCTGGTGGCAAGCTATTTATCAACTAGCTATTGAACTTGTTGTTTCCTAAAGCATATGATGTGTGGCTCTTGATTGAAAAGCTGCTGTTCTGTCTTTGTTCTTCTACCTTGCAAGGATTCTTTCTTATTTGTTTTGTTAAAGTCCTTCAACTCTAGATTGATAACTTCCATCACCTGGATAGTGGAGCTTTGTTCAATGACAGTGCCATTGTTTTTGTCGGGGCTGTTTCTAAAATGGCTGTGCACAAGGTGGCAGAGGGAAGTACCTGGAAACGGAGCATTGGATGCCTGAAATTTAAAAGGAGGAAGGTTTTCAGAATGCTGATGTGCTTAGTTGTCAGGAAACAAATAAGGGCTATGAAAAACTAACAACATGTTTATCAGATAGGAGCCTGGATAACAGTGAAAGGCCACATAGGTTTTAATTGAATGAATCACAGGTTGTTGGGGAGAAACATTTCTTACAGTAGAAAGTATGATCAGGCACAAGTGGTCTTGCTCCTATCCCAATCTGAGCACAACTCCTACCATATTAATATCTAATTATGAGATTTGTGTCTTGACATCTCTTTAGCCAAATCCAGCAGGGATGGGTCCCACTCCTTTTCACAGAGATGGTGGTTAGCTGCTTATGGATTCCCATTTCAAGGAAAGGTCAAAGAAACACTTTACTTCCCATGGTTAGATCAACTTTTTTTCTCCCCTTCACTGAGGAGTCAAATGGGAATGTGCTGTAAACTGCATACAGAAAAGAACATCAGTCAGGGTCTGTGCAGGGAAGCATTTTCACCCTTACCAGTCATCATTAGTTTGCACTGTGAGACTCTTGATGAGCCTGGTTGTCACCTGTGATCCTGCCATTACATAGTACTCTATAAACATAAACCAAAAAGCACCATTTTCCACCTTAAATGGGTTTATATTATAAGAAACTGTAGTATGCACAGGTAAATTGTTAGATTAGAGCCTTTATTACCAATGGAGGAAGTGTTTCAGTGAGGCTTTCTGTCCTGTGCAATGGGACTCACCTGGCCGGTGTGGTGTGGGTGTCCACACCTGTGCAAGCAGGCAGCCCCCCTCCATGGTCTGCAGAAAGAAACGAGCCCTTGGGGTACAAATTGGCTCAGCCCAAGGAGTGCCTCTGACCAGCTGATTGCCTCTAGGAATGCCATTCTGCCTCTTCTCTGGAGCCCAGCTGACTAGTGTAGCCGTAGGCAGAGGTCAGCACATTGCAGCCTCCTGGATCACATAATACGGATCACAGATATAGCACCAAAACAGGCCCAGAGTGTGGTTTTACTTGACTAGGATATATTCAGAGCTTGATTCTGCTTGATGCTGGGTGTTTCTACTGTCCTTCCACTGTCCCTTTGGCTGAGGAGGAATTGAGGGCGCCCGGTGCCACCCACGATGGTGTCCTAGAGAGGTGTGGAAGAAGGGTAGAGAAACCAGGTAGCCGATCACAAAGACCGACTAAAGCAGCAACAAGAATATCTTCTCTTTTTTGAGACCATTTAATCTTTCTGAATGAGTAATATAATATTTATAATATTATAGTAGCTGTAATAACTTGCTTAAAAATTAAAAATAGTTAATGGGTGAAGTGGAATAAGCGTGTTTAATGCTTCTCACTGATCTGCTGCTGTACCTCCTGCTAGAAGAGTTTTATTTAAATGCATAATTTTCTCCAATTTTAATAACACTGACTGGAACAAACATGCTGGCTCTGTATTGCCTTCTGGATGGTATTATAAAGCTCCCTGTCTGGTGTGTGTTGTAGCTATCTGGAGCACCACCTCCTTATGTCAGACGAATTATCGCTCAGCAGAGGAGGGCTTTTCAGC
Organism: Pachyramphus minor; assembly: GCA_013397135.1. Lineage (NCBI taxonomy): Eukaryota > Metazoa > Chordata > Aves > Passeriformes > Tyrannidae > Pachyramphus > Pachyramphus minor. The sequence continues at coordinate 115,925 of VYXB01007926.1, forward strand.
AAAATGCATTGATCTGTCAGGTCCTTTTTGGGGTTGCAATACTAGATCTGCTGTGGTAGGTGAGTTTTGGGTATTATTTTATGTAATATTAGTTAAGACTCCCCTAATTCCTGGGAGGTTAGCCCCAAACTTGGTCCAGCTCCCCAGAAAGTGATATTTCCTGCACTGCTTTCCCAACTCAGTAGAAAGCTCTACTGTCCTTGAAGACCCAAACTGCTGATCACAGCCCTCAGCTGGGCATGTTGGAGATGTTGTAAACAGCGTGGACTGGTTCTGTGGGGACTTTGTGAATTGAAGGCACAGGTTCTGGATTTGATATAGTTGGATGGTAACAAAGCTAATAGGACAGCCATGTCTTGTGCTGCTGAAGACATGCACTGAGGCATGTTGTACAAGTTCTCCATAGCACTGGAGGCTTCGTGGTATATTGCATGGGTATTGTTAATCAAGAGGTGATAAAACACAAAAAGTTGCAGCAAGGTCACTAGCTGTTAGAATGAGGTGGAGATTCCTACCCAAAGTTGACAGAAAGTATTTTCTTACTTACAAAAATTGCTGTGGGATAATTTAGCCTTGGTGTGAAATGTAAGCCTGGGTGCAGGCTGGGTTGACTGATGGGGAAGGGGTAAGGGAGCAAGGCAGAGCATTGATTAAAATGAAGGGATCTGCTCAGTGTGAGCAGACTCCTTCGAGCTCTATCCTTTTCCCAGCAAACTCATCTTTGCCTTCTCAGGTCTTTGGCTGGTCAGTCTTTGTTAGTGGACTGACCCTGCTGCACGTGGTGAGGTACAGGTAGAGCTACGTGTTATATTGACAGTACCTGCAGTTCACTCTGTCCAATACTCTGAAGTGAGGGACTGCTTAAACATTCTCTGGTGAGTGGGGCTAGGTAACTTATTGTCAAAAGCCCTGAAAGAAGCTGATGCAGAAGATCTTTAGTCTGCATCTGTTAACTTCTTAAACCTCTTGGAAATTTACAATGAGTGAATGTGCACAAGAGGAAGATCCTGGGTAACTGCAGGCAGCTTAGCCTGACATCAATCCCAGGCAAAAGAATAGAAGTACTGAGAGAGGATTTAGAGAATTAAAGGTAGGGAATATAATTAATGCCATTCAATGTGCTTTTTGGGAGACTACGTCTTGTCAAACAAACCTGATTTATCTGATAAGATTGCAAGTTTGGGGGATGAGATAACTGTGTAGATATAATATACTTAAACTTCTGTAAGGCGTTTGATTTTATTCCACATGACATTATTATTAAAATATTAGTACTATATACTTTTGCTGAAGCACATCTTAAATGTATTAAGAACTGGGTAACTGACAGAGCTCAAAAAGTGGTTGTCAATAGGGAATCTTTACTGAATGTGAACATATTTTAATATAACTCTGCAGGGATCAGTCAGAGCCCCCATGCTATTCATCACTTTTGGCAGTGATCTGGAAGTAAATATAAAATTATTTCTGATCAAATTTCTGGGTGACACAAAGATTGATGAAGTGAGAATGAGGACAGTAGGATACAGTGCTTTTGGTCTCTTAGTTAATTGTCCCAATTGAAACAAAATTCCAAAATTCCTTTAATTAAATAATAAAGTTTTTATGCATCTGAAGAGGAATGCAGCACAGAGCTGTTGGCCAGCCTGGAAAGCAGAAGGTTTATGAGAACACTTGTAGACTGCTGGCCTCTGGAGAAGTGGGCTTTCCTAGTGAAGAGGTAGTTTCCCTCAACCTCCATCTGACAGCAGGGATAGTCTACAGCTCAGCAGGAGACCCTGCAAGGAGGCTGCTGATCCACTGTGGACTCTTCACCCACAATGCTGTGGAAGGCCTAAGAGAAATGTGGATTGGACACTGGTTAAATGTTTGTGTTTGGCTGTGTATTTCTGAGGTCTTGAGTATGTTTTCTCATTAACCTTTGTCCAGTTTAGGTTTTTGAGGGTGGCCCTGCATCCGTATCAGAAGAACCAGACAGTTACGTCCTGGCTATATTACTTTAGAGGCTTAGCATGTAAGAGAGGCTCTTCTTGAGTGAAAAAGCTTCTTGCACTCCTGGTTACTTGCTCACCACAGGGGCACATGGATGCACTCTGTGGCATGCCAAGGCTTTCTGCTGCTGAGACCAAGAGAGAAGTTGTGAACCCAGGTGCCATGTAGTGCACCCCATTGGCAACAGGGATACGAGGTACTCCTCATATAAGGTATGAAGAGGGCAATACCAGTGCCAAGGGCCTTCAGCAGTGGCCTAGGATAAGTGCACAGGAATAAGAGTCGGTAAACATCTTCAGGTTTGTTGCTCTTTGAAAAGGTAGAGGAGGTAACAACTCTTTGGCTACTGCTTTTTGCTTTGATTGAGCCAGATCTGCTTCTGCATGTAGTGCTGGGACCTTCCTTATTTTCAAAACTTGACCATAGCATCACAGAATCAGAGAGTAATAATTTAGACTGGACAGGACTGCTGGCAGTCATTTGGTCCAGCAGTCTGCTAAGGTCCAATAAGAGCCAGCTGCTCCCACCCAGAAGGAGATTTCACAGCCTGTCTGGCTCATCTGCTCAAACACTTCACTACTCTTGTAGTTTTGTTGGGGTTTTTTTGTTCGTAATCCCACTGGAACCTCCTATGCTCAGTTTGTAATTATTGTGTCTTGCCCTGTTCCTGTAGTCCTCCAAGGGAAATCCACTCAGCCTCTTACATCCTTCCATCCCCAGGTAGTCTTAGGCAACTCTCCCTGGAGCCTTGTCTTATTTTTGGAGCCGTGCTCCCTCAGCCTCTCAATGTGTGTCCTGTCCTCCAGCCCCCTGACTTTAGCAGTGCTCCACAGGACTTGCTGCAGAGTGTCAATGTCTCTGCACCTAATGCTGTAAGGCTGTCCCACAGGCACTGAGCAGAGGCAAATGGCCATTTCTGTCATCACACTCTAATGCTTTAAGGGGGAGAAATGAAAGAAAAGGTTTGGGTTTATTGCTGTAAAGCTTAGATTTTCTCAGCAAGATCCTAGCACATGGCTGTTTTAAAACCCACAGAGGGAAAGTGTGGGGTCAGTCAGATCAGAACAAGGTACACCTTGAGGCAAAAAATCAGCAGCAAAGTGTCCCTTGCAGAGGTCCACCTCAGAGTCAGCTATGGCTCAGCCAGGCCTCTGGGGTCCTCAACTGCTTGACTGCCTTGCAACAGAGGTACAGTGAAGATGGAAAACCTTGTGATGAGACTGACAGGCACTTGAGGTTCAAATAACAAGTGCATCAGGACATGGTCTATCCTTCCCTGTACTGCAGCACTGCTTGCTGTCCAGTGCACGCAGTTTATCGGTCACTGTTTGAAGGACCGAGCACCATTCATGAACAGACCAACTTTCAGTGTAGCTTTCCAGCCATAAGTTTCCCCAAGCTAAAAGAAAACAGTGTATCTTACTAAATAAATGATTAGACGTCAATGATTTTCTGCCTTCTAGAGCAGAGTTATTTGGTAGCATGAAAGGAAGTAGCTGCAGCAGTATAAAACTGCTGCCCTTTGCACTTGCATCTTTCCCACAGAGTAATCCTTCATTCATTGTTTACTTAATGAGAAAAGAAAGAGGTTAATTTATAAAACCAAATGAAAAACAGACAGAAGACTTTATTTGTGGAACAAAAAACTGAATTAAATGAACAGTCTGTCCATTAGTGCTGCTAATTGTGCCGTACTCCACTGAGGAAAAATACACAGGTCTGCTATGATTTTGTTTTTGCTGGTGGAGCTCACAGTCCATCTCCAGTGAGGGTTCAAGCCAGCACTCTCTGGCAAGAGTTTCCTAAAAACTTTTCTTACTTGGCGAATTAATTTCAGCTCCCAATCTGACAGGCTCAGCCTCTCAGGGGTTTCATAAATTTAATAGATAAGTATAGGAATAATTGGCAGAGCTGATCTTGCTGGTGAATGCTGCCGTCTGAATCATTTGCAGATTCTCATGAACATCAACAGATAGCTGCTGCAGGGAGGAGAAGGAGGGACAGCTTAATTCTTTTTCCCTGCTCCAGAGAAGCCTGTCATACCCATGCTATAATTTTGCAGTTTCTAGGCTATTTCTGTTGGCTGAAGGATGTTGCAGAGGTTGGAATGAAACCCAGGTGGGGGGAAAGTTTTGCATTTCACCTGAATCTCCCTTGGTAGCTGTTCCTCTTTGCTAGTCAGTGCAATTCTGAAACCTCCACCATCCCGACTGGGGGTGGGAGCAAGGTAGCTGTGCCCTGATCTACATGGGAGTGTGTCAGATCTGTGTGTGGATCATGGTTACTTGATGCTGAGGGTGCCTGGAGGCTAAAGCTGCTGTGTCTCCCTTTTTTTCCTCAGTAAGCCTGCAGATGAGGGAGGGGACAGGGAAGAACTGGGCAGGCATGGATCTGCAGTGGAAAGAGGAGTCAGTACATGATGGCGTCTAGGAGGAGTTCATGAAGATTCCTAAGAATAACATTTGATTCCCTTTGGGAAGCTGGGGATTACTGTGAGGTGTAGATGAGAAAAACATGTCTGGAAAAAAAAGGTGGTTTTGCTGGAATTCCCTCTGTTGGTTTAAAATATTTTGTTTTGGAAAATGCACTTTCCTCTGGGCTGTGACTGAAGCTAAAGGAAATACATAAAGAAGGTTAATCTATTTACTGAACTTTACCAGACTGGTTGAATGTTGATGCCTTATGATTTTACTTTACCTGATGGGGCATGAGGCCATCGAAGTCCCGACTGCTGCCCTGCTGAAAGAACGTTGGGAGAGTTTGTTCCTCACTAATTTCTCATGGCCTTTATCAGCTGAGGGTCTTAAACCTTGATTTCAGATTTTGATAGCAAGAGTGAAACACTACTTGTGAAAACAATTAATACAAATTTAAACCAAACTGGTACCACAGACCATATGCAGATTTTAATGCAAAAAAAAAGCCTGGAGCAGAAGTGTATTGCCCATCCTTAGGTTAGGCAGATTCATCACTCTTGAATTTAATTTGCAATTTATTTCTGACATGATAAAATTCTACTTTTTAACTTTAAAGAAGACTTGTTTCTGTATATATGTATTTTATGTCTATATAAAATATAGACAAAGTATATGTATTTATGCATATAAATTAATACATACATATTATAAGTACATATATATGAAAAAAACCATGTAGTTGTTGCTCCAACATAGCTTACTGGCACACAGAATTATATGCAGTATATGGAAAGTGGATTTTTTGAAACACTGCCATCTCTTTGTTAAGTATTCAAAGAACGTTGTAATTATTTCTGTCAATATATTTTAAATGCTCTGTGGAAAAAGTTGCAAACATTTTTGTTAGAACATGTATTTGTTTGTAACCTGTTCAATATATCACCTTCTTTGTATGCCATCTGGCTTCCTTTCAAAAATGTACTGTTGAAAAAATATATTTTTTCTTTTTTATTGTTGTGATGTATTTTTATGCTGTTGTCACACTTTAATAGAGATATGACTCCTCCATAATATCTTCTGGAAATATTTGGGAAATATAAAACTATCCTTTTTCTGCATATATTGTCAAAATTGAGCTTAGCATCAGTTTAGGCATGCAAGTAATTTTTTTCTCCCTTTTCAAAGTAAAATAGTGGTGCTTGCCAGTGGTTACATCAACATGGCAATGTTCATTTTGTCTGGAAGGTACTAAGCTGTGATATCTTTGTGTCTGAAACTGTGGCTCTGGAACAGGTTTAGGTCCCGGGGGTGGACTGTCGGGCAGATGGAGTCAGTGGCTGACCGCGGCTTGCAGAGTGAGCTTCGGGTTGGGGAGGTGCCTCCAAGCACCATGTGGTTTCTGCCTTCTCTATTTCTTCACAAGCTGTGGTTGTGGTTCTTCATCTGATGATGCTGAAGGCTGCTTGCACCTCCCTTGAGGTTTTGAACATTACAGGACTTGTGTTACATTTTCAATGGTTGTGTTTAGACACAGGGCTACAAGTTGGGAGGGAAGAGTAATTTTACAGTATAACCCATGTCTGTGTGTGATCATCACCTCAAAGGAGGTCAAGGGTTGTGTTGGTGAAGCTGAACCTTTCTCCTGGTTGGTGGCAGCTGCAGCTCTTGTGGGCTGTCTTCCTGCCTGTGTAGCCCTTTCCTGCTGGGGCATGAGCAACCACATGGGGTGGCTGCACAAGTCCTGCTTCTGGTGAAGCCTAAATCAAAGTTAGGATCTGTAAGAAATCTCTGGTGGTTCCCCAGCCTCTGGGCCCAGGCGAACAGTTGCTTTTTCCACTCAGTTTTGGTTTTTATCTTTTCTGTTTCTTTTCTGAGAGCAAGGGTGGTACGTCTTTTTTGGTGGAAGTGGGGGCTCTCCAGCACCAGGGGTTATTTGGCTGGTAGGTTTTTCCCTTTTTCTGGTTTTCTCTGATCACTTAAAAAGTGAAGCTGGCACCTCTTGGAAAACATATTTTCTATGTTAAAAAGACTTAGCTGTGCTTTCATGCTTGTGTCCTTCACAGTTCTTCAGACCAACCTCTGAATAGGGATGAGAAACCCATCTCTGTGCTGGGCTCAGGCAAGTCTTCCTCCCAAGCTCTCCTTGGACTCTGTTGTGGTCTCAAAGGGGAGGTTGTGGTGTTTACGGATGCGTAATTTTAAAAGCAACCAATTTTTTTGTCAGCTATCCTGCTTAAATCTGTGAGAAAACTGAAGTAGCTTGAGATAGCTAAAACTGCCTGTCTGTAGTTAGCGTGGCAGGGGCTGTGGGCAGGATATCTTTGGTCACTGCCGGCTGGACTGCGTCATCCTGCCCCAGTAAGCAGCAGAGGGAGAAGAGAAACCCGAGACGCATGACATGTAAATACTCCATAAATACTAGGAATTTGGCAAGGAGGCAGCAGTGGCTTCCTCTCTCCCTGAAGATATCACCATATGCCCAGAGATGAATCCAGTTATTTCAGCAGTGTTGGTGATACTAAATTTTGACTCCCTGCTGCTCCCAGGTTGGCACGAGCTCTGGCCATGTCTTTTCAGGGCCAGGGGGCTGCAGGGTGAGGAAGGGACCGGGGAGAGCAGGGAAAAGCAGTGCCATGGTGATGGCAGCCAGGGTGTGGGGCAGGCAAGGTGGTGCAAAAGGCAGCTGGCTTGGGCAGAGGGCATCCATTGGGCAGTGCATCCTCATGCAGGCTCTCCCCCTGACCTGGTTTTAGGGTGCAGGAATGAGGCCTATGCAGGGGGTGAGCTCTGGAGGCAGGACACATGCCTGGGTGCCTCCTGCTTATGCCCTGTGCTGCCTCCTTTGGGTTTTGGGATCTGATGGGATTGTGCCACAATATGGAATACCTGCAGGCAAAACACTGTTACGACAGATACATTACTGCAATAAAATTATAAATTTATGGCAGTCAGAGATCTAGGCATGTGCCCGTAATTTTTCCTTGCTTCTGTGTATGGTCCGGTCAGGTGGCACATGAACTCAGCTGATCTGTAGGAGAAAGAGATGATGCTGGGTGTGCTGCCCCTTCCTGCTCAGTGCCTTGGGCCCTGGCTCTCCGCCCTAGAGTGTGGCAGTGCGAGTGGTGTGGGGGTGCCAAAACACAACGGGGGCTTTTGTGTGGGTTTGGACAGTAGGAAACATCCCACTGCTACAATGCCTCTTCTGAAGAAAGGTCTTATTTATCAGCTTGTGGCAAACCTCAGGCTCCTGCTCATCAGTGGCAGCACTTTTCTAGCCCTGTTACTGCTACAAATAGAAGGCGCAAGGTGGGTTTTCGGTTTGGTTTTTTTTTGTGTTTTTTATCTGTTTGGGGTTTTTTGTGTGTTTTTTGTTTGTTTGGTTGGTTGTTGTTGTTTTGTTTGGTTTGATTTTGTTGTTATTTTTTTAAATTTTGTCCTCTATGAGGGGAGGAGATACTTCAGTGTATAGAAATGTCAGGGTCAAATATTCATATCCAGCTCCTGGCTCCACTCTTCTGTACATAACCCTTCTTTCTCCACACCATCTGTCTCTTGAAATTAATGCTTTAATACCCTCTGCAGGGTAGCACTGCTATTTATTTATTCCAATGTTTAAGTTCCTTTTTGACTTTTGGGATTAAGATGAAGTGCCCAGGCATCCTTGTGGACTGTGAAAATCCTAAAATGGAACGTCACAGGCTCTTGAAAAGGGGGAAAATGAGTGAAACACTGGTTTTGTCTGTGTTTTTCTGGGCTTGCTTTCCTAGCTGTGGCTTCTGGAGCAGGGGAGGCGACCAAGGGCCTAGTCCCTGTGGTGTGACCCAAAGCAGAGACATGTTTTGTGTGCAATGCCCCAGGATCCTGATGGATACCACCTTGCTGCTCCTCTGCTCCTTGAAGCCCTTTCCTGCCTGCTGCTCCCTGGAGTCCAAGCAATGTCTCCCTGGAATAGCTTTGGAGCTGTTAGTCTTCTGACTTACACAGCTTTTTTTTCCTTTAGAGGTAACCAGAGCCTGAGAGCCTGAGACTACCCCACAGCAGTACTTCTTTAACAGAAGGAAAATTAGAAGTATCATAACCCAGTTAGCAACTCTGCATTTCTCATTTTGGTCTGTCACAGGGAGCATCTCCTGGGTTGGGCTCAGAGTTGCTTGGATCCTGCCTGTACCTGCATTGCATCATGGGAAGCCTCTTCCTTTCTACAGCATTTCTTTGTTAAATTCTGTTTTCTGTCTGTGCCTGGGGGATGTTGTTCGGGTTCTTTTTGTCTCCACTTTAGCGTGTGACACAGCATTGCTGCATGTTTTGTTCTGCTGCTGGTTGCTGCATCCCAGAAACATCCTGGAGTTTCCAGCTGATACCACCAAAGTGTCTCACCCTAAATCCATGGCTGTGGTCTTCCTACCAGCCACCACCCTCCTTTGCCTGCTGAAGTCTTCCCTTGGCCATGCCAGCCCATGGTGGAGACCATGCTTATCTGGAGACAGTGTGCTCATTAGCCAGTAATTGTCACATTAATTGCTTTGTGATAACTGCATCAAGCAGGGTTCATGTAGGCAGATTCCCCCACTTACCCCACTGGTTTGGCTGTCCTGGCCCCCCGTGGGTGCCCACCTCCTGCTGTCAATCTGCATACCTGGAGATGGTGCTTTCTTTCCTATGTGTCCAGATAGAATATATCCTTTTTATTTTGCATCCTGGAGCCTTTAATTACTCTCAACAAGTCCCTTTCACACTTCGAAAATCCTGTAGCAATTTCAGTTTGAATTGCTTTCTCTGAGGCTTTGGTTTAGATGACTGCACCTGCTCTGGGGTTCCAGAGGTAATTGGGCTGTAATAGTTATGATCCTTTAAATGCACTTAAGGTACCTTGAGCTTTAAGAACTGACAACGATGCAATCTGGCATCTGGGTACCAATTTTGACTTGTCTGTGAGCTGAGCATTTTGGTTTAAATTGTATTGTTTTGCAATTTGTGAAGATTACAAATATTCACAGGTTGCAGAACTTGGATTATTTAATCAAGTGTTGCCCTGTTTTCATGTACCCGTCCTGCAGGTCTGGGTCCTGGGCTGATCCTCAGTTCCCACTCTGCCAAACCCCTGCTGAGCTCAGTGGGAGTTTTGCCAGAACAAGGCCCTAAAAAAGAAGTATGACTCATTTGAGCAGTTGTGCTCATTTGTGCACCAGTACAGGCTCAAGTTAAAAGGATATTAAATGAAAAATACTGAAGAACCTTGTCCTTACCTAGAGCAAACCTTTATCCTGGGGCTGGTCCAGCAGGTTAAAGATGGCATTTCCTCTGGTTCATGTGTAATGTAGGATTTTGTGTTGTGGATACCATCAGAGCTGCTGAAGTTCTCTGCTACCTTAATTCCTCTCTAAGGAGGTGGGGGAGAGGAAGAAAAGAGAGACATCTTTCTCAGGCATCTACAGTAGCGAGAGATGTGCAGCCTGTAGCCTGGTGCCACACTCAGAATACAAAATTTCCAAAATTACAAGTTGTGAGTGTGATAATGAACTGAAAGTAAATATGGTTCAGTTTTCTGTGAATCATCCTTGGGGGTTTTAATTGGACTCAGATGAGCTAGCATTGTTGCAGTGTGAGAATAGAGTTATTTCAGAATTAGACAGGCATAGTTGCTTGGGAGTCCAGAGCTGCGGCATCCCAGTGGCACTGGGGAAACCTTGCCCACAAAGAGGATTCACAGCATGGCTTGAGGAAGGTCTCTGGGTGGGGAAGGAACCAGAAGCTCCCACAAGCCCCCAAGATCTGGGAATTCATCTGCTGGTACCAAGGACTGTCTGTGCTCTTGGAATTGCTCTCAAATGAACACTGAGAGTTAAGGTGGTCACTGTGAGATGGAAGGCTTTCCTTCACCAAAAAACCTCTCTAAGCTCTTCTGGCAGGGAAAAGGGGCCATGAAATAAAAGTAACTGCTGTAATGAGATGTTACAGTAAACAAAAATAAGCATTTTTGCGCCCTTCCTTTTAGCAGGAATTTAAAATCCCAGAGCAGAACTACCTGCTCAGAATGGCTCAGACAATGTGCTACATCCAGGCAAGGATAATACTTTCCTTACGAATGTGAATGTAGACTGGCTTCATGGGAGGTAGAGGTCTGGGGTGATACTCTAACTTGGTGTTTGACTCATGTTGCTTGACTACCCTGGCACGTACAGAGGACTTGAATATAGGAACTGTCCTGTCCTGTGGTAGGGAGACACAGAAATTGCATATTGCCCTCTTTAAAACCATGAATGTGATTATGGGATGAGGTCCTTAACCTGCTGCAAAGAGATTTATATAAGCGATTCTCATTAATGCCAGTGGGAATTACGCAGAGCTATACAAGTGCATCACAGTAAGAAATGTGCCTTGGCAGTTCACTATTAATATTTGAAGATAGTGCAGGCAAAGACTCCTTCTCTGAGTCAAGTGGGCAAAAACTAGTGTTTTTTTTTTCTGAAAAAAAATTCTGGTATTTTAGTCTTCTGAGAGGTTATAGAAAGGTGAACTATTCATACATACAGGTCTATATTGTAACTGGAGATACAGGTTTATGGTTATAACTGCAGATATTTAGCTACTGTCTGCTGGTTACTGATGGACAAGAGCCCACCTCTGTTTTTAGGAGCTGCTGACCATCTCTGCTGACCCACTCAGTGCCACGGCTTCGGTCCTGTCTGTTGCTCACCATGGGACAAGGAAGGTTGGTCCCATTCTGCTTGCAGTTACATGCTGTACTGAAACAAGATGAGGAGACTGCAGGCAGCAGAAGAAAGACATAAGTAAAATCAGAATTTGTGATTTTAGTGTAGCAAAATATCTTAAAGACCTTGCTTCATTTGAAGTGACCACTGAAGTGAGTAGAAAGGACTGTGTGTTTATATGAGGTACAGAGAGAGGCAGACCTTGACCTCTACTTGATGTTTCTGCATTAGTTGTTATTCCTCTGTTTGGTTTGTATCAGCAGCAAACTTTCAAGTTGGTTTCCTCAAATTTTGGCTTTCTGGTTTTTTTGACTAGAGTTGGCATGAAGTTTCAGTCTTAAAATCTGAGTTCCAGCAGCAAGTATTATTTTAAGTATGGGTCCTGTCCTGCAATTTACCAAGTACAGCCATACAGCCTTCCTCTCCAGTTCACCTTCCTGTCTTGAACAGCCAGGGCTTGGACTCCATCTGTTAGCAGTGTGTTCCTGTAGTGCCTGCCCAGTCCCTGTAAGAACTCTGGCTAATGGTTGCCATGCTGTTTCAACTAATTTTCTTTATTATTCTTAGCATTATTTACATATTTGTTTATGGAAACCCATTCCACTTAAATGAGAGAAAGTAAAATTTACTATTCCTGACAGATGTTGACAACTTTGGAACAATGCAGGACATGCTGATTGCATCCATGCAATGCCACTGGCTTGGAAGAAGGTTCACCAAAGCAGAAGAATCCTGCCTCTTGCCCTGCAGATGATAATGCCAGAGGTAACCTTTGTAACAGCACATTGCAGGTGATGGTCTGCCTGAAAGCCCAGGGCTCCCTGGTGACAAGGTCCTTGCTCATGGCTACAAAAGTTGAATTTCATCAGTTTTCACATTCCCAGCAAGTGAACTGGTGAGGTAGTTGTTGCTATGGATGGCTTGGTTCAAACCACATTTAGGATTTTTTCTGAAAAATCCAAGGTTTTGGAGATCATCAGCTGCTAGATGTAACACCGAGGATGGTTGTGGGTATCCTCAGGGTATACTCCAAGTTGAAAGCAGAGCATGGAACTAGAGGACAGCTACAGAGGAAGCACATGGCTGTCTTTCAGCTGAGCAGCGGCCAAATCCTGGGCCAGTGTCTACACCTCTTATGGCTTATACCTATTATACCTTCCTGTATGGCAGGAACTCTGATAGAGGGGTTGGTAGCACAATGGTATGTGCTGTTTTGATCCTTCAACAGAGATAACAGAATGCCTAAATAAACCATGTTTGATGCTTAAACAAGGATTTCATCCTGCTTTGTCTGTAGACAACAGAGTTTTTAACTTACTGTCCAAGGATTTGATCCTTTCTTTCACTTTTTTACATTCCAACTTGCAGTATTTTAAAACTACATAGAAGTTATGGAAAGGAATAAAGAACAGTCACATCATAGTCATATAGAATAAAGCTAGCAGGTGTTGGAAAACGTGGACCTAAGGAGGTCAAGTTGCTTACTTAATACAGATATTTAATTGGACATTAAACAGTAGAAATTCTTGAATATTCACTGGTCTCCAGTTTTTTAAATCAGTCAGACTAGTGTTGAGACCCAAGTGAGGGTTCAAGTCTCTGCTGCTCTGCTATGTGGCAACAGTTACAGAGTATTTTACAAAAAATTCCCCAGACAGCCTACCATTGTTACCATCTCTGCTGCTTGACAACTGTTAGCACCAGCCGGGCCCAGCCACACTTCTAAGGCCAGAGCAGCAGATAAAACTACTACTACTGCTCCTATTTAAAGTGACTGAAGCCAAGCCTGACTGTGGGATGGGTATGGCTGCAGGAGCCTGGATGAAGCGTGGTTCCCTCCTGAGTGCAGGCGTGGGCTGACAGTGGCAGCTGGGGACAGCTTTGAGCACCAAGGAGGGAACCCAGGCAAGGGCAGCTGGGTTGTTGGAAAGGGAAAAAGATATTTTTATTCCAGCAGCTAAAACCCTTTTGTATTTTAGGTTCTCTTAGCAGCTATTTATCCAAAACATTTGGGAGAAAAGCTGTCTCTTTATTAAATATTTAACACTCTTGCCTTCAGCTGTGGGCTGAGAAAGCTCCCAATCCACATGTGAGTCACCAAGAACTCCTCCAACAGAAACGGAGGAATTCCAGATTGGAGATTGCTACAGAAAAAGAAAGTTTGCTGCTTTGGAAAAAGTCCAGGGTGGTTCACATCTCTTGTATATGATAAAACACGCGCAGCAGTCAATCTGTCACGTATGTGGACAAGGAGTCATAGAGTCCCAGATTTGAAGTGGAGAAGCTCTTGGTATTCTAGGGAGCATCATACCCTATATAATGCAGATGAGTAGTGCACACAATACCTTGTCTTTTATTAAATGCTGTCTGCATTTGGATCCTGGCGTGTTGGAGGTGGCAAGATGTGGATTACTGCTTCCCTTAGTAGTTTATTCCATTGGTAAATTAGTGCTGGTTTTAATTTTAATCAGCTTAGTTTTCAGCTCCAGCCCTCCACTGGCATACATTTCTCTGCAAAGCAAGGAGATCTATGATGTGGAGGTGCCCTGCTCTCTCAAGATGACCGTCTGGGACTCAAATTCAGAGAGTAGAAGTGCAGGCTTCTGAAAAAAGAGTGTATGGTAACAAATGGTGGGATAAGAATGAGCTGTGATAACAAAAAAGGTTATGGCTATCCTAGTGCTGCTGGTGGTGAGGGCTGTAATACACTGTGCTTACTTGTGCTGTGCATTGCATGGGACATGTAATCAACTCTGCTATTTATTTCTATTCAAGTGACAGGAACTAAATGAATAAAATACATTAAAACTTTTTTTGTCTTGTTCCTCCCTTTGGCCAAGTTATTTTATCAACATCCAAATGAATTTATCAGCTGCAGAGATAGATGTCAATCTCTGTCCCTTAGCAAATTACAGAGGCATCTCCAACAGTGGTTTTACACCTCTTTCCACTGTGAACAACTTAAAAAGTTTTACTGTTGATTGGGTTTCCTTGAATAGCAAACATATACCTCCTGACAAGAGGTTTACTCCTCGCATTACTATTTGCATATACTTAAATGGGGTTCACAGTATATAACAATATTTTCACTGGTTGAAAACCTTTAGTCTGTGACACAGGTAGTTTCTGTGCACTCTGAGATCTACAGGGAAGATGTAGACACTAAATACTTTTTTAGGCCATGTGCTCTGGGTACTTTAAAGAAACTTCTTGGAGCTTACGTGCCTGATTCTGATTTCAGAGTAATGCTCTTATATTGTCTTGTTTGTTCCTGATTTAAGACTGTGAAAGGAAGATCCTTTTTTTTCTGGCTGTTGAGTTTAGAAGTGCAAACCTTATAGCCTTACCACCTTAGCCCAGCGTGGTGCTTATTGGAAAGTGAGGGGTGATGCCATTAGCATGTGTTAATAATGTGTCCCCATTTGAGCAGCACTGACTGACCAACATATTCTGGCACAAGTCACTTGGCTCCCTTAGGCAGGACCTCTGCCTTGTGCAGGTGGGACCTGGACAGCTACCTTTTGTGTGTGCCTGGCTTTTGAGTAGGGAAGGTTATTGGCTATGACTCTTTCTGTAGATGGCCTGTGCTGGGTCCCCCTCTCTGGGAGGAGTGAATGAGTTTGCCAAAAGTCAATTTGAACACTCAAGACTGAAAGCAGTCAGATACCACTTTGACAGGCATTTGTGCAAATAACTAGACACAGGACAGTCAGGAGAGACTTTGTACCAGCATTATGGAAAATGTTAAGACCCTTTTTAAACTCATTGACCAGATGTGCTGCAACATGTTCATGGATGAACATGTGTGTAAGGGCTCCTTAGGGAGAGGAGCTGGTGTGGCCATTCACCTGTGCCTGAGCTGGCCCATACAGCTGGCAGCCCTGTTCTCTACTCACTGCTCAGATTGCCTAATACTGCAATCACCAGCTCTTTGATGAAAGGCGGGTTCATATATCAGATTGTTGAGCATTAGGGATAGGAGATTAGATTTGCAGTGTAATCTTCCAGTAACATTCCTCCTGATCCGGAGACTGTGCTTTATAAAAAAGCTCTTTTCTCTCTGACATTGTGGAGGCCTGCTAAGGGACGACTGTCTCCTACCTTCATTTGGAAATGGTAAGGCTGCTACTGACCTGATGTTCATGAAGGTCACAGCTGCACCGGGCAAAATTAGTTCTGTGCAGGACAGTTAAGTAGATTGGATTTTCTCAGTTGTAGCTGATTTACTTTCATCTGAGTTCCTCTTGCAAAGCCATTTAAAGTCCATTCCCCTCTGCCCCCCACTGCCTGTTTATGGGAAAAGACTGGAAGGGGGAGATTCCTGCCTGGGCTCCAGTTTTGCTTCAAGCCCTATTCTCATACCTTTCCAGGAAAGTGTCCATACAGAGGCTGGGGCAGGCTCTGTAGTTGCTCTGGAGCCTTGGGCTGTATTTCATCCCATCAGAGTTGTTGTAGGGCCAGTAAGGATGGTCTTCCCCTTTGCCAGGTGACTGTATCTTTGCACTGTCTGCTTTGGATCCAGAACCCTGCTGGGACCCTTCTGCAGATTCCTAGTAATGTTGCTGCAAATGAGGCTGAGCCCCTTTCCAGTCCAGCTGTTTTTTTGTTCTGTGGCTAAACGTCCCTGCCGATTTTGGAACCTGAGGAAGCCAAATAATTTGGGTCAAAATGCATCAAAGCCCATGTCTTCCAATCAGGAAAAAAAACTGCTGAAATCAGTTGAGTACCAGATTTGGCCAGCTAAGTCTGGCCACTAGGAAACCTGTCAGCTACCTGGCTGTGCTGGCAAAACATGACATATGGTTGTGCGTGGGAAGCCCGTTCATTGTGAGCGTAGTGAGACACAAGAGTGAGAGTGATTTCCACCCGGCCACATTTTACTTCGATGACTTTGCTAATGGGATGTAATTATGGTGGGTCTTTGCTGCTCCATGTGGCAAAGCAAGCACTGATGGAAAAGACCTCTTGTTTCTAGGCATCTTCCTGTTTTCACTCCCTTTTATTTTAAGTTGTGGTGAAACCTGAAGTCTGCAAAAATTGTTGTTGGTGAGTTTGGGAAGAGATACCAGAGGTTACGGCAGACAACTGACAGAGTGAGTGAGGGCTATGTGATATTGGTGATCTCAGTTCATCTCCACAGTGTGAATAAGGAAAATTCACAGGGGGAAGGCATGAGGGCCTGGGCAGGGGTATGGGGTGTGTGAAGAGGATACTTCCTTTGCAAAGTCACCTATATCAAAAACCTGTGCCCTGTGGACTACATGAAAAAAAGGAATATAGCAATAATTGAAGTAAAATAGAGCTGCTGTATGGTAGGTTCCCACCTCTCCAAAATTGTAGCTGATGTGGAGTTTAAAGGAGATGAGCCGTAATTGCTCCCAGAGCTCTGTGTCTCTCCTCTCTGGATAGCAGAACAGTGCTGGCAGCACCACTGGCTCCTGAGGAGTAGGGTCCAGCCTGTGTGGGGAAACTGAGAGGGGTACACAGAGCAAGTCCATCCCGTAGACCACAGTGTGACCTGGTCACACTGGTCATCTTTATTAACACAGAGCTTGTCTGACTTTGGGAATGTAGCACTCTGGAGACTGGCCTGGAACTGATGCCAGGATGTCCTAGTGTAGAAACCGTTGTGAAAAAGAAGCACTAAATCAAGATTTTTGTATTCAATTTTCTTTTCTGAAAGCTTTGGTAGTTATATTGTCCTGTACTGCACTGAAACATGCAATGAACCTCGTTTGTCTTTGGCATTTTCTCTTGCTTTTTACTGGCATCTCTTTTCATGTTATGACAGTATGTCCTCTACTGGGCTAGAGATATAAATATTGCTTTGGGATTGGGCGTTTTAGTCAACATGCATTTGGGAAAGGTGTTAGCAATTGTCAAGTGCAGCATGTGAAAGTGCAGCAGTTGAAAACATCAGCATCCTTTGTGTCTGTGTTTCAGATTAGGTCTGAGGCATGAGGATTTTAGGTTTTCTCTTCTGACAGTATTATATTAGTAACATGAAGTATTTGACAGTTCTCTTCTATTTACTATTTTAATGTCAAAATGTGTCACATCTGGTATTAATTGGCTCTAATTTACCAATTTGATTGTCTGGGAAAATTGAAGAGAGTGTAACATAACAAACGAATGCCTATTAATCTTTAAAATTTTTTTGCTACCTGCTAAAATAGTCTGTTACATGGTGCTGTAAACAGTTTTTTTGAAATACTGGTATTTGTGGAGAGAGATTACTACCTGGGAGGGCCATGGCCGAAGTATTTCAGATTCTTTGAGGGACGACGAGCCCAGAGAAGTCCTGGGGCCTGTGGACACCCACCTGAGGCAGGGTCTCCTCCAGGGAGGAAGGAGACTGCCATTTGCTGACAACCCTGTGGGAGTGAAAGCACGGTGTCCCCATTCCCACGTGCATGCCAGCCTGCTCCCTGCTGTCCCAGGTGCCAGGCAGGAGGAGCAGCCCACCATGGACGTGGCCTCCACCTGGGATTATCTTCATATAGGTTTCTTAGTTCAGGGCACAGGCTACCGCTTCATTGATGCCCCAAGCAAATAAGCTTATTTGTCCACAGTAATTGTTTTAATCATTATTAATGAACATTAATTTCCAACCAGAGCTCTCCAAAAGCCCTGATTTTTTCAGACTTTTTGGCATGGGATCATAGGCAAAAGAAGTTGGGTTGTTCTTCCTGGGGTTGCAAATGCAAAAGTTTGTCTCACAGGCAACGTGTGGATCAAACCCCAACTGCAGATACACTTTGGCAAGGCACTGTCACTCTGCCCTGACAACCCCAGCTCTAACGAGACAGGTCTCCGCTGCCTTCCGACACGCGGGCAAAGCAAAGGAAGCTGGTGGCAGTACAGTGTTACGTGGGTACTCGATGTGGGTGGTGACAGGCCCGATAGCTTTTCTATCAAAAAACACCCGTGTGTTTGTGAAAATACATTTGTGGAGGATCAAATACCAGGTGCTTATTTTAGTAGCAGAAAGCCCTGAAACACGCCAACTCTGGAATAAGCTGATTCTGAAAGCTGACATATTCTGTATGATTACTCCAATATATGCCATCTGTCAGTAGCATATACAAATATTTATGTATTTTATTATAACTACTATGAGGGTACTGAAGCTCATAAATAATTTCATTTTCAGCAATCATTTTATTACTCTTCCATGGTTTGATAATGACATTTCGCATGTGCCTGCTTTGGCTCTGACACTAGAACAGAGTCACAGTGTGGCTATGCAAGTGACACTCTTCTCACAAAAAGCCTGTGGCTAGGGGGGATGCCTGAGCCCATGTCCCCTCTGGATGTGCACTGATTTCCACTCACTTTATCTCTTTGGGCTTTAGACTGCACTACACTTTCATTCAGCTCCATCCTGCCTTGTTAAGTGACTGCACTTAGACTGGCAAATAATATAATATGACTAATTATGTTTAATGCAGATAATGTCTTATAATCAAAATAAAGAGTGGATTGCAAACAGATCCTTAAAGGGCACCAGGCATAGAATTGACTCTGTATTTATTACCAATGACATTGCTGAAGTGCTAACAGCTGCTCAGCTCCAGCAAGTGCAGCCCCTTTGCAGAGTTTTCCAGAAGAATGGCTAAGTGTATCAGAAGCACATTACTGCTGATAATAGTAATTAGTTCAGTAGAGCTCAAAATGTTTTGTAAAATATTATTATCCTGATTTTGCAACTCTGCAAACCATGGCACAGAGAAACAGCCTCCTTGACTTGGAGGAGTCACTACTGACTGTGGGGATGGCCATGGCTCTGCTGCAGGGCTGCTGCCCCTCTCTTTGGATCATGTTGCTCTCTCCAGCTGAGTCCAGACGTGTAAGGGATGTCCCCTCCCCACCTCTGCCTTACTTTTCACAACCGTTAGCAAAGAGACTTCAGTAGATGGAGAAGTGCACTGATGTGAAAGTAGATTTGGGTGTTAGATTTTTGAAAAGCCATTGTTAAGCTGAAAAAAGAAACCGCAAGCTGTAAAGGTTGATGAAGCTCCTCTATAAGGGACTCTTATTTTGCTGTGTACATTTGTTTTGTCTTGCTTACTAAAGGGATAAAGTGCATTCTAGGTTTCAGAGAGAGATGGCTGATTAATCTGTCTGCCAGGTACATATGGAAATAAATTAGCAAATGGTGCATCTGGGATTAAACTACCGCAGAGATGATAAATTATTGCCATCTTCCATGGCTGTGTTACTGATGCTTCACTGGGTTCCCAGTACTCTGTTAGTTGCTATTCACGCAATATCACCATGGCTGTGGGATGGAAAGTCTCTATATTTGAAGCAATTTTCTGTGATATGCTAGTTTGAGAACAGATCTGGCCAGGTCCTTAAGTATATGCTATATACTTAGATTAAGTAAAAGCAAAGAAATTTGATTTGGTCCTCCTGCTCTGCATGACATTCTGCTGGAATTCTCAGGAAAGGCAAAGGCAAGGACCTGCAAGAGTTTTTTCCACTATCTGCAGTGAACCTCCACCCTTTATCCCAAATGCACAATGTTGTGAGGCCCTGGAAGGCAGCTTTCTCTGTCCTAAAGCTCTCCCACACCTCCAGCTTGACCCAGATGTAGTTCCAAATTGCACAACTCCAGCTTATCTCTGAGATCAAGACTGAGATGAAACACTGGGGGGGGCAGTGGGGGGCAGGTGGTATTTGCATTGAATCCTGATAGAGATTTCTCAGCTGTGTCTCTGCTTCTGCTGCATTTTTCATGTCCGTTTAGACTGATGTATAGCTGACGGGCTGGCAGCTGGGGCATACCGGTGACTATAACAGGATGTGCAAGTGGAGTAACAGCAGACACATGGTGTGCTGCTTTTCTGGAGGAAGAAAGGGTCATGCAGAAGTTCTCATCAAGGCTTCTGCATGATAATACTTGGAGAGATTATGGCTGTGTCCACAGTACTTGTTGGGAGCTCTCTGTGGATCATCAAGACTGTAATTTTCTTCCCCATCCACAAACCTGGGTTTCATTTCAAAAGATACTGGGACAGCTGTGGAGATGGTGTCAAAAATGGTAGCTGTGCTGGTTAGGCCAGGAGAGGTTCCTTACCTGTACAGAGGTGATCTGTGATAACAGTGCAGAGTAACAAAAGTTCTTGTTCTGATTTCCTTATTTCCAGGGTCTTTATCTGAGCTCTAAAACTTGCTCTGGTGCTGCTCTTCCCTAGAAGGGAGTTGAGGGAATAAAGCAGCTCTGCAAATGGTCACAAAGAAGCTGAGGAGAGGGCAAGTGGGAACAGTGTTGGATAAAGAGACAGATCAAAGATCAAGTTTTGCTTAACATGCTTTGTGTTTAAAAGCTTGTGTTTTAATTTGAGGGCATATTGGAAGAGTGGCTTGACTTTTCCTAGGGCAAGTCTCTGGCATGTAACAGCTATGGTGCAGAGGTATCAGATCCTGCAGCACACCAGTGAGCTGTGGGGGTAGGGGCGGCATTGCTGGGAAAGCTGTGGCTGGGCTTTTAGCTGGGAGTTTGCAGGATGGCAGGGGAAGCTGCTGTCTCCAGGTCAACCTTCCTGGCCCTGCATGGGCCTGGCAGGTCTCTCAAAACCAGTCCTTGCATAGGGACTGATCCTGCAGGCTGACTCTGGGGTGCAGGGTGGAGTTGAGCTGGACAGGATGGTTGTAGAGCTGGGAGCTGCCAGGTCCTGGTTGTTGTTCAGCTCCCACCTGTGGCAATGGCGAGCGGATGCGAGCCCAGCACAGGGCACAGACAACTGTGGCACGGGTCTGCTGCACCTTCAGACTGGGCTTGAGGGACATTACTGTGTGACTGTGCCCACTGGTTTTCTTCTCCAAGTCACTCATTGCGGTCTGCGGGTCAAGCACAATTAGGATGTTTGTGTCCGTGATTAACACTGACGAGAACAATGCAGTTCAGTACAAGATGCATGGGGGGATGCCGAGCTGTAAATCTGAGCTAGTAAGGACTCTGAGAGCTCTGTTCAATTAATCCAAACACAGAAATATTTACAGAAATGGATTTATTTTCCAGTGACTTTATTTGCAAATTCTGATTAACAACAACAGTTTGTTCCTAATATGATCATGTCAAGAAGAAAGTGGGACTTACTGTCATTCTTGGCCTTTCCCACAATGTGTTTTGAGCAGAATGAGGAATGAGTCAAAGGAAGCACTGGCTGATGGATGAACAGATTGCGGCACAGTGATCTATTCTATTGCGCACTTCCAGGGAAACCCCTGCAAATTAGATGTGCAGTTTTTAAATGTACAGAAAAAACTAAAGAAATTACATTATGAATGAAAAATTAGGTGGAAATGTCTACTGTCTCATAAACAATTCAGGAATAAATCCCTCTAAAATATTCTGGTTTATGCATGCATTTAATTTGTGCTCTGGGAGCAAAATAAAGTTGCTAAGATAAAACATTCTAATAATGATTTATGTAAATTTATTTGAACAAAGAAATTATGTAGTTGCCTATAGCAAATTGTTTGGAATGTGAAATGGTATTTACGAACTACTTCTCTCTGTATGAATACAATAGATGATAGGAGAAGCTACATAAAGAAAACATAATTGTACATTCAAAATGGATTCTGATGCCATGTCTAGTAAGCAGGAAAGTCAGTTGAACAGATTGTTGAGTGTCTGATAAAATAATCTCTAGCTTGATTCTTCCTAGGTTATTTATAGCACATGTTTAATTTAAAATTTAGGTATGTGCTGCAGATAACCGTAACAATCATACCAGGGCCATGTATGATAATACAAATTGTTTGCCTCACATCACACATATGCCAAAATCTCAAGTTGCTTTACAAGCAGAAAATCAGGCTCCGTATCCTCAAAATATGGCTGAAAATAGGAAAA
The DNA here is from genome assembly GCA_013397135.1 of Pachyramphus minor. Classification (NCBI taxonomy): domain Eukaryota; kingdom Metazoa; phylum Chordata; class Aves; order Passeriformes; family Tyrannidae; genus Pachyramphus; species Pachyramphus minor. Next base: position 137,914 of record VYXB01007926.1, read on the forward strand.
CAATTGTAGTCCCCAGCTGCTATGGGCATATGGGGCCAAATTTATCCCATCTGTTGAAGGTTATGGAGTTCCGCCAGGGATGACTTTGATCCCGTATGTCTAGCAAAGTGGAACCAATATGTCAATATAAGACATCCTGCTACTTCTGATGTTGTCCCAATAAAACGACATCATTCAAAGTGGCGTGGATTTCCCAAGTGCCCAAGTCACAAACACAATCACAGGGGATATTTATAAAGTGCTCTTGCTACGCTGATGTTAAAGCTCTTGCTACGTTGATTCTTACTATGTTGATGTTAAAGCAGCAAACAACAATTGGCTTTTGCCTCGATGAGGGTTCAAGTCTAGGAGCTGCTGGTATATGCCAGTGTGCATCAGCATGAGGCATGGAAACCAAGGGCCATTTGAAGCATTTTAGCAAAACACTGCAGGACAGAAAGCTGTTTCTGCACTCAGGCAATGCAAAGCATGTTTCATTTGAAAAGCTTTTTTCAAATGAGGAATGAGAATGTCACATAGAAATAATAGGGTTATTTACTGTATTTGCTTTGGCATATCAAGGCATCTCTAGATACCTGGTGATGGGCTGAGCCACAAAGTCTGCATTCAGCTCTAGCCATTTACAAGTTTAAGGGACATTTGAATCCCTTTGAACAGGGCTGATTTCCTAGTCACCAGCAGCTACTCTCCTGGGGACTAGAAGGATTCAAGTAAAACAGTGCTCTGTCACAGGATTAGGGTTCAGAGGATATTTTTGCAGTTTAGTTCCTTCTAGTTTATTCTGGGCTAGTACTAAGTGCCTAGAGTAGGAAAGCTATGTCTGCTGCTCAGGACTTCACTGGTGGCAACAGAATGGTCTTTCCAGCACCAGGCTGATATATTAAAGGCAATAATGAACAGAAAGTGACTCTCTTTGGTCTCATGCTTGCAGACTGTTCTTTTGGGCCCTTAGTGTGTATATGAGTGAGACCAGGAAAATCATATAAGTGCTGGCGTGACAAACCTGCAAGTTAAAATCTCTGACCAAGATGGTGGTTTTTTTCCAGCAATGGACTCTATGAAAGGCAGATCTTGATAAACACTGTTCCTTACCATAGCTGACAAAATTTTACATAAAATTATCCTGGGAGATGATTGTAGAGTTTAAATGTAATTGCAGACATTTATAATCAAATTAGTTTGCCCCCATTCAGTTTATAGTACCTTATAAAGAGAATTTTGAGTGGCTGTGGAACAGAGCCACTCCAGTCTCTGTCTAGAAAGCACGTAGGCACTGTTATCCTGGAGTGAAGAGGTATAAAAGTACAGTGGACTCGCCCCACAAGCAGCAACTGGAAGATCATCTATTTTGCTCTATTTATTCCTTTGTGACTATTCTCTTCTGCCTGGGGCTTTCTCATCTGCACACTGCATTACTTATGGACTGCCAGGCCAAATCTCCAAAGATATCTGAGAAAATCTGACAGGTTCAGTTTCAAATCTCAATCAATGCTGCGTTTCCCTCCAAAACAGAATCAGTCCCTGGAAATTGGGGTGAAGCCATATGTGCCTTTTGTTTTGCTTTTCAGGATGCCATTCCTTTGCCACAGAAGATCACCAGGGAGATCAGCAAATCATTTGCTGAGATGGCATATCTTCCTCCAGAAATATGCGGGACTTGGTTAATTTTAATAGCTCACCTATTTAATGTGCTGGGTTATAGCTAACACTGTCTATTACAAGTAATGAGCTAAACTGGGACATCTCTGTCACTTGAGGATGCTGCAACTGCAAAGGAGGGTTCCGTAAGAAATTCTTGATCTGTCAATGGTGACCATAGCTCTGATGTCTTCAGCTGAGATAAAAGCATTGTTTGCTTAACAGGATTGAATTTTCCTCAAAGAAATAATTGAAACAATAGGAGTTGTTTCAATCACCCAAACCTGCACTGAGCATTAGCAGATGAGCTGGTTTGAAATCGATCCATTTGGAAAGGAAATAATGTGCAGATTGGTCAAGGTAATGATGGTATCGGATGATAAAATGGACGCAGGGATAAAGAAAGCTTGTGAGGGATATAGTGTCACCTAAAAGCTTTGCAGAAGTGCTTTTATTACCCTGAATCAGCTTGGTTTTGCACTGACACTTAGCTGTTTGTGAAGAATTATACCTGCTTCTGAGATAAATACATCTGACAGTGAACTCTTAACCCCTCTTTCTCAGGCCTCCTCTGGGCAGTGGCCGTGGAGAATGAGATGCCTTCAATTTTTCCAAATAAAGAGTTAGAGAAAATGGGGTGCAAAACTATGGTACATAATTTACTAGTGAGCAGAACACTCCAGGAAAATTACAGTCATTATTGAATGTAATGAAACCTGACAAATTAGAGTTTCATAGGCCCTCCTTGAGATTAGCGTGATCCATTAAACATGCTCTCTGACTGCTAAATGGCGTTGTCCCATTTCCCCTTAAGAACTTGAGAAATTCTGAGGTAACTCTGGCTAACAGCTGATTGAAAGCACCCAATCAAGAGCTCCTTAAAGTAAGAGGAGAAATTATACTGATTAACATTATTTCCAAGAAGGTAGTCTCTGAGTAGGCTGTAAATTGTGTTAGAAGCATTTGGGTATTGCAGGGAAGACTGAATTTGACACTGAAGTGGCCACAAAGTAATGTACGAAGTGGAGTCATCAAGGGAAGAACATTTTGTTGATTGTGGTGGGAAAATTGAATTTCTCTCAGTTGCATAGCTATTCAGAATATGTACATTAAAGTGAATGATACACAGTTTAAAAGAAGAGCAAACAAATACAAGGAGCAGCAAAAGCCCCTTTCACAAATCCTTCTTGCCTCATTATTTATATCTTAAGATTATTTTCACAGAGAATAGCATGGCATGCTGGTCATGAATACCTTATCCATTATGCTAAGACATCCTAGTTATGCAAACTAAATCAATACGATAGTATTTTGCTTTCTCCTTAACTGATTGTACATTAAAAACAACCCTTAAATGACAGCCATTAGCACCTGAGACCTGGTCACTGGTGCTGACTGAGCTGACATGAGATAAATGGCGAATGGTCTGTGTGATGGTTAGAATTCAGAATTTCTCAATGGAAGGGTCTGTGTGATAGAATTCTGAATTTCTCAACAAATCCTTCAAACTGGGAGTCAGTGAGAGAGCGTGTAAGTTGCCATTATTGGATAGAGTGTCTTTATCTCGTGGAAGAGGTTGCACATGGATATTCTCTAGTGCTTGGTCCTTCAGGGCACTAAGATCACCTTAGACAACTTTTATAGGCTTAAGTGAAGGAGATGCTGTGGCTGTAGGTGAGCAGGGTAGTATTCCAGCACAGATGAACCTCTCTCTTGATAAATTGTCTCAAAATACGAATCCCACAGCTAAAAATGTTCTATAGCATATGCACACTGGAGTGATGCAACTGCAATTTAGTTTTGTTTCTTCCATCTCTTGGTCAAACCTATCTTCCATCCCATGTCCCCGTTTGGGAGGTGCTGCACACTGCCAGGCACAGTCTGCAACGTCTTTCGGAAGCTTCCAATGCACTGATGCATGACACTGAAATGCAATAAAAATTAAAACCTGGAATAATGGCAGGCATTAATAGATATTTCTCATATTTCTGAGGCAAAGATTTAAGTGAAATGCTAAATGTCAAATTAAAAGAGCCACATGACTACAATTTAATGCTAAGAGCTGTCTCATCTGGTAATGTCATCTCATTTCATGACATCCTTAATGACCAAAGCTGATCCAGAAGATTGATTTGTGGTATTTTTCCAGGATCACTTATTAAAATTAGCTCAGTTAGTGGTGCTTTGGGTCGTGTTTCATCCAGACCAGTGGGTACTGGTACAGTGTTAAAGTGCCATCATGGTATATAAAGAAGAATTGAAGGAAGAAGCTTTGAAAGGTTGGAAAGGAAAACAAGCACTTGAAATACAAACAAGATTCCCATAATCTTTCCTCTGCCTAGAAGGAGTCTATCAGCATGGCTGACGAGGTGCAGAGCAGACACAATGGACATAGTCCTAGAGAAGTTAAGTTTATTCCCCTCTAATCTCATTGCTTATAAGCATTTATGGTGCCCATTCCTATAATATCTGAGCAGTATTTGACATTGTTGTTCAGGGCTGGCAGCTCGTGCCTGCTATCAAGAGCAGCAGATCTTTAAGGAAGATCTCTGTTGGTTATGATGTAGCTTATACATAAAAATATTGACGGTAGCTGCTTACATCTATCCTCTCCTAAAAGATAATGCATTTGAGTGCAGGCTGAATGCCTGCTACCTTCTCATCTCCTGACATTCATTATAAACCAAGAAGCCAAGTTTTTTAAAAGCTATTCAGATGTTTTGTGCTGAAACTTTCTCTAGTAGATATATTCCTATTGATTGCAATGAAACACACAGAGTAGAACAGAACAGATCAATTGAAAAGTAAAGTTAAGACAGCAAGCACACTTCTTTTCCACTTACCATAATGGAAGCAGTTAGGGCTGGATCTATCCCAGGTGTAATGCTGCTGAAGTCAATGGAGTTGTACCAGCGATGAATTTGGCTCCTAGTGTTTTGTTTTGACCTTTTCAGAAGGTTGCTCTGCAGGAGTGAAACTATTAAACACAGCCAGCGATACCTGAAGTCGAACTATAGAAAAGGTAAATCTAGTGTGCATAGGACCTTTTTCATTAAGGAAGAGGGTCTGACTTTTATAGAGTGAGGGCAAAAGAATTGATTCCAGATAAGTGCTGAACTTAGTTTCGGGTTTCCCTGGTGAATAACAATTCCAAGTTGGCCCAAGACTTGAACATCTCTGTATTCACGCACTGTTGTCTGGAAGGGGCGACATGGCCTGTCTGTATGTCTGTGCATCCGAATGGGTTTTGGTTGGATGTCAGTTTTTGCAGAGATGCTATTCATCTGCTCACCAATGATCCATGTAAACCAGCTGAATGTACTTCTTCATTCAGGTGTCCTGAAATTGCCTAGCAGTGCTCTGTGTGATGATCTTTATTAGCAGGTATGCTCGGATTTCAGTAGACACCACAGGTTCTTCATCCACTGCAATTGTCTCAGGAAGGCAGGGACTGGTGGTGCAACTTTGGAGTGCTTTCAGCTTCAAGCTGTTCTGTTTTACATTCTCTTTACATCTTTGGATGCACTAATCCAGGCTAGGAGACAGCAGTGTGTTCTGTGGCACCTAACAAGCAGCAGTGGAAGTGAGAACAGGCCCTCAGATTGGCACCATCTCCATCCCACTGCATTGCCCTCCACGGAAATTTCCAGTGATCTCTGAAAACAGTAACAGTGAGCCAGGCGTTGTCCACAGGAACAGAGGTTTGCTAAGAAGGAGGGAGACAGTAAGAAAAACTGTGGCTCCTCCTCAGATAGCTGGATTTGGAAGGATGGCAGAAGTCCACAAAAGCGTATCAGAGATGTGCTGCAGGAGGTCCCCCTTGCCTACTGTGGGATAGGGGCAGCAGGCATCAACATTTGGTGCTGCCACTGTGGAAGCTGTGTGCTCCTACGGGAGTGCCTGGAGATGTCCCACACTGTCTCACTGCCTTGGCTCAGAGGTGATGCTGGACAGGCCCTCCTGGGGTGGCTGGCTGTGTGCTCCTACGTCTCTTCTCATAGCTCCTTCCCTTTCTCTTTTTTTCGGGTCCAAGCTGCCCCTGCCCTTTCCTATTATGGCCCCTTCCCTCCTCCTGTCCTCGTCAACAAAGCTGCTCCCCAGATGAGCTTAGGGTACTGCTGGCACCAAACTGACTTGTGCAGCCTGTCAGTCTCCTGACATAGGGTGCTGCCATCCGCAGCCCTACCACAGGTTGTGGACTTTTGGGGAGCAATGTCTGATTCCACATTGCCTGGCTCAAACTGGACCAAGGCTTCCCCTTACCCTTCCCTACTTGTTCAGTAAATACACTGATTTGCAACAACTTGTGATTTTCCTGGTGGGAGAGGGAGGAGGAGTAAGTAGGTCTAAACGTTCCTTGAGCCACTTGGACCTACCCATCCTGCACATGTATGTGAGGTGGGAGGATTTCAACAGAGACAACTCTGAATAAGACCGTTCATGTTGATGGAAAGTTTTATTTACAATATTGCTCACTGTTTTCTATGCTTTTTCTTTTTTTTAGTAAAATACAACTTCAGTTTCCTCATTTGCCCTAATTCTTGCACCTTGTAATTCCTCTGCTAGGTGACACTTGAGTCCCTGTCCCAGCAGAGGTTTCCAAGCAGGAGGCCATGAAGCAGTCTCCTTCAGCAAAGGCTGTCTTAATTTTGTAGAGTCTACTGCACTATGTTTACTAGTTTCTTCTAAAGTGTTATCATAAATAATTAAAGCTAAATTGTGCTTGTTAAATAAATGAGGAATGCACATGTTCAGATGCATTATCTATGTTTTAATTGCACTCATTTGTTGAGGCCGTCCTTTGGTAAGAAGGCAGGAGCCTTCTGCCTGAATGGAGAGCTGTGGAAGCTGCAGGATCTAAGCTGAAGGACTGGACTCTCACTTGTTTGCCCAGGAATTTTTAAAACACATTTTTAATGTAGTGATGAGCTTCATCCATTGCGTGAGATGATGTTCCTGGAGGCAGGTGCCATCCTTTTGCTATGGGCTTCAAAAGCGTGGAGAAACTATTTCATGGGGTGAAATCTTTACAGAGGTGGTTTCTTACATCCAGGCTGCTGTTCAGCAGGTACAGGACAACCAGGTGAAGCCCAGTGTCTGGTGTTTACAATCATGTATGTTCATGCTGAGCACTTTGCAGTGCCCCCCACCGCCTCCCCAGGGCTGGCTGCCCCTGGGGCTCCCCAGTACGTTCCCTTTGGTGCTTCCTCCCTGTGAGGCTCTGGTTGTATTATTTTCTCCTACAATCTCCTCATGTGCTTTTGGTCCTTCTGTGTGTCTGTGACACGTACAGGCCAATGCCCGTGCTGGGGTACAGGTGGCAGTCGGCTGCTGCTGCGCAGCCAGAGGCACACCGGGGGTTCACTGCTCTGCGGGCTCTGACATCCCTCCCTTTCAGAAAGCGATCCAGCTTCATCTTAGAACTGGTTTTAAAACTAATTGCTGCACAGAGTCTCAGAGCCATCCTGATTAGTGATTTAAAACTTCTGGACTCAGTAACTTTATCTTCATTAGGAAGATCTGTTTTTACAATAATTGTCTCTAAAGAGGGCCTGGGGGATTATTAAGAGATGGCATTCATTATCAGTAAAAATACCATGAAGAAATTTCCTAGACAAATGTTGATGCTCTGGATGATGTAAATTTTCTTCCACAAGGAAACAATTTTATTTAAAAAGCATAATTATCTTAATAATTATCTTAAAAGCTAAATTGGATTTTAAGGCTTAGTTTGTGATTTAGGGCTTGGTCAGAGATTTCTAGGTGGCTGATATCTGCAGTGCTATGCAGCTGGGAAAGGTAAGGCTGGTTATTTGGGGAAAAAGCCTGAACACTAACCAACAGAAAATAGGGTGTGGAGGAAGAGAAGTAGTAGTGTCATTGGTAAGGAAAGGCTTTGGCAGGATCTGACTTTCAGGAAGCAGGCTAGGTTGGAGAGAAATGAACTCAGGCAGCAGAAACCAACTTTGGAGCTTGAGGGCTGAATGCTGAGAGAATATGGCGGATGGAGAAAAGAGGAATTTTGGTTGGTTGGTTGGTTGGTTTGTATATTTATTTAACTAGGAGGATTACAAGAGAGGCTAGTAGCTAGAAGATCTGCTGGACGGTGTGATGGATCAGTAACCAGCAAGAGGACTCACTGATGGCAGAAATGAGGCTGGTGGGTGGAGGTGCAGTAAGGCTGCGCTGGCTTAAGAAGAGATGGGCAGAGCAAGGTGATGGGCAAAAGGAGAGCATTGCTTGCTGCATTTCTGGAGGTCTTGTAACTTTAGAGAAAACACAGATATGAGGCAACTGTAAGAGCAGAGTCAGATGTCTGTCTCTATGGTCACCAAAGGAATGTAAGTATCCTTGGATACTTCCCCACAGCATCTAAAGGGGGGTTTATTGAAAGACTTTTGTCTCTGTAGAGGACATGGTTATACAGTGAGAGAAAATGAATAGATTTGCCTTTTTTTCTGTACCTCAACTTTGCCTTCTTGATGTTTATTTTGGTTATTGTGGCTTCTGAGGCTTTTTAAATTAGTATTTCTTTCTTAAACAGACTGCCTGTGAATGGTCCAGAATCTTAAGTCCGAGGCTGCAGAAAATATTATTTTGCTAAAAAGGAATGGGAAAGTGAATTTTCTCTGAGGAGATAAGTTTTTGAATGATTGTTTGTATCTGCATCTAGGAGAAAGGAAATGATTATTTCTTATGGCAGCTGAGAGATGGTCATGAGGAAAAGGAAGCTATTATTAATTAATCCTCAATTATTATTTTAATATTTATGTAGTACTGTGTGACTGGTGCCCCACAGGGAAGGCGGATCATCTCTCTGCCTGAGGAGCCTACATTCTATATTTAACCATAGTGAGGGCTGCTCATGGCAGATGATGTGTTTTCATCATTCCCTGCTCTGCCTCAGCTTTTCAGTTGAATACCATTTTAATTCCCCATCCCCAACAGAGGGGAGCCTGCACTAAGAAGGAATGGCAAGATCAGAGTCTAAAAGAGCACAATCAATGCAGTAAACAGAGAGGCAGGATTGGAGGTCTGATCTCAGTTACATCTTGCAATCCTTACCTAGAATTGCAATAATGTAAATAAAACCTTTCCAAGAATAAAGAGTGCAGGATTGGTGCCAATTTGGAAAGACCTGCCCTTCCCAGGCCCTCAGACTGGCATCCAAGTAAAGTTTTGGGTTTTTTTTTTTCACAGTCCTTAAATTGACACACTTAATGGTGAGATCTGGCCTGCATAGAATTGGTGGCAGCAATACTGGGATGTTTCTCTTACGGATGTTTTCCCTGACCTTGCCTCTTGCTGAAGTCCTGTTCCTATTTTTGTGCTTTCAAGCAGGTGTTTCTGGATGCTGTGCCTGTACCTGATACGGCGCTCCGCTGGCAGCAGTCAGCAGGGTAATGAACCCTGATAGATGTATTCTGATAAAACCCATATATTTAGATCCTAGGAATTAGCTGATACATCACAAGGGTTGTATTGTAAGGCAGCAGTTCCGCGAAGTGACAAACTGAACTCTGTGATTCAGAGAATACGCGTATGTGGCAGACCACTTGAAATGGAGTGGATTTGAAAGGGCAACTGAAAATATATAATACTGAGAGAAACCAGCATTTATGTAAAGTACCTATCATTGTCAAAGCATAGTGTAGTGGCTAGAACAGAAAATGGGAGTCAAACAGTCTAGGGTTTATTTTTGGCTCCAGCATATCTGTACTGAAGTCAAATTAATTGGAGCTAAATACAGAAGTCTCTCCTTATATAGGATTTTTGATCCACTTTCAGAACTCTGTTAGAGGGATGTGCTATTTTGTTTTTCTAGAGGGTGATCTAAAAGCATGGAAGTAAGTTGCTACATTTTGTATTAATGTATGCAAAATTTTTTCCATAAGCATCTGAGTAAGTATTAGATGTATAACTTCTGTGCTTGGAGGGATAAATCTGTGGAAATCTATGGCTATTGCCAGGTGCCAGTTTTGATCAGAAATCTGTTGGCTTCACTGAAATTTTGCATAGATATTTTCCCCTGTCAGGTGACCTACTTAAATAGAAGAAATACTATATAACAGTCTTACAGAAGTTTCTGGGCAGAGAATCCCTGTTCTGCAGTGTAGAAACACAGGACAAAAAGAAAAGTTTTCATTTATTAGTACGTTTCCCTTTATTTAAAGATTTTAAATAAAGGAAATGTAATTATTTTGATTGTGACTTTTGCTTGTTAAGAAAGATTCTTTAAAACACCAAACCAAAACAATCTGTTGTCTACAGGGGAATGTCTGTGAAGGTATCTCAGTGAACTCCAGAGAAGCTCTCTGGAGAAGTTCAGCTACCCAGACAGTGAGTTTATCTTTGTGCTGGTGTGGGGACATTGTTTACAGGACATGCTGTGCAGGGGGTAGCAGATATATCCTTAGTGATTACCACATGAGAGAATGTTGTGGTTCCTTTTTGTTTCAACCAGCTTCTAAATCTAGATGGTTGCTCAAATGTTCTCCCAAGAGAGGAGGCTTGCTAATGGTTATGGAGAAGAGACAGTCTAAGCATATGGGCAGTGGACTCTGCAGAGACACAATTTGGCAGTGGTTTAATCCCTCTGGCCTGGCGGATGCCTCCGTCACACTGAGTGTGCTCTCAGTCTGCACAGAGCTGGGCATGTTCCCATTGGGGATCAGTATCTCATGGGAGTAGGACCTAATCCAGTACTTGCAGTGCACAGTTATGAAATAATTCACGGAAAAAACTGTTTAACAGGATGTGTTACCATCTTGTCCATCTGATTAGAACTGCAAAGCAGAGCTATCAGAGGAGAGAGAGACACCGGTTGTCTGTGTTGCCACTTCCTTCAGGCAGCAGAGCAGGATAGGTGCAGGACTAACAGCAGCCATAGCTGGTTTGGCCATACTGGTTTGTGTGGCTGAGGGCCAGATACACCCAGGATCACACTCACTTCTGTGCAGGACATTGCCTCTAGGCAAGACAAGTGTCTTGATGAATATTCTGCTGTAACTGCCCTGCTCTCTCACAAGTGTTGTGTTGGGAAGAGAGGCAAATCTTTAGGTAGGGCTTGTAAGATGCCACTTTTGAAAATACCTGAAGGCTGCAGCACTACTAACTTCACTGACAGTCAATTAAAAGTTAGTGAGGCTTGGACTCTTAAATCTTTCCAGTGCTTTTTAAAAGTTACCATGAGTACTTGAAAATCTAATCTATTGGCTGTGCCTCCATTGTGCCATCCATCTGAGGATCTCTAATCAAAGCTGTAAATATCTATAAATCTGTAATACCTTATGAATTCTGTATATTGACTTGAGTTTTGGGATGTTCACTGTATGAGTATATTGATTTAGGTTAATAGGAAAAATAACCCAGTCAGTAATAAAAGATGATGGTAAATCACTTCTCCAGGAGCTCAGTTCGGGTGGGTGATAGGCAGTGTGAGGATAGAAGGATCCTACAGGCAAAGGCCAGTAAGTCAGCATGAGCAGCTTGTGTGGCCTTTCCATCCTTCCCTCACTGTGACAAGGGAGAGTCCAAGGGAGACTTGCTGAGGGGAGAACAGTGTCTCTTGAGGAATGAGTCAGCTGTAGCCATGATACTGTCAGGTGACACAAGATACACCTGCCTACTCTTCTTTAACTCGCTGTTAAGTAACACCTTGGATTCAAAGGCCCTGTCACAAGCCTCTGACAGAAGTCCAGGAGAGTCCTCACAGTTCATTAAATATAAACATGCTCAGGATGCTGCTTCTCATCTTAGGGCTGCCTCTCACAGCAGGAGCAGCTGCAGGATTGCATCCTGGGAAAGAGGGTGATGCCTCACTTAAGGAAGGTGCAATCAGAACAACAGAGGTATCATTCACTGCAGCATGCTTCACCCATATCCCATACTCATAGAGGAAAACAGCGTAGATTATCCCATCCAACAGTTGGTATGGATCTGTACCAATTTGCCTGAAGCCATTCTGTAGACTGCAAAGAAAAATATTAGTGATCTGCAGGAGAAGCCAGACTGCCTGACATGGATGTAACATTAGGCTTAGCTGGAAGACCAGGAGCAGCAGAATTTGTAACCTGAGTATCTTTTTTCTGGTCAACCTCCTTGGGATATTAACTCACATTGTTCTAGCTCAGTCTCTTGTCCTTGTGGTTTTTAAAGCAAAAGAGCCTTTTTTCCCCTGTTAATTTTCAGTGTATTGCTCTCTTGTTTTAAATAAAGCTCCTGCTCTATTTTTGAATAGCATAATGAGTGAAAAATGACTTTATTCATCCTGGTGGCAGGACAGCAATTTGTTACACTGCCAGCTAGAGGACCTGGATCAGAAACAAATTTGGGTTCCCAGGCTCTGTGCCAGAAGAGCTGAGACATATTTTTGAGGTGATGTACTTGGACTCTAGGGGGAGATTGTTGACTGAACTGAGCTGCTTTCACAAACATCCTGCCAGCTGAGCCATGACACACTGCTGGTCTTTGCCTCAAATGGGCAGGTCCCCTGCCCTGCACTGTACACCACAGTTAGGAACTGCTCCCAGGAACTGGAAGTGCAGGTGAAGAATTGAGGATACTTTGAGTGGAAATTAAGTTCCTGCATGTATGTTCACCCTTATTAATCACTTATTATTCCACTGATCCAAGCACAAGGAGGCCATGTGTAATGATGAGTGCAGATTGTTGGAGGGGGAGTTGTTGCCCTTTTCACATGGTGGCAGAGCTGAAACTTGAATAGAAGATGATGCAAGGCCATCGCTTCCCATATGACCACCCCGGAACATGTCACCCTTTGAAAGCATTCTCTATCACTTCCCCATAGCCCTTCACACCACACTCCATGGTCCTTCCTCCTCTCCCAGACCATTTCCACATTGGGTGTGCTCCTGCTATCTTATGCAGATGCCAGGTGTAAGCTGGAGGCTGGGACTTACACTGGAGCACCCCTGAGAACTTTGATAACTCTAAAGCTGCAGCTTTTTTACAGGACCGAGCCTGCATAGGGCCTGATCTGTTACAGCTTGTGTTTGTGTGAGGCAGCATCTTCCAGCTGCTCTTCTCTTCATGGATAAAGATATCGTCAGCTGGAATGATCTGCTTCCACATTTTGTGTGGACATATTAAGTGCTTGGAAAAGCTCCAGGTATTTCAAGCAAGACTATAAGGGGAAAAAATACAGAGTGAGACTACAAGGGAAAGCATATTGTTAGGGCCTTTTGACTGAAAAATAACTCCCTTTTCTCTTGTCTGGTTAGACAGAATAGTGATAATTATGACTATATGATTAGATGGTCACTGATAAGTATGTTTGTGTATTATGTTTTGTTGTTTCTGTATACCTGTAGTTATTTCAAGGAGTGAAATGAAGATTAAATATTAGTAGCACTGTCTGAACAGTAGGAAGGCACTATAAAATCATGAGAAGTCTGCATAGACCTGAATCATGTCTTAGATATACAATAATTACCATAATACACAAGAAATAGGGATTTCAAGCAAAGCTATGATGTGACATTTAAATCAAAGAAAGAATTTTTTTTCACACAGTAAAACCATGGAACTTCTTGCTACAAGTTGTTGTTGGTGCTGAAGCTTATATGAACCTTTTCGAAAGTTGATAGAAAAAAAATATCTTTGGGTTTACAGCGTACCACAGCATCTGATCGCATCTTTAACTTAAGCTTTGAAGCAGCAGGTTTCTGGAAGTACAGGAGAACACTGTGGAGTATCACTGTGCATTTGCCCTGTTCTTCCTTAGGACGTGGCTGGAACCAGGACCGTGGGCAAGAGCAGCTTTGGTCTGATCAGCTTCTTCACCTCTTACAGTAAATGTTAAATGGAGTTATGTGACAGGGAGGTAAGGGAGAAATAAAGGTAGAGGGTTGGATGCTGATTAGAGCTGGCATAAATCCAAAGATGCAATCAAATAGTGCACAGAGCCACAGTGCACTGGGGTACCTGAGGACAGCTTCAGCCCAGCTCCCTAAAGACTCTGCAGGCGCCAGCATCACACTTCCTGCTCAATAAGGCAAGCACAGGCATAAATTTCCACCTGGCCACTTTCAAGATCTTATTCCATCTGCCTGACCTATGAAAGAAGAAACTCTGTTCAAGTGGAACCCGTTAACTTCAGTAAGGTCCCCCTCTGGGTACTTGACAACTAAAATCCCAATCTTGAATAGGCTTGAGCACATGCTTGCCATGATGTGCGTGCACACACACGAATGCATGTATCACCAGAGGCCCAGTTGCAGACCTGTGCTTCACACATGAGTGCTGCATGTCTCTGGCTCCCTAAATCTGGTGGGTGTGTATGGGAATCCAGAGTCAACTGTGGCTGTGTACAAGGAGTGTGCAAGACCAGTGCTGTAGCAGAAGAACGGGTAGTAGTTTACTAATGGCACTGCTTGTTTCAGGCCGCTTGTTTTGCCTTCTCCATTGTTGTAGAGGTTGTGACAGTAGACAGAAATACATAAAAATAAGGAGGATACATGTATTTTCTGGCCTCATCTGGTCAGCACTTACAGATTTTCTCACTCAGCAAAGTGACTACTCTGTAATCACTGGAGCATATAGGTCCTGGCTTTTTTTTGGACTGGGATGTGTGTGTGGTAATGGATGAGCAGAGAGGCAATTTCATTTATATGGAGGTGGGCATCATGCGATTTAAAGGGGCTGCAATTTTTCTTTTTTGTTGAATGTGTGAATTTTTTTGTGTTGTCAACATGTCAATTTTCTGATTGCTGGTAAGAAATACCTATAGTTTGGTGTTATGATATGACCAAAGCACAGAGCAGCCCAACCTTCCCCACTGATTGGCATACACTGGGGTCTTGAGAGCTGTGAGATTATGCTGTTTGAAGAGCCAAGAGAAAGGAGGAGTTGCAGGACCAGTTTTTCAGAAGAGGTAACAGTTGCATGTGGCTTTGGATTGGGCTGCATTTTCCCTGGTACCCAGTGTGATCCAGCTGCCTTCACCTAAGCGGCATCAGCCGGCCCCAAAGCGGTGGTCAGGATTAATCAGTTGGCCAGTGCTGGCTGTGTGCCCTACTCATGGCGTGGGAGTCTCGCATGAATTTGCTGAGACCAGTGTCTCAGAAACCTCCCCCAGGTGACCTCTTAGGCCAAAGCCATCCAGGCCATGCTCAACACTAGTAGTGGCATTGACCAGTCAAGAGATTCACTGGCAGTTGTAGCCAAGTGTTGGCTTTGTTGCAAGAAGTTAAAAGCTGTACTGTCTGTTTGTTTGCTCATCCTCCCCCAGATCTGGCATTCCTCTGATTATGTAGCCAACTGTAGGTTGTTGTTATTTGGACCAAATCATGCCTTGGAGCAAAACTGACATCACTGCTGGGCCTCATTAGGGAAATGAGGAGCAGGGTGTGGAGAGCTGGCTGGAGGAAGCACCTCCATTTCCAACCACTGAACTGGGAGGTGAACTCCCCTTGCCAGGCAGGTTAGTGGGGTCTGTGGTTTCAATGGAGCCCTTTGCCCACACCCTTCAGTTACAGGACACTTAGGAATCTCAGCAGCTTTTGTCCTGGTTTCAGCTGGGATAGAGTTAGTTTCTTTCTAGTAGCTGATACAGAGCTGTGTTTTGGATTTACGATCAGAGTCATATTGATAACACACTGATGTTTCTTTGCTGCTGTGCAGTGCTTACCCTAAGTCAAAGATTTTTCAGTTTCCCATGATCTGCCAGTGAGCAAATGCAGAAAGAAGCCAGGAGGGAGCAAAGCTAGGACAGGTGACTCAAACTGGCCAAAGAGATATTCCATATCATAGAGCGTCATGCATAGTATGGGGGAAGATGGCCAGCAGGGGCTGATCACTGCTGGGAATGGGCTGGGAATCGCTCAGTGGGTGATGAGCAACTGTACTGTGCATCACTTGTTCCTCTCTTATTCCTCTCTCTCCTTCCCATTCATAATATTTATTATTCATGTTATTATTATAATAATAAGAATTACTGTTGTTATTATTAACTTTATTGTGGTCATTAAATTGATCTTAATTTGTGAGTTTTACCTTTTTCTGGTTCTCCTTCCCATCCCGACTGGGGCTGGGGGCATGAGCAAGTGGCTGTGTGGTGCTTAACTGCTGTCTGGGGTTGGTTAAAACATGACAGCTTTTAATAAGTTTACTTGCATGCTGTGGTGCAGGTTGCTCCTTTCTGTCTTGTGTTTGTTTTTTTCTAATTACCATTTTAAAGAGCAGTACTGACAGAGCAACATGGTTTCTGTGAATCTCTGGTAATTTCAGAATCATGGGTTTAAATAAATGAAGACTAATCACATAGTTACTGGTAGGTGGTAAAGTCCTTTTCTTCAAGTAGTGAAGAATTTCTTAGTATGCTTAGTTACAGCATTTGGAATAGAGTGATCAGTGAAAATTGCAGTGATTATTCCATTTGCAAACTTACTTTGCTAGGCCTTTTTCTTTTCTTGTGTTTAGGTATCACCTTGATGTTGCCTTATGTCTCCCACACTTTACCCCACTTTATACTTTACTGGACTTTAGCTATGTAATTCCCAGCTTTCGCTTTTATCTAGTTGTTCCCGACCTTTGGAGTTTGACTGTGTAACCAGAGGTGCGAGTAGTGTTTTGCCACTGAAGATCAGACATGTCGTATAAGACAGTGTCTTTAATGTCACTCTGTAGTTGCTAGTTCAATGTGCAAAAGTTACTAAAGTTAACTTATAAATACTGTGAGTAGTTTAGCTTACAAAAAACAGTACTGTCTGAAGCCAGTGCCTGTTTCAGCCACCACAGCAGCAAACTGCACCACTCATGCTGCCAACATCCAATTATTAGCTGTCTCTTATTTCACACTAGACAGTATAACAAAAGCATTCTTAGAAATGGGCTGTTCTAAACATATCAGAAACTTGTTTGGTCCAGCACCTAAAAAATGAAAGTGGTTTTTTTTAAGACCTCAGTTTTCATCTTGGCACAAATCATAGATGTTCACAGAAGTATCAATAAGTGCAGGCTCTGGAGATGGGCTGCTTGTCATTAAACATGCATGTGCTGTTGTCTTCCTACTTCTTCAGACCTGGCCTTCATTTTGAGCTCAGACTTTAATTTCTGAAGGATGTAATTTAAAGCTCTGTATAGTGGTTTTTGACTACCTGCAACTACAAATGAAGAAGACTTGGCACTGGCAAAATAAATACGTAGCAGCTGCAGCTGCTCTGACTCTGCTACAGGTAGTAAAAAAGAAGGTCTGAACATCTGAGTGAGCTTAGCGTGGGGCAGAAGCAAGTGAAGTGTCTGTTGGATTGCAAAAAGTTTTACAGGCAGAAGTTGACAACACAGGAGGCTCCTGTTCCCTGTATTTAAAGTTTACTTCGCCGCCTGTCTGGAGTGGGTTCAGTGTTGTAGTGAATAATTTATCAGAAGCATGAATGAGCTCATTAGTCACCTTTTCAGAGCTTAAATGAGTTTTGCGGTTGTCATTACACGGGTCTTCTGCTCGGCAGCACAGCGCAGGGACGGCTCGGCGGCTGGCTGGCTTGGGGTGGGACAGCCAGTCACCTTCCAGCCCCAACTGGCCTGTCTGCTGCTGAAACCCCAGCTCTGATTGTGCAGGGCTTTTTCCAGTGATAGCTTTTTTCTTCTTTGTTATATGTGAGGTTTGGTTTGGTATTATATTGTTTCCATGTTGTATTTTCTTTCCGTTATGGAAAAAAATATTGAAGATTACGTGACAGGTGATGTGGAATAAGCAAAACCTTCTACTTGCATACAAGCAATAAAAGTGACTTTTCTCCTCAAGTGTTCTACAAGATTTTGTTAATAGCCTGTCCTGCTTTCAGCTGTGATGGAGTTAATTTTCTTCCTAGTAGCTGATACAGTGCTGTGTTTTGGATTTATTATGAGAATAATATTGATAACACACTGATGGTTTAGCTGTTGCTGAGCAGTCAAGGACTTCTCTGTTTCTCATGCTCTGACAGTGAGCAGGTACACAAGAAGCTGTGAGACAGCACAGCCAGGACAGCTGACTCGAACTGGCCGAAGGGATATTCTATACCATAGAGTGTCATGCCCAGTATATAGACTGGGGGGAGCTGACTGGGAGGGGCTGATCACTGCTGGGAAACGGGCTGGGCATTGCTCAGCAGGTGGTGAGCAAATGTATTGTCCATCATTTGTTCCTCTAGGGTTTTATTTCTCTCTCTCCTTCTCTCATATCTCCCTTTCCATTATTATTATTGTTATGACTATATTGTACTTAATTTATTAAACTGTTCCTAACTCACAGGTTTTACTTTTTTCTGATTCTCCATCCCATCCCACCTGAGGCAGGGGTAGTGAGCAGGCAGCTGCATGGTATTTAGTTGCTGATTGGGGTTAAACCACAACATAGCCGTAGCATTTTTTTGTCCTTGAAATATTTATGGAAGTGCTAAACTGCTTATCCTTGAAATGCCTATAGAAGTGCTAAACTGTGTTGGAACTAGCTGAACCTTAAAAGAAGGCTTAACTATCAATGTTTACAGGGCTGCAGATTTAAAGACAAAAACATTCTGAAGACTATTTCATAGTGCTTTGGCTTTGCTCACTCCATCACTGTGGCATCCCTGTGAGAAACCTGTGGAATGTGAAATTTGCCTGCAAAAAGTCTGTGAAGTGCCAGATGCACCACACCTCCCAGATTACTGCAGCTGCTCACTGAAGTTACCTGTTGCCAGAAAGACTGGGGCAGTGCCAAAAGGCCTGGTAGGAATTAATGCCCCTGTGGATAAGTCAGTCCATAATGATAATTCTTGTCACCATGGAGAAAACAAAAGCTGCTTGCAGGGAAACCCACCTCACAGGACGTGAGTGTGGCAGCCATGGGGGGTGGTTCTCTGGCCATAGAAGTTGCTGCTGGGATGTGGGTACTTTAGATATGCTTTTTTTCTGTGCCAGTTTTCCTCCTTCTTCCGCAAATCTCACTTACCTGCTCTGCATGGTGGCTGCTCTCTGGTTCTGCCTTGGAGGCCACCTCTCCTGTAGCTGTGGAGGGGACNCGTGGATAAGTCAGCCCATAATGATAATTCTTG
This sequence comes from Pachyramphus minor, assembly GCA_013397135.1. Lineage (NCBI taxonomy): Eukaryota > Metazoa > Chordata > Aves > Passeriformes > Tyrannidae > Pachyramphus > Pachyramphus minor. Next base: position 156,591 of record VYXB01007926.1, read on the forward strand.
TCATCATGGAGAAAACAAAAGCTGCTTTCAGGGAAACCAACCTCACAGGACGTGATTGTGGCAGCCATGGGGGTGGTTCTCTGGCCATAGAAGTTGCTGCTGGGATGTGGGTACTTTAGTTACGCTTTTTTTCTGTGCCAGTTTTCCTCCTTCTTCCGCAAATCTCACTTACCTGCTCTGCATGGTGGCTGCTCTCTGGTTCTGCCTTGGAGGCCACCTCTCCTGTAGCTGTGGAGGGGACCATAGGACATCATAGGAGCTTTCTGCAGATGCTACTGACTCTTTTTAGTCCTTCCACTGCAGTTTTTCATTGCTTTCCATTCCTTGCTCCCTGGTGCTTTTGGTAGGCTAGCATTAAAAACACACCAAGGATAGAAATCTGCTTGTTCATTTTATGACACTTGGTGTGATTTTCACAACCTGCACCCTCTCAGCATCTCTTGCAGACACAACTGTAGGTCAGCCATGCTTGTGCTTCATCACTGCATCACTTCATACAGGCTCTAATAGCTGTCTCTGCATTGTCGCAGTGTGGGAATCTGTATTTCACAGGATTTCCTCCAGGAAGAGTGTTCAAGAAACGTACAGGAAGAGTAGAGCTGAGTGAGGAGTAGAGGAAAGGACCCTTCCTTTCCTATCCTGTGCTACAAAGAGCTGGAAATCAAGCTGGTAGTCAGCACCATTGTGGTTAGGAAATGCACCTGGCACAAGGAAATGGTCAGAGGAGAATGATCGCCTTCTAGCTCACAGCAGTAGTGATGGCAAACTGTGTTTAGTGTCAGTTCGAAGGTCCTCGGTTGATGAGATATGAACACAAACTTCACTACCTGTGAGGTCCTTCCTGTTGCAACTTACTTTTGCAGGCATAGGTCCACAAATAAAGGACAAACTCCTGAAGCCATTGATGAAATGAATGTGTTCAGGAAAACTGAGGCAGGTTGAGATGTTGCCTTGAAATAATTTTGTCTTAGTTTTAGAAATTCCATTTGGGTATGCAGTTTGGGAACTTTATAAAAAGAACGTGGTTCTCCATTATAGTTTCCCCCAAAACTTCTTATGTTTACTTCTCTCTGCAGTGTTAGCTGCTGCTTTTCCTCCATGTTGCTTTTGAGAACAAAAATAGAGTTGATTCCTTGTTCTGCTGATTACTTGTAAGTTTGACTTCAGCTGCCAAATGGTGAATACGGATGTTGAGATAACTCCAGGCCACATTTTGTGGCACTACACCTGTACAACTGATAGCAGAGTCTGAGCACCAACTCCAGAAAGAGTTCTTTCATTTTTTCAGCCTCTTTAAACACTGCAACTGTACCAGAAATACTGGCTTGTATTGCAGTTACTGTACCAACTGGGTTAGGTTAGGTGAGTTCAGACCATTACAGCCATTATAGCAGAAGACTCCAGTAAAGATATGCTTATCCCAGCAACATTTTGCTTTCCACTGGCTGGACTACTAAAGTAAGCTGCACTGATGGAAGCTTCACTTTCCCAGTATAAGCTAGGTTTGTGCTTGGGGCACTTGTATGTTGGGTAATTACACTGGGAAGGCATCTCTCACATGGACCTATTTTAACAAATGTATATAGGACAAACGAGCATGCATGATGCTCTCCTCCCACCACACCCATGTACAGAAACACAGTTGCTGGTAGCTTGTCAGCTGTATATAATTTTAGCACTAAGTGTACTCATTTTTGTAGAAGCTGCAAGCGTTACTACAATAACATAGTAAATGTGCATACGTTAATTTCTAAAGAAGCTATTTCATAAAAACTGTGGATTTTATTGTAAGAAATCAATTTTATTTTAGCCTGTGAAACAGAAATGCTGTAGATAGTTTTGTTTGCTTGCACTTCTGACAAAGCTTCGTGTTGGTGCTTCTTTTCTCACTGATTCAGCTCTGTTTCTCTTGGGTTTTGCCTGCTGGGGCAAATGAGAACTTGAAGAGTAATTGAATGAAAAGTTGGGGAAACGCTTTGTAAATCTGATTCCATGTTCTCCAGTGAATGAGCAAAAGATAAATTTATCAGTAAGGTGGAGTAAGCTGGGCCTTCATTGCATGTGCAGCTTGTATCTTTAGCTAGTGCTTGGTGTGGGAGAAGAAAGGGGAGCACATGCATGTAAAAGACATGGGGCAGGCAGGGTACAACTGCGCTCAGAGCAGCTGCAAGGCCAGAGCTGCTCTTTTTCAAGGCACTGTTTGTCACCTGCCTTGAGTGCATTACCTCCGTATGAGGCAGAGGCTCTGGCTGTTCAGGTTCTGTTCAAGGAATTCAGATACAGCTCTTTTTCTGCCCCAGAAGCAGACATAGTGGAAACAACAAAACCAGGCTGGTCTGCTGTGGTTAAAAATAAAGAAAATAAAGAAGTGTTGATATTGCAGAAGAAGAACACTGGGAAGAGCAGTTTTGAAAGAGGAAATGAACAAACACATACTGTATTCATGATTCAGTTTTTATAAGTGCTCAGAGGTGTTCAACATGCTTCTGCTCTGTACAAGATTAAATCCATTGCCTCAGAGAAAACAGAAGTTTAGAAATGGCAAGACTGATGTGTGGCACACCAGTCACTCTGCATGGGGGAAGAACTGAAACAAAATGAGATGGCCAGTGCGTGGTGTCAGGGCTCAAGCTGTGTCCCACACTGAGGGTCTGATCACAAGGAAAGAAATCTGACTCTGATGTAAAGAGAATAAACATTGATAAGGATGCCAGTAAATAAGGGCATTATAACTGGAGATCAGGTTAGGAACAGAGGCTGGAAAGCGAGGATAAATAGTGCAGGTCCGTTGAATGGTGAGACAGGTGAGGCCACAAAGGAGAAGTGTTTAGCAGGGTCATGTGACATGGTGTCCTGCTTTTGACTGGGACAGTGGTGCTGGGACAGAGCTGTATTTTTGGTTTTAATATAATAATGTTGCTCAGTGGGTGGTGAGCAATGGTATTGTGCATTACTTGTTCCTGTCCGGTGTTATTTCTTTTTCTCTCTCCATTTCTCTCCCCATTACTGTTAGTATTATTATTGTTGTCATTATTATATTTTATTTTGTTTGAATTAGGAAACCATCCTTATCTCAACCCATGAGGTGCTTGGGGTTTTTTTATTCTGATTCCTCTCCCCACTGTGTGTGTGTGGGGGGGAGTGAGCGGCTGTGTGGTATTTAGTTGCCATGTGGGGTTAAACCATGACACATGGTCATAATACTGGCAAAGAAAGATGTTTCCAGCAGAGATGGAGATGGAGGGGGGAAGATGAGCCCATGAGCCCGTGACCCTTGATGGCTTGTGTGCTTGATGGCTTGTGGGAAATTTTCAGGGATTCCAATCTAGAGGAGGATAAGAGATAAAGGAGTATAGGGAGATGGCTGGAAATCCTCATTAAATAAGATACTGCAACATCTGCAGTTGGTATTCTGAAATCTGAGTGGAAAGATTAGACTGTTGTATATTAGCCCACAAGGCTAAAGTGCAGCTCTGCACTGTTGGTAGTTCTAATCGGCCTTCGGTACGGCAAGTACTTTGGTCTCGATGTACAAACAGTTTCATCTGTCAGTGTTGCAAATCTTTTGCTAAATGAATTAGTATTATTTCTGTCTCAGAAATGGGGAAATCAACACCCTAGTAAATTTGGTGGCTTGCCTGAGATTGCAGTAGTGTTTAGTTACTTGATGGCCATACATCAGATGTTCTGATGCCGCTGTAGTCTTTAAGTCAGCAATTAATGATCTTTCAGTGGTGAGATGGTATGCTCCTTTCTTAAATTAGTTGTATTAGATATCTCAGCAAAAACCCAGAAGTTGGGGGACAGTCTTCCCAAGAGGCAAGATATCAGTGTTTGCCTAACTGCTGGTGTTTTATTGCCCTGCAGGTCAGCTGCTGCGGTTGCTGTCGAGCTCAGGGGTGAGTCGGAGACAGTGAGAGGCTGCCCTGCACCGCTGCCTCTCATGTGGCACCTCAGCAGGGAGTCCTGTGCCAGCACTCCGACCCAGAGGGCAGTCTGTCTCCCTGCTCTCCTGGGTTTCTCTGTCACCTGCTGCTGGCCCCTGTGCTTGATCATGCTGGCTTTTCTGTCTACACACCAAATGTCTCACAGTGGCCCTTCAATGTAATCCCTAGTGTGCACTCTGGGGAAATTCCTACCTGCCATGGAAAAGGCAGAAAACTCTGGAACCGATCTTATTCCACAAGTATTGATGAGACATTTGGCCACTAATTTTGAACAGAATTGAGCTGAATAGGATGCGTACATAATGTATTGAAGGTATAATTTTCTTCACATACTACCTTGCATCTCATGAGGCTTCCCCCTTCTCACTTCAGAAATACTTCTCATTAGCTGAATTCTTCTTGGTAGTCTTTCAAAGCACTTGACTTTTACAAGTGATAATAAATGCAATAAATCTCCTTGCTTGCCAATAAAGAGACATGTTGATTCACTCAGGAAAACATTGAAGCATTTGGAGTAAATTCAGGTGGGTGGAGTTATGATTTGATAATTTAGTTTGAGTTTGAAACCAAACGGCCACAAGATAAGAACTGTGTAAACTAATGGTCTGCTGACTGAGTGTTAGGGCTGGTGGAGTCACATAGCTGGGTTACCAGTGGGTAATGATGATACTCTGCTGCCTGATAGGTATTCTTCCCATTCTGCAATTCAGCTGCTGGCATGTCTTCTTGAAAATATGCAGGAATGTGAAATAGCTGTTCACTGGGTAGGGGAGGGAAAGCTATCGGCAAAAGAAAGTCTTAGCTAGTTATGACAGGAATTTCAAGTTCCAAAAAATCAACAAAAATGCTTCTTAGCCCTGCACTATGAGAATGAGGTGGTTGCCATTCTTGTCTAAAACTGAGAATTTTGTGAGTGTCAGAGATTAAAAGAGGTAACCAATGCCTTGAGAAATAGTATGGACACAGGCATGCAGGAGGATACAGTGGTAAACCTGGTTAAGTGGGATAATATTGACTCTGGGCCAGCATAGAATTCCTGCAAGGTCTTGAGACAGCTCCCCTAACTTTTATAAATAAAACAGCTAAAATGCTTAGTGACAATTTCTGCGTCCAGGGAGGGCTGCATTAGAAAGGATACCTGTATTTCTTACTTGAATTTTGTTATTTATATGTTTCTGCAGCAGACCTTTTCTACACTGTAAATAAGTAAAATTTATTTTCAAGTATGCTAAATCTGCAAGCCTCATTTATCCAGAGCGGAAAATGTTTGATTTCTGTGAGCCAACTACAAAACAATTCCATGTACTTGCTTTGTGGGTGGAGAGTCATACTTGAGTTCTGTGGTGCAAATCACTGAAGCTGCTTGAGATCAGGCATGCAGCATATAGAAGACTGTACGTTCAACTAGTGCTGTCTAGACTGGGCAGCTTCTTTATTTTTAAATCAAGTTAGTTCCCTTCAATTAATTTAACTGATGGTAAGGGTTTTTTACTCAAGTTAATACCAGTTATGTCAGGGTATGGTAGCAGAGGAGAAAATGCACCATTCTTCTTAATTGAGTCAAGCCTTATTTTAAACCAGATTTCCTTAAAGAAATACTCCCCCCCGCCCCCAGCTGTTACTGTAGATTTCTGCAACACGGTTCTTTACTAAACACTGTGCAGACCCTCAGCGAGATCGTAGTTTCATGACACACAGACAGCAGCAGAGGCCCCGTGCGCAATACCCGCCTGTCGCTCCGGCACATCCTTGTGGGGCCCGGCTCCCGCTCACACCCGCGGAGCGGGTGTTCGGCTGCCGCACTCCCGAGCACGCAGCTGGGCTGGCGGGGTCGCCAGTCCTCGGCAGGAATTACCTGCCCGCCGGGAGGGTGTTCAGAGATGCCTCCCCCGCTCCTTTTGCGGGGCTCGGCAGTGGCAGGGCTGTGCTCTGCTGACCCGTGGGCTCCCGGGGCTCGGCAGTGTCCTCGGTACCCGACCAC
>VYXB01007926.1:163288-201598 GCA_013397135.1 Pachyramphus minor
AGGCGGGCGGGGGCTCTGCCCGGTGCCCCCCCTGGGCCGCGGTGCGGGGGCTGCGGGGCCGGGGCCGCCGGGACGCCCGCGAGTGCCCGCGGGCTCAGCTGCGGGACCGTGTGTCACCGGTGCTCCTTTGTCTGCCGGTGGGGCGCCGCCACGGGCCTCGTTACCAGTCCCCCCGTAACCCCCACGCGTGGCCCCAGCCGGGCCCCGCTGTTGCGGGGGCAGCCCCGGGCACCCCGTCCGCCTGCCGCGACCCCGCCGACAGCCGCTGTCTGGCCGGGCCCCGCCGGCCCTCCCTGCTGGATCGAGGGGGCTCCGCGGGGCCGCGGCCGCCCGGTCACCCCAGCTGCTTGGAAAGGGGAAAGAGAGACGGAGAAAAATCACGGAGTGATACGGCCCTTTGGGAGGATACTGGCAAATAAGCAAATTAAACAGAAAGAGAGCAGCATGTTGTCATAGCAACAGTGCAATTAAATTACTTTACTGTCAGCCATCATATAATTTTCCTGTTTAGAAGCTCATGGGACGTAACTTCCATTTGGAGTCAAAGTTGAGCGTGCGGCGTAGGTAGGCAATGCCGGAGCCCCAGGACGCCGGCGATTCCCTTGTTTACCTTCTGGCTGCGCTGGCTGCAGTTTTGAAAGCTAGGAAGTGGGACCGACGTAAGTTTTGCCACCCGGTGTTTATATCTGCCTTGATATTTTTTCCTTTCCCTGATACTTTTCCTTTCCCAGATATTCGTGTAAAACTGCACATTCTCACTGGGTATCTTGAGTGATGGTCTGTATTGATGGGTTTCTGTGCAGAAAAGTTCTGTGGTTTTATTTTTAGTAATGGCTGCTTTGGTGTAGTATGTTTCTAGAAAGACCCGAGGAACTTTCAGTTTTCATTTTTGCCTGTTTATAACAGCTAAAATAGAGTTCATAATTTCTCTTTCCCAGAATGGCTGTGTTGCTCTATTTTTCTCTGCAGATAGATGATTTATTCTATTGTTACCTGTAGGTTTTTTTGCCTTTTGTTCACAGTATTGACTGTGTGACTGCATGACTTCAGGGAGCTGCTGAGGTTATGTTTTAGGTACAGGGAATCACTTTGTTCTTGTTCCGTGTTTGTGCAGGAAGTCTCATCCTTTTAAAATTTGTTATTAATTTAACTCTCTCAAATTTTTGTTCTGCTGCTGTTCACATTTCCAGACCTAAATCCTGGCAGTTTGACTGTATATAGAAGCCAAGTGAGCCTGTCTCCTGCTTCTGAAGTAGAATTGTTGGTCTCCTGTCTCATTCTGTTGAGTTGGGCAGGTGCCCAGCTTCACTGAGCTTATGAAGGGCTCAAGGCATCCCAAGTATTACTGCTCACAGGTGTCCGCCCGGGGCCTGCTTATACAGTACCCTCAGCAGCTCATCTGACCTCCCCAGGCCACTGTTAAGCATCACAGCAGGCTTTCTGACTGTTTTCTACCATGTTTGAAATACAGTTCAGGTAATGTTAGCATCTTCTCTGTTTTAGGTTTTACAATGCTCTATTCCTCTGGTACTTGTTTCCCCGTGTCGTAGCCCTGGTCCCAAAACTACTGTGTGTTGCTTTCCCTTCTCCTTTCTTCTGCCCTTGCTGGTTTTGAAGTTCTGCCGACATTTCTGAGTTTTGATGCAGCTGAGTCCATAGTCAAATTGGATGTTTGTCTGTCCTGGCCTTTAGCCAGAGTGACTTTAATCATGGTGCTGTTGTATTGTCCTCAAATGTGAAACAGCTGAAATTGAAGAACTGCCCTTAGGTCACTGTTAGTTTTTTTTTTTTAGTTCACGTGCTTATTAAAGTGATACAGTTGGATACAATCAATGCTTTGATACACCTCTTCATCATTGATGGAACATGTCTCAGGGATTTCCTGTGTGGGGCTTCACTTTCATGCAGAACTGAAGTGTATCTGGATTATCATCTTGTTCCATCAACTGAAATTTCTTCCCATGTGCTGGTTTTAGATTATTTTACTCAACAGTGGATGTTTGTGAACCTGTCAGGTGGCAAAAGGCTAAGTGGCTGGTTAGGGAAAAGCTGTCGAAACGTTATGCAGGATCTTTTTATGAGCTAACTTTTCTCTTCTGTTTTTTTCTCCCTTCCCTTTGGATTCACTCTCCCAGGAGCTGCTGTCTAAATGGGTCCAGTCATGCCTCCCAGTAAGAAGCCAGAGGGCTCAGGAATTAGTGTTCCCAGTGGATTGAGCCAACGTTACCAAGATAGCGATTTATCAAAGGCACTTCACGATGACGAGGACCTAGATTTCTCTTTGCCTGCCATCAGATTAGATAAAGGGGCCATGGAAGATGAAGAACTAACTAATTTGAACTGGTTACATGAGAGTAAGAACTTGCTGAAAAGCTTTGGGGACTCAGTGTTAAGGAGCGTTAGTCCTGTTCAGGACATTGGTGATGACACACCACCGTCTCCTGCCCACTCTGACATGCCCTACGATGCCAAGCAGAATCCCAACTGCAAACCTCCTTATTCCTTTAGCTGCCTCATATTTATGGCCATTGAGGACTCACCAACCAAAAGACTGCCTGTAAAGGATATATACAACTGGATCTTGGAACACTTTCCATATTTTGCGAATGCACCCACTGGATGGAAAAATTCTGTGAGACATAATCTATCCTTGAATAAGTGTTTTAAGAAAGTGGACAAAGACAGAAGTCAGGTAAGTTTGGAACTATGGAAACCTATCTGGTGCTGAAAATATTCACCTGCTAATCCCAGAATGTGTCCTTAACAGTGAAATATGGAACATTCAACCCTGTCCCTGGTAACATAGTTCATTAAATTCAGAGAGCCAACATTTCTTTAGCATTGCTCATTCTGATTTTATTAAGTTCATTGTCTAGACATCTGTAAGAAAGCACTCGGGGTGTGTGTGTGTATGTTTTTTCTTTTCCCCCCAGCTGGTGTCTTCATGCATAGTGGTTAAATATTGTTTTTAGTTATCATGCTGTGGTAATGGTTTCCAGCTATACTAGAAGAATGTAATCATGTTATAAATAGGCTGCTTGCTGTTCTTGGCTAATACAAATGTATAGTGAAAGGGTATGCCTTATGTAAGAGTCCATTGCTTTTTCCCTGGTCTGTGTTGTAATCTGAAAAAACTTTTCTTTCTCTTACACCAGCAGAAGTAGTTCTAAATTTTGGTGATGAAGCTTTGTTCCATTTCAAGCAGGTTTTAGAAAAACTCTTCAAAGAGATGAGACAGGTCTGGCATCAAAGGTGAAAGTTGCCATTCACCTAAATTTCAGTTTTTCTCTCCCTGGGCTCACATAGCTTCTGTGCCTGGTGCAGTGCACAGGCCTGGGGAGCACATCTTTTGCTTTCTGATCTCAGTTGTTGTTGCCTGTTTTCATTGCTGATTCCTCGGCGGCGTCTGCAGGAAGAGGCTGTGTGCGAGGGAATGGGGAAGCGGGCGGAGCAGCGGAGGCAGTCCTTTGCACAGCCTTCTACTGCGTCAGTGTGCCTGGGAGCAGGTATCAGATTCCAAAGGGGACTGTCACAAGAAGCACTGGTCTGGATAAATCTTTGGCAAAGTGCGGATATACTGATAAAAATATCAGCTTGCAGGTTTATTTCAGAGGCCTTCCCACAAGTTAGGGAAATAAATAGCGGGTAAGATCACATCACTGATGGTCTGTCTTTGAAACTGGCTGGAGATCAGACAGTGGACACTTTTCCCTGGCAGAAACAATAGATGCACTCAGATTTTGTATTTCAATGAGGTAAATGCTGTGATTGTCTTATAACTGGTTACCCTGAAACTAGACTTCTGTTGGTGGTGCTGTTCTCCCTGTTTTATGTGCTATTTAACTTCAAAAGCTGTGGAACAGGAGCTCAAGTAACTCTGTAGGAAGAGTCACATACTACCCTAAGATAGGAACGTTTCATTTTAGATTACTTAACTTTCTCTTCTCTGGAGCTTTCCCTTTTTAAAGGATTGACCCTTCTATCTTTGTTTTCTTTTTGTTTTTAAAGATACTATTACATAGAATCCATGTTTCCATATTGCTGATCATACACTGTGTGTTGGTATTTTTATCAATTAGTTGCTGTGAAAGATTGTATGTGAGATTAAAAAAACCTGTCTCTGAAGTGGATCTTATTTTGTGTAAACCAGAGTCTTGAATTCTGGTTTGGAAGTGAGACTATAATAACAAACACCACACCAGACTTTCAGGATCCTGTCCCAGACTGTAAGAAATCTTCACACAAAGCATTTAACCCCCCCCCCCAAAATACTGTAACTTGCAAGGCGTGTGTTTACACTGCCATTTGTGTTTTGTTCAGTCCTACTTCCTCTGTTTACAAGTTGACTATTCAGATTTCCTCCTTCCTATGAGGAGCTTGTCTTTCTATCTGTCAAGTATCCGGCAGTCCACTGAGCTCACCACAACGTGCTGCCTTTCCACAGGGAAGTGGCACAGCACAATGTATGACTAGTCACCTACGTCTCAAATTCATGGTTAGAGCCATGGTTACGCAGACAAGGTGTGGTGGATGGCCTTGCCTGTATGAATAACAAGGTGGAGTTTTATTCATTCCTGGAAAATCCCAGATTATGAGAAAGAATTTCTTCCACTTTCTGGAGATGCTAATAACTGCAGGTAGCCAGCATTAAGATGAATGGGATGGGAATCTTAAAACGTAAAATGCACCATAGCAGGTCATTTAAGTCCCCTGCTGGGTTTTTCTTATGTCCTGGCCAAGAGATGTGGCAGACAGAGTCCTGAGCACAGAATTGGCCCTCAGTCAGAGTTGCTGAATCAGGTGCTTGACAGCTAATTGTGGACTTGGAAAGCAGTAAATGTCAACTGATGGCTTTGAAAATACCTTTGTGTGTGTGTGGTGCACGCACACTTTGGGGTTGATTCCAGTACCTTGTAGCAAATATATCTGCTGTTCAGAAGGAAGGTTCCATCTAAAGGGTTCTCTGGGTTTGGTCTGGGGCTTGGGGCAGTGGAAAAGGGGAGGTTTCATCTATAAGGAATCATTTTGTGCCACTTCTTCTCCTTTGCAGCCAGATCCTGCAAATTGCAAGTTTGTAGTCTGTCTGTTCTACTGTTTTTATGTGGAGGAAAAAAGGCAGCATTTAACAAATGGCATGTTATGAAATGCTAACAAGATGGGCTTGAAACATATACAGTATGGGGGGAAGGAGTTAATCAGTGCTGGGAATTGCAGGCATTTGCCGGGTGATGTGCACTGACACATTGCGAAAAGCTAGAAGCCTTTTCTCTCACAGTTGCGCTTTCCAGTGTTTGTATAGCCTTTCAGTAATCATTTTTCTAAAAAAAGTTCTGCTGAACACTTAATTCTTTTTTGAATTCCCTCTGCATAGTAGTTTTCTCAATCTTGGGTTCCACTAGTTTATATTCATGGTGCTAAATATGCATCTAATAGTCCGCAGCTTTTTCTGCCTGTGTATGAACACTTGAATTTCCTGATGCGAGATCATTGTAACAGAGAGGGGGGAAAAAAAGGCAGCCTGCATCACTTCAGTTTTTGACTTGCTGTGTCCTGGTGCTTTTAGGTGTGCCGGGAAAAGACATTTTTCTGCTCGGATTTGTTTTTACACTGCTGCTATTCCACTTCAGCTGCAGTGCCATCAGGCTTACCTGGCAAGCTGACAGCGTGGCTATTCGTGTAACTTTGTGATGAGGCTGATCTGGATTGAGACAGAGAGCTGGGCTGAAGAAGGGAAAATGCTGAGCCCTTGATTGTACAAACCTCTTTGCATTGAGCTCAGCAGTTTAATAGTAGTTGGCCAGAGTATGAAGTATCACATGATGGGGAATAGATGAGGAGTTCCCTGGCTTTGTTTATACTGCCAGACCTGTGAATTCACTTGTTCAGATTAATCCTGTTGTGAACGTACAGATCTAAATGTCCTCTAGTGTGTGTCCCATTTAGTACAGCCCGTTAGTCCATGACTTCCCTGACTTCCCTACCATCTGGTCCTTGGCTATAGAGAGGAATTTTTCTTGTATATGTGTCTCCATAGCAACGAGTTTGCAGTTGATATGGAAAGTAAGCAGTTGCCCTAGCAACGGAGTTACTGATGTGGCAGCTTCTCTGCTTGCAGGGAAAGGGCTAAGCTAGTTCAGACCCATTATGTAGGTTTGCTGTGATTATAGTTGCGCCCACTAGTGCTGCTTGAGCTAAGGGGCTGCTGAAAAATTTTGTTACAAGCCCTACTTTTTCTCTCTTGAAGATTTATTTTTTTTTTTTAATTCGTGTAGGGATTCCTGCTTTGAACAAAGACTGGTAGGATTGTCTTTTCAGGGTGTGTGATAAGTCTGTGCCTTTTATGAATGCAGACTTCCTCAGTCATCATTACCAGATGAGGGGAAATGATGTTTGACCTCGTTGGCTTCGCTGCAATATTTTTGTCTCAGTGAACAGTCTGCAATTATAAAGGCTGGAGCTCTTGTCCCCTTGCTCTTCTCCACTATTCTGCTGTATTTTCTGAGGTTTGTGCTTTTTTGAGCATCCATCCTATCAAGAGCACTCCTCTTTGTGTCTGCTCTGTGTTGTCTGAGATAGGGAAACACACACATGCTCCCAGCTGTGTGCAAGCTGAAGAAATTCAAGCATATTAAAGGTTTGCTTGGCACTTGTGCTGAGGGACTTCTTAATAAAAATGTAATGAGGGTAAAGGATATGTTTATGGGGACGAGAGAAGAAAATTCTCCTTGCTTGATGTGGAAGTTATTCTTAGAAGTACGTGGTCCATAACTGGGTCATGGAGATTGAGCCAGGCTCCTCCTCCGTCTGGAGCAGGCTCTGAGACCTGAGGACTCCCAAGTGGTCCTTGAGCTCTTGGAGAGCTGATGTCCAGCTTGTCCTCATCTAATGTACTGCCTCTCATAAACACTCTGCCAGGGCATCTGACAGGAAACGTTAGGGACCCTTTGGGCACAGGAGAAGGAAATTTCGGAAGTGTCTTCTGCAAATGTCTTTCCTCGGATTTGATTATGTATGGGCTTTTGACAGGTAAAATCGTGCAGAAAGATAAGTGCTAGCTGGAGTGAGAGCTGCTTGCTCTGTGTTAGAATCTCCTAATCCAATCTGCATATGCACAAAGGTGAGGGACATGGGACCCTGTCCTCCCTCTTTTAATGTTGTTATTTGAGAAGATTTCCTGTTGAAGTTCGGTGGCACTCTTGGGATAGAGATATCTCCTCTGTTTTTAAGGTTGTTTTTACCCGGACTGGCCCAAATAACAGAAGTGTCAGAATTTCACTGCATTTATAACATCTGGTGGAGCTGAAGTGGAAAAAAACCCAAAAACAAACCCAGCAAAACGACCCCTCAGATTCATGTTAAAGGCTTCAGATAATATTGAATCCATTAATAAAATAATGCCCTAAATAAGCTGGTGCAACTGCTAATTTCTCAAATTATTAAAAGGATATCTTTTGGTTTTAAGTTGGAATTTGTCTAGTTTTGAATTGAAATCCATTTTCTTATATCTTTGGCTGTCATACCAAAAAGCTCTCTAATATCATAAATTTTCTCCTCAAATTGGTATGTGGAGAAATGAGGCTCATCTCTTTCTAGAGCAATCATAAAAGTCTGTAAACCATACTGGAAATAGAGTTTCCAGATATCCGACGATTTGTGGAGAGCTTTTCTTGAACCCTTTCGGTTTTGTTTTTGAATTTCAAGCCCTAGAATTTATGCAGAATATTTAAATAATAGATTTCCTAAAGCTGTGCATGGAAATAACACTCTTCCATTTCACTGGCTTCCAGCTGCTTGACTTCACATCAGAGCTAACTCTGCAATGGAGTCTGCCTATATGAACTGTTATAGAGCTTTAAAAAGCACAATCAGTTCTTTTTCAAGTAACAGTGAGGAGCTGGCAATATCCGGGGAGTCCTCTGAACCTTATATCTAAGGTATTTATGTTATCTTGCTCTTGGTTATAATAGCCCATGTGCAGGCACCCTGCTGGGTAACTGGGGTGTTGGTTGCACAGTGACAGGCTATTGACCTACCAGAGGAGACCAGCTACTAAGGTTCAATAAACTGGGGTAACGGGGCCCTGTCCGTGCTCTTCACCCACAGCGAAGATAACACGGAGTGTCTTAAGCGGCATTGAAAGAGCCCAGGAAAGCAGGAACTGCTCTTTACCATTGCTTTTGGGCTGTGGTGGGGTTGATGAGTCCATTTTTTAGCTGTGGTTGCACTCCCTTGCTCCTGACTGTTTGCTCCAGCACCTTCCTGGCGAACGAACTTTTGTGTTTCTGCAACAAATTATGGATCTGACCAGAGATCTGATCTGGCTGGGTTTTTCTCTTTCCTTCTTTTAATTCCTGTGTTGTTTTTCACCTTAATTCCCCAATTCAGGTCACAGTGCAGTCCAGCTAACCATTATGCTGACATGACAAGAGGAATAGACATGATGGGGAGGCTGGGGAATACCTCCAGTTGGGATTGCTGAGGAGACAAGCCATTCCTGAGAGAAGAAAGGCTGGCAGCTGCAGGGTGCATGACTGCTTAGTGGGGTAATGGATGTGGGCCCTGCCACACGATGAAGGTTAAGGTTAAGATGAAATGAGAACGGAAGTTTAAATACAATGGAGGCTTTCTTCTATGGAGATGTTTCTTTTTGTTTTCCCTTAGGAGCAGGACTGTGCTATTTGCAGTTTAAGTGGCCTGTGTTTGTGGCTCTTTGTGGTGTTCTACAGCTGATTTAAAGTGGCCAAAGTGTGGGCTGCCACCATCATGCATGATCCCTGTCCAACCTGTCCACTTGTTCCCTTTGCTGGGAGATGGAACTGATCTGGGGCTGTATTGCCAGCCCCTCTTTAGCTCATACTGGCACATGGGTCACCACACAATGAGTGGGCTGAAAACTGTTTGCATAATTTTTGTTTGCGTTATTTTGCAGTGGGCTAATTTAGCTGGATTCATTTTCAGCTTCCTGTTTAGTTCATGGTTACTGTGGTCAGTGGAGCACCGGTGTCAGCACAGGCCATGGGCTCAACTCTGTTTAATCTGGCATGAAGCTGTGCCTGCGGTTTCCAGCCAGCTCAGAACTGACCTGGTGACAGCAGGAGATGGGGAAGGGAAGGGGTGGAGAATGCTCTTACCTTTGAGAGCACAGGCTGCACTTCAATCACTGGGGCTGCTTGTATGTTCAGTCAAATACATGCTTGGTGCTGGATTGGGTCCATAGGACAGAGCTGAAAGGTCCTATGAAAGCTGCACTGGGATGT
This sequence comes from Pachyramphus minor, assembly GCA_013397135.1. NCBI lineage: Eukaryota > Metazoa > Chordata > Aves > Passeriformes > Tyrannidae > Pachyramphus > Pachyramphus minor. The sequence goes on from VYXB01007926.1 coordinate 172,546, forward strand.
GTGTGCACACACGTGTATGTTCTCAAGGTTTGTTTGTTTCTGTTGCCCAAAGTTCTTAATACTGCTAGTAGAGGTGGCTCTGCATGGAGCTGTGTTCTGCATCCTCTGAAAAACTATTGCAAAAGAGGAAAGGATGTTTATAAAACCAATTGTCAGACTTGTTCATGCTGCTGTTGTTACGTCCTCGTCACCTCCTAGGTTTGCTCCTATTTGTCAGAGAGCTAATGAACTGCTGTTGTCACTGCCAGCAGAGGAAGCACAGGTCCTGGAGCCGTGTTTTGGTTGAGCACAGGAGGCTTTGCTCATGAGGAGCTGGAGGACATAGGTGCACAGGATCACTTTTACATGTCCGTTAGCAAATGTGGCAAGACACGTCCCTGAGCACCAGGCCCACCGTGGTGGCTGCTGTAGCTGAACATCAGAGATGAACTGGGCTTGTTGGTCTGGCTGGCGTAGCTGAGTGTATGCTCTCCTGTTTCGCACTTCACTTCTTCAGCAGGACATCAAAGAATCCATTTTAAATACTAATATTATATATACTATATCCCTTAGACTTCCTCCTTCCTTTCCTGAAAGGGAAATGAAATGTTTTACCTTGTCTGAAGGATCCCAGCAGACTGTGCTGTGTGGCTTTTTTTTCTGGGTGAAGACCTTGTGAAAAAGCATTTAAAAGTCTTGATCACAATTGAGCAGCTGAAAATAATTGAGGAGTTGAGAATGCTCTTTAGGCAGCTTGAAGTAGCCTGTGAGTTGCTAGAGAAGCTTCCTTTCTTTGGTCTGGATTCAGGTGGTTGCTGTGTCCTCCTTGCTGAGCCAGACAGCTGAAACCTTGGTTCAGTCCTGCAGGATCTCCACATTGGTAAAGTCATTCAGATGACTGGACCAGTCTCCAGACTGGCAGCAGTCTCCAGGCTGCTCATACCTGCTCCTTATGTGTTGTTTTCAGCTAATTGCTGTATCTTCATCATAAATCTTGTTAAAACGAATGGCCTAGAGTAACACAAGCCAAAATCCTTATGAAGAAGGGACCCAGTGTGACTATTTTTAATTTAGTTGGTTATTCCTCCCGTGTTGGTCAGTGGTGGGTTAGCATGTGAAAGTAATTGACTTGTGTCACTTCAAGACTGGGCAGACTGTTGCTAAATGCTAAATGAGGTCATGGTGGAAGCACTGTATGTAGCTATAACAAAGCACCATGTCACTAAACTCAACAAGTCCAAGTACAAGGTGCTGCATCTGAGTTGGGGCAATCTCAGGCATAAGTACAGACTGGGAGATGAACTCCTTGAGAGCAGCTCTGTGGAGAAGGTCGTGGGGGTTCTCATGGATGAAAAGGTGGACAGGACCCAGCAATGCTCACTTGCAACCCAGACAGCTGTATCCTGGGCTGCATCCAAAGCAGCAAGGCCAGCAGATTGAGGGAGAGGATTCTGCCCCTCTGCTCTGCCCTGGTGAGGCCCCACCTGGAGTGCTGCATCCAGCTTTGGGCCCCTGATGTAGGAAGGATGTGGAGCTGTTGGAGAGGGTTCAGAGGGCCATGAAGGTGATCAGAGGTCAGGAGCACCTCTCATGAAGACAGGCTGAGAGAGCTGGGGTTGTTCAGCCTGGAGAAGAGAAGCTCCCTGGAGACCTCGTTGCAGCCTTCCAGTGCTTAAGGGGGGCTTACAAAAAAAGAGGGATAGTGACTTCATATGCAAGCAGAAAGTGACAGGACAAGAGGGAACAGTTTTAAACTAAGAGGAGAGATTTAAATTATACGTTTGGAAGAAATTCTTTCTGGTGAGGGTGGTGAGGCACTGGAACTTGTTGCACAGAGAACTATGGGTGCCACATCTTTGGAAGTTTTCAAGGTCACATTGGATGGGGCCCTGAACATCCTGATCTGGTGGGTGGCATTCCTTTCCATGGCAGGTAGGTTGGAACTACATGATACTTTGAGGTCTCTTCCAACCCAAGCCTTTCTATGATTTTATGCAATTAGTCTTGTGAACACACATTTGCTTTAAAAAAAAAGGCCCCACGTGGATGCCTCTGGTTAAGTTTTGCTTCGTAAGTATCTTGGGAAAGACATGCTGTATGCTTATATGTATTTTTAAGCTAATAAAGCTTTATATCTCCAAGTATTTGCTTTTGTCTTTTGATTCATAGTCTGGTGTTTCCAACTAGTACAATTCAACTGTCCTGTCTTCTAGGTGAAGGATGACACTGAAGAAAGTTTGCTTTTATGAGAGATATAAGAATCTTGCTTGTTTCCTTATACTTCTAGTTTAAGTCTGTTTGGTTTTAAGTAGTTTAGGAACAATGACATTTTGCTGTCTTTACTAGTAGCAACTGGTTTGTTAATGGTTCAGTATTTAAGTTTTGGTCTCAAGGAAAAACTTTAATTTAGCTTCATAACATCTGTCATTCGATCTAATTCATGGTTATTTTCAGCTGCTTCCCCAACCATTCTCCACCTGCTCCAGTGTCTCAGAACTGGACAAAAGCAGGGTATACCTCAGCTCCAGAGCTGGGAAATGATTACAGGTGGGCTGGGGAAGAGAGGAGTTGCCAAATTTGATTGTCTGGCAATGCTTCACTGCAAGCAGCAGAGAAGGGCAGGTGATTGGTTCAGGTGCACTTATTGAGTCCCTGGCCTTGACACTTCAGCTCTGACATCCTTAAAGGTAAAGTGGTCCTATATGTGTGCTTGGATCCTTTCATCAGTCTTGTAGTTCATTTTTTGTGACTTAATTCCTGGGTGTCCTTTTCTGGCTTGGAATAATTCAAGCATGTCAGTAATACCATTCTTTGATCATGGAGACAAAGGTGGCCCTTCTGAAGGAGCAGACATGTTGCTGTTGGACAGTGGCCCTGCGGATGGTTTCAGCAGTCTGGCTGGCCTGTGACTAACTGGTCTCATAGGTGGGTCAAGGAGCACCTTCCTCGGTTGTGCTGCTTTTATCAAGAGCTTCGTGAGTTATTTTCGCTTTGAACAAAATTAGCATCTGGGACTGAAGTTCACAGCAGTTCTCACCTTTAATTACACAAGGGAAGCCAGAATGCCTTGGCTCTGCCATACTACCCTTTCCATGATTCCTCTTAGCCTGCAGCCTTCAGATCTTACTGATCAAGTGGCTGGAGCTGCTGAGATGTGTGGTAGTTGGGACAGTGCACCCACATATGGTCATCATCGCTGCCATGTCTGGCCATTTATTGTAATGGCAATAAAACACTGGTTATCTTTTCGTGAGAATAAGCACATTTATAACAGCCTGGATGCTGACAAGGTTTATCTACTTTCTGGCAACAAAACTGGCTTCTAAAGAGCCCTAAATTTCATGTAGTTGTCACTGGTGTCAAACTCACCAGTGTTAGAGGTCATGTAAGATAAGCCTCAGGAGAGAGGCCTAATTCTGTTCTCCCACAGCTTAGTTAAAGAGGAGCAACCTGCCTGCTTTGGTATACAACTGGTTTTCCTCCTGAATTTTTGGTAGGTCATTATTGGCCCTTCTTAGCCTAAAGAGAGCTTTTCTTTTCTTTTTTTTTTTTCTGTTCTCCCACCAGTTTGGACTCTTGACTTCAGCGGAGCTGCTTTTGATTTACTCTTGAGTAAACAACAGCAGAACTGTGACTGAGGGCTGTGGAAAGCAGCAGTTATGGCCATAAATGATGCCTCTGGATCTTACTTAGTTATCCAGTTTAGAATTTTGGAGACAGTATGTTTTAATGAATTTTCTTTTTTTAATTAATTTCAGTTTTAATTAATTTCAGTTTCAGTTTAGTTCTTCAAATTCCATTCTGGTTGTTAAGGAAAAACTGTCCTGGAGACTGGTGTAGGAGTTTGTGGGAGGACTCATTCCAAGGATCTTAAATGTGAGTGGGTTTTTCTCTGTTGTAGTAGAAAAAAAATCAAATTGCTGCTCTTAGCCAGTGACTTAAGATACCAAAACACTATCTACAGCATGCTGAATTGCTGTATTTCATTGCAGAAGTGAACAGTAGCAATTTATGACTAGTTGAGAACTCTCAGGGTTTTGAAGCACTGGTGTAACTTGCTCAAAGACAACTGTTGGTAAGCAGAGGAATGAATGGGCTTCTGTACAGGGAAGTCTCAATGGCATGGAGAATTTTCTATGGCAGTACATGGAGCAGAAACTTATTGATGGGATTTTGCATAGGAGAATCTAGTTGAATGCTAAATTCACACTCATTCAAGCTTTGAGCAGAAAATTAGGCTGTGCTCCAGCGCTGTGTTTATGAGATCCCACGGCTGCCTACTGTGGGAGGATACTCACTGAGATGAAGCAACTATTATAAATGTTTTTCTGAGTTTACAGTTGAAAAAAAAATGCCTACAGTGCAACTTGCAGGACCTGTGGGGGTTAATGCAAGAGTGGGGTTAGGTGCTGGGCTACCTCAAGCTTTCATTTACATATTTTTCTCTCTTCCCCACCTTTGAGGGTAGAGAGTGGGAAAACCCTTCTTGTAGGTTCTGTGTGCTTCAGTAAAAATAGGGAAACCATTAATGAAATGTTCTCATTTTAGGTTAGGAGGAGGGGTGGCAAACATCACTGTTAAGTGATAAAGAATGTAATAATGGTAGCAGTTTTGTAATTAGATGTTTTCCTTAAATAGTTGGGGAGAACTAAATAGATCTTGCAAGGTTCATCTCTAGGAATAAAGTCCTTGCCATGCAGGAAAAGCTGTAATTGAAGGATTCTCCTCAGTACTGCTGCTTTACAGTGGCTGGCTGTGTGTAGCCTTCTCCAGTCCCTGAATAACACAGAATCACTGCACTTCCAGAGATCATCACTGCTCCTGGGAGCGCTTTGAAGGCTTTTGGAGAGCAATGTTTGACAGCTTTAAGAACTGCCTGCTGCTGGCTCATATGGAACTACAATTACACTTAGGCTTTGGGAGAATACCCTGGGCCAAAAGGTATTCAGTTCCGCAGGAATCCCCTTCACAGATAATATTTATTTTAAGTTTAACTGGAAATAATGTCACAATTCTTAGATAGTTCCACCCTTCCTGAAGTACTTGAGAACTAAGGGGCTGAATAGCATTATAGAATCACAGAATATTCTGAGTTAGAAGAGACCCACAAGGATCATCAAGTCCAACTCCTGGCCTTGCATAGGATAGCCCCAAGAATCACACCATGTGCCTGAGAGCATTGGCCAAACGCTTCTTGAGCTGTTACACTTGGTGCTGTGACCACTTCCCTGGGGATCCTGGTCCAGTGCCCCACCACCATCTGTGAAAAACCTTTTCCTCATATAGGAGTGTAAGTAGTTTTTGGCTTGCCTGCATAGCTGAGGTAGGAAGGAATGCATGGTGTGCACAGGAAGTGCAGGTTTTCAGTCTTTGGTTGGGAGAGCTGGGAGGTTGGAGAGTTAGGATGTGGCTGAGATGGCTGGGAATTAGACAATTGCTGGCACTTGTAGTGTTGCATGTTTTGTTTTGAATCAGTCAGATAACTTATCGAAAACTTTTTTTCTTGTGTTGGCAATTAATGTAATGCATTTATTGTTACGTAATTACTCGTTGCACTGGTTTCTTTGCATTTTCTCTTGCTTATCCTTCTTCTACAGAGAGGAAGGTTTTTCCTTTCAATGCTCAGGGTTAAATATGCAGACCTTGCATTTGTAAAAGAGGGTAGATTTGGTTTTTACAATTTTATATTGATTTCTAATACTTTCTAGAGTTCTGCCTGCATGACAGAGAAAGAGGAAGGCAGCTGTCATAGAGACAAATTGCTCGGGAGGCTCAGTCCCGTGCTAGCTCCCAGCTATTGAGGCAAATGCCATTTTATTGTACAGGCTGTACCTCCCTTTTCTGCTTAAATTCATTTATTTTTTTAATCTATATCTGTATATATGTGTGTGGGTATACAAATATATTTTATATATAAAAAGCATGACATAGTTGCATTGTTTTTCAAATCATCCAAACACTTTTAAGGTAAAATAGAAGCAAAAATTGTGTTGTCACATAAAGCTTTCTATCTGCATATGTCTTTGTGCTAGGAAAACAAGATGTCATAGTGGTACGTATCTGCAAAATTTCCTTGGGACAGATATATTCTGTTGCCACAAATGGTTACCAATTAGTCTAAACAGATCACTCTCAATTAAAAGTTTTAACTAATCTGAACTGTCTCTCGTTTTCTCCAAAACAAACTAGCATTTAAAATTTAGTAAAACACCTCCACTTCGACTAATTATTTATTGTTTCAGATTTTGCTAAAACTTAACTGCCTTTAGGATGGTGCTGCATTTGTTCAGAGGAATAAAGTTCCTTGTTCTTGGCTTAGCAAGTCTGCTTCGATGTGTCATTTGCTGTTGTTTTTTAAAGCTGAGTGATTTTGAATTTGGAAAAGCAGAAATGTAATTATGACTCTTTCCATTAAGAGACAAGGTTTTCTGTCATTCTTTTTAGGAAAAAAATTTATTTTCATTTAGAAAGCTTTGATTTTAATTTGTAGCAATGAAATTTTAGGAAAAATCTTGCTCTTTCATCCTGTTTTTCTGCTGATGAGGAAAAACACAGGACAGTGTCTTCTCCCCACTAGCTAAAATACTTGCATTATTTTAGTTTCAAAGTAAATATGATTATGATCTTTTGCTAATTACCTTCTGTTCTTTGACCAGCATTTGAGTTGCACTCACTCTCCAGTAGAGTCTAATATGCCAAAAATGCATTTGGCTGGGCTTGAGCTGATGGGACAAGAGTCTGTGTCTTAATTATGGTAGAATTATCTACTTGTCTGTCACATCAACTTAGATTTAGTCCCCTTGCTATTTATAAAACAGTGTTTGCAAACTTGTTGTTGGATTGTCACTCTGACTCTTTAATTTAGACATGCAATAAAAAGGGGAAGATTTTGCTTTATCAGTAAACTCTTGCATTTTTCCTGTTTTGACTATCTGTTGATTCCTGTTGGTTCCCGAATGGCTTAAATGGCTTTTCAGTCCACGCCACATGTAGCTGTTAGTGTTGCGTGGCTTTTAAGTTAGACCAAGTACTGTTAGCATCCAAAGGTGTGTTTTTGTAATAATGGATGTGATAAGAGTGGTGTGGGAGGCTATTTATGTAAAGATTTGTGTCTTAAAAGTTACGAAATTAGCTTAAAAATCAGGTTGTCATTTAAAATAATGAGGGAGGGGATGTGCGCCTTATTTTAGTACCTTTTTATGGTCTTTCATAGAAGCAAAGACAGATGGGAAAATTTTGATTTGGGCTCCCACCTCCAACCCCGTGGTTTTACACCATCTCATGACTTTCTAACAGAAACATGTAAATACCAACATGCTAAAAATGCTGTGAATTGGCAATATTAAAGCCAAATTCTGGAGATCGTGATAAAGGTGTCATCTGTCAAGTTTCTTTCAGACTCTTGTTGGTGGTGTGTTTAGTATTGCCTGGGAGAGTCTTTTGCAAGAAAAACACAGTCATTACAGAAGTCCTTCTCTGTACAGTGCAGATGTCAGCATTTGTGGTCACTGGGTGTGACTGTGAAGAGAGAAGGTCTCTTTAGAGCAGCCAGCCGTTTTCTATGGGGTGGTGCTTTGGAGCCGGTATAACTGGCTTCCTCTTGTGGGGCAAGTGATAGTGGGGTTTTACACTACTAGCATGCTCAAGGGCTGGTTACTGTTTTTCAGATGCTTTTGGTACATTATGCAGCTCTAAAAAAGGTAAGATGACTGCTGCCAACGTGTTTTAGCATTGATAGGATGAATGGAGTCACTTATATAGGGTCCCTTCCTTTTTGCTCAGCCTTTGAATAGGGCCTTCAGTAGTTTGGACCTCACTTTCTAGCTGTGCATTTTTCTCTGTAAGGGCATTTGCATGTTATTTTTGGTTGCCTTTCACATTCAGGTATTCATTTCCAATTGCTGTTTTTGTGGGGGTTTTCCCCCCACTTAGTTCCCTTTTTTTCTTACTTGCATCACCTATAAATGGAACTGATCATAAACATCTGTCTGAGGAACACAGGGACAAGTGCTTTCAGTCATTGTTGCACTGTACTGAAAGTGCATTTGCATTTTGAAAAAGAAAAAAGTTGCAACCCTTTTTTGAAGCAGGATTTTTATTCGTAAACCATGTGCTATTTTTGTCGTGTCAAATATGAAGGCTTCCTGTGTGAAACCAATAGAAAAAAAAATCACAGGAGACCTGGAGCAGTGACTCAGGTCACAGGAGGCCTGTTTGCATGACACTTGTGTCATCAAAATAATCCTGCTTTGGCATCCTTAAATGAGATTTTCTTTTCCTTTAGATGGTACATCTGTTCAAAGGCATATTTGATCATAAATAATTTGGAGAAAAACAATTTTCTGTTCTTCTGAGAATACCACACATCTTCACCTCCTTGTTACTTCTGAACTCCTTACAACATCATCATCTGATTTTGGGCAAGTTGTCAATTTTCATTAATGGAGTCTGCTCAGAAATTGTTTCTCCCTTTTTTCTTCCACTTCAGGCGTGTTAAGTCAGATAAATTCATACACTGATGTTTAATCACTGAGCACTAATCACCCTACTGCAATATTGATCAGCAGCCTTTTTGTATACAATGATCAGAATGAATAATAGCTTGCTAGTAAACACGGAGGAGTGGGAGGGTGAAGATGACAAGCTAGCCCCATATAGAAGTTGATACAGCTCTTCTAATTTCCGGAGGTTTCTAGACTCCATCCAACAGTGTTATCTTCTCTTTTCCCTCTCCCCTGCTCGAAACTGTTTCTCTTGTTGTTCTCCTATTCAAGCCAAGCATAAATCCTCCCCTTCTGTAGATGGTGTGTCTTTCAGCAAGTGCGCCAGTCCCTCTTCTCAGGGCTAGTGGTGCTGCTGGGGTTGTCCAGTGTCTCATTTTCCTGTGGAGCCTGTCATTTCTCCTTTCAGTACGCTCAAAGCACGCACAGGCTTCCTATTTCATGGGGGCGTCCTGTGAACATGGCACTTGAAAATGAAAAATGAGTGCTTGTGAGTTAATTCAGTTAAAAAGAAACTGGGGAAAGCCCAAGTAGGCAGGGCTGTGATGTGTGGGTTGAAAGCTGTTTTTTACCCCCTCTTTCCTCCCACTCTTTCCTTACCGGGTAAGAGACCCAGTCCGTGCCTGAACTTGCTATTCTGAATAACCTCTTATCTGCACACAGTGACTGATGCTCACATCCTGTTTGCTACCAGCTTAGCTGAACGAGCGCCCTGAAGAGTGACATTTCGATTTCTGTTGGGTCTGTTTCAGTGAGTTTGCAGGCTGGCTCTCTGCTGCTGCCTCCATCACATGCCTTTCGATTCTCTTCTGTGAATTTGAGGAAACCCACTCTTCCTTTGCTGTTTGTATGAAATAGCAGAATCATTGTGGGATTTGGAATGGCATCTGGAAAAATGAGGTAGACTTTAAACAGAGAAAGAATCTACATTAAGTCAGGATTCTTAAGTATTTAGACTTTGATTAACGCTGTGCTAATGCAGAACTAGTCTGCCCAGGAAATAACATGAATAAACCTGTGAAACCTATTCTTGTCAAGATGTATGTTTTGATCAGAGACTTACTAGCTTCCTTGGAAAAACTGCAGATTTAAATATTCCTCTTTTGCTTTAAGTCCATAACATCAGTGAGTTCACATCTTATTTTTCTAATGAAATTACTTTCTCATGTTTAATAAACGATCTGCACACTTTCAAATCTGTTTTACTGATGGAGGTGCTCAGGGAAGCTGAAATGCAGTATTAATTATCCACTCTAAAATACACTTGAGTGGCTCATGCTGCAGGAGTTCTTCATGCCAAACTTTGTTGCATCTGCCACATTTACCAGTTTATTAGTTGTAACCCATGTAGCCATGCTTGTAAAAATACAGTCACCTAAAAACCCCATGACAAAACCCCCTGTAATTGTCAAGTCTATTTTTGAGATGGCTGTGTGGAGAAAAATAATAAAGGAACTGTTCTTACAGTTTTAATGAAGCTTACCGTGAATTAAATTTTGAGGCTAAACAAGTTCATCTTCTTACCCTTTTTACAAGCCTGTGCTTCTGCAGCAGAATTAAAGTAAAAGTGGGAGGAAATGTGAGCACATCTGAATTAATGGCTCCCATAATGAGAGGTTCCTCTGCTGTTCCTTTTAACTTACTCCACCTTGAGGATGACTTGGGTGAGAGCTGAGAACATAACTTTCTTTTACCCCCTGCCACCGTATCCCTCTGCTGAGAAGGACAATTTCTCCCATTTCTCCTTCCCTGACCTTGACCTTCATGGTAGGATGCTTATTCCCTAGGGCTGGGTGCAGGCTCCCCAGCTGTGGCACAGTGGTTGCTGATGCCATATACCATCAGGGAGGGCCAGGGACTGTGGAATTTCTTGCTTGGTTTGGATTACAATAAAAACAAGATGCCAAGTCCCACAAGGCGAGGAAAGCCCTCTCTTACAGGTACTGCAGTTCTAGTCCCACTAGGGTATCCAGTGTTTAAGAGGGAACAGTACTGGTGCAGCTGGGTTTTGACTTCCCCACAGGAGGCTGGTTTGCTCCTGGAGCTAAACAAGTCTTGCCCTGGTTTGTCTTCATTGCAGAGCCATTGATCTTACTGTCTAATTTAGGAGACATTTCTCCAGAGCCTTGTGATAGTCCCTGGTGTTTCGGTGGAAGGAGAATTGGTGTAAGCTGCTTGCAAAAATGCCAAGTTGTGGTGAAGTCCCAGGTTTTTTTGAGTCCATGAGGTTTGGGCTTATGACATTTGGGCTGTTGAGGCTCCTAAAGCCAGGCGCTCGCTTGATCAGTTCATGGCTGTGTGAGCAAGATGAAGGCTTCACATGCAGCCAAGAGTTGCCTCATTTTGGAGGATGTCTGCAGCATGTGTTTTGTTTTGCTTTCTGGGATTTCATTCAGGAGAAAGAGGAAAGGGAAAGAGAAATGACAGTAAAAAACTAAGTATCTCTGAGCTTAGTGTAGAAGTGGTACACAACCAGAGTAGAATGTGTATGTAAGTAGCAGAAATAATATGTGTGTTCATGGATATGGGGTAACACTGAGGTTTGTGTTGCAGGAGGATGATCATTCTTCAGTCCATGCCTGCTGTAGGTGATAGAGATCTGTTGAGGAGGCTGAGCAGAGCTTGGGATGGAGCACAGCTTTGTTTCTGTAAAGAGCCCAGGGTAATACTTGAAAACCCCACATCCCGAGAGCCTCTCTACCCATTTATCAAAGTGCCTGGTGTTCTTCCTCAGTTCATCGTGTGAACCAATATTAAATACTAAGCAAGGAGAAACTATACATTAAATAGACGGTTATGGGGAAAATGGTGCAAATCCATTAGCTTTTGTCAGGTCTTCCTTATTCCTGTTTTTGTTTGTCACTGCTAATGGATTTAGTGCAACTTACTCCCTCCTACCCATTTCTGCTAGCAGTTAACCCCTTCCCCTGGAAATTCACCCACTGGCTTATTTCATCATTAATACACCAATAGGCCAAAAATGACCTGCAAACCTTTAGCGCAGATATAAGTGTAGAATAATTTTTTTAATATCTCTTGTGTGAAGGGTTGTATTTTAAAATTGTCCCTAGGTTTCCATATCTGACGTAACTATATATTTATAAGAAAAGGCAATTTGTGTCTTTTCCAATTGTATGATGTAGATAATATGAAGAGTATCAGATGACGAGTGGATATTTGAAAGAGTGCACCTCTGATATGAAATTAGCATGCCCTACTAAATGGGCTGGAGTCCCAGGGGTTTTTTCCTTTTTGTCTTTGATTTTATAGGTGACCTTGAGGACTTCTTTTTTATTCTTTTGTTTCCGCATCTCCTCAATTTTCTTTTTAATAGAGTAGGGATAATTACACTTTCCATGTATACACAGAAATTCTATAGGCTGAAAGAGCATTATTAATGCTACTTGCTGCCTAATCTCCTTCCAGTGTGCCTGTGATGGCCTGTCATGCTGACAGGCTTGTCTTCTGGGTGCTCCTGCTTTCCCAGCCCAGTCTCCCTGCGTCCGTTTGATCTTGCACTTTGTTCCTTCCTTGCAGTGTCACAGCCCGTCGTCTTCAGTGCCCGGGCTTTGCCTAGCCTGGGGAGGCTTTAGGGAATGTCTGGGTTGCTAGGCACTAGCACGAAACAACATCTACTTTATATAGGAGCCAGGCATTGTTTAAGGGCAGTTAATGATTCTGCTTTCTTCAGCTGCTTGTTGGAGTTCTGTATGGCAGCCTAATAGCTTCATAGGGTGGTTCACGTATAAACTCAACAAGGAGATATTTAACGAGCTAAGTATGAGTCTTGGAGTTGGGTGACATAATGCAACACCTCCTGAGCCTCTTGGTGAAATCGTTTTATGATGAGAGCAGTGGGAAGCTAATGTGGTGTAAGAGATCCACTGCTGGCTGTAGGCAGTTCTCTTGTGCGAGCTTACCTGTACTATGGACAGGTGATGCTGTGCTGAGGAGCACTGGACTAGCTGTGCCCTGGTGTTATCTGGCAGTGGGGCACCGTGATTGAAATAATGGTAGAGAATTGTTCCAGACCCAGTGTTGAAGTGCCCCTTGCCAGGATCAGGAGCCTGGACTCTATAGGGACGTGCTTTGGGTTGTTAGTCTTTGGTGGCAGCTCAGACTTGCTGGGTGTCTAGAAGACATTTCTGACTTCTCCGTACTCATGAGGGGAAGTGCTGAGGTAAAAAATTGTTTAACAGCCCGCAAACGTCTTCATTTGCGTAAAACCTGAACACAGTCACTCCTGTGCCTACTCTGCCTTTGCTCTACCTGTGGCAGGTAGACAAGGCCATAGGATCTGTGCCTGTGACTGTATTTACAGGGGTGTCTCCGGAGGTTTGGGGGGGAGGCAGGGGTGGGCAGCCTCTGAAGGCACTGCTGCAGGGAGCAGGGCCCTTCACTCTGATGGCACACACTAACCCAGAGGTACAAGGAAAATTTCTGGTTATGTCTTGTGCTGGTGAGACTTGAACTCCTTTAATATTAGAAGACCGCAGGACAGTATGCATTTGGGAGCACTTTCTTGTGTTGCAGGATCTTGCATTGCATCTTGCCTCTGAAATAGTTTGGGTTTTTTTGACTATGGAACAACACAGCCTTCCCTTTTCTCAGCTGTTACTTCACGGTGCTGATCTAGCCTCTTGATTCCCGTATCATTGTTTATTGTATGCTTGGCTTCCTTTTTGTTTTATTTCATTTTGAGAAAAAGTAGTCTTCTTCTACTCTAATTGTACTTCCATTCTCAGGGAAGTAACTTACCCACCCAACCTCTCCAGTCAGAAAGAAGTGCCCATTTTGTGACTATAAGGAGAGCAGAGACATGGAGATGGATAATGCCGCTGCACCACTTGGGAAGAATCAAGCTACTTTCCTAATGGTAGACCATGGCATTAAAAATTTGGTGTCTGAGTTGGTGATTGGGTTATCTCACTGAGCAAGTGAGCTAAAATACCAAGAGATGAGTGTGAAAGCAGAGACTTGGACTTGTGTGATTTGAAGTAATGGATGTTTTTACTTGGAGCAAAATAGGATTTAAAAAGCCACAACCTTTTGTTTTCTTGAGAAATGCTGATGGGTTCTTGATGCAGCTGATTTACTTGGGTTGAACATGGTACTTCAGCGATCTTTCCCATCAAACCTTTAATTTCAGGCATTAAATCAGCATATGTTTATGGTTATGTAATTGTGTTTTAGCTAGTCTCTTCACTCTTTTTCACCTTCGTGTTTGAGTTGAGCTGTGACTGCTACTTACTGAAACAAAAGTTGAAAATGTGCAGGAGAAATGAATGTGAAGGTTTTGTTATGCTGCATGCAGATATTACTTCTGTTTTCTCTTGGTGTCAAGCAGCAACATAACATTGCCAAACCTTCCTGGGAATAGCAGGGGAAATTTCTCATTCTCTTAATTCATAGGTCAGGAGGACTTTTTTGTGAGGATTTATAAAAATTAAATGCTTTGTATGCAGTTGTCACTGTCATAAAATGTGGTTAAGGTCTATAGTGCAATTCTTTACAGCTGGACATAGAGAATTTCACTGGTCTGTGCTAGAAAAGTTAAAAAAGAATGAAAAAAATCTACCCTTAAACTGCATGAACAAGTATTTGTAATTTTTATGTGAGATTGCAATGAATCTGAGGATTGTGTTTTGTAATAATAGGAACTATTGGCAATGGCTTTGTTTTTCTTTCTTTAAGAATTTCTTAGCAGTTGTACTTCTTAAGTTAAAAAAAAAACCAAACAACCCAAACCCAAACAAACCCCCCCACAAAAACTAGCTGACCTCAGATGATTCAATGCTTTGTTTGTGTCTTTCTGTGAATTACTTAATTTGTTTCATTGTTCATTTCTAGAGAACCCACCAAACTCATATGCAAGGTACACAGTAAAGAGGATAAAGTTTTTCTGTTACCTGTGACTACCTGCAAAAAACTATTTCCAACTGGAGAATCTATGTAGGAGAGCAGAGCAAGCAACACTGTCTTTCTTAATAACTTGAAATACCAATGCATAAAGATAACCAACGGAGTTTTAAACAGACGGGCAGACCAACTTTGGCATCTAATCTTAACTCTTCCTGAGCATTTGCCAGGCAAATAGTTTAAAATTTATTATGTAATATCACTTCCAAATTTTGATACTAGTATGCTAATTCTGATGCAGATAGATGAAGGAACTACAGTTCTGAATTGGTTCTAATTTAGCAGTGATACCCTTCATTTGAAGGAGCATGATACTAATGTGAGGGATAGGTAGCTGAACGAAAAGAAGGCACGCTCTTCTTGTCATCACTGCCTGCAAGTGCGTGGCACATAGCTGGCCTTTGAGTAGTGTTCCTGGTTGCACAAGTTCTCTTTGGATATTGAAAAACCTCTCTGCCCTTGCTGTCGCAGTGTTGATTCAACACAGTATCAGTGGTCACAGCAGACTTGCATTTTCTAGTCTTGGTGAACTTTGTAATCACAAAGCGCTTTTTTCTCCTAGTGTCTGCATGACATTTGCAGACCTTAAAGAGTTGGGACATACTTGGTGAAGGATGTGTAATTGATGTTGTATTGTGGAATGGCTTTGAAGTCACTTGGCAGGTTTCTCTGCATAGTGCAAAATGTTATTTAAGCAATTCATTTTCTCTTGAGGTGGATTTTGCAGTGATTATTGTCTTCATCTCAGTGCATTTTATGGCTGAAGGCAGGGGGTCATGAGGTGCAACTAGGAAAGTATTTTACTTCCCTTCCTCCTGCTTCTCTGTTTCCTCAAAAAAATGCCTCACTTTTCTTGTTAAATGCATGTTTTTTAGAAGGTGAGAAAAGAGGAATTTGTGTTTAGGAGTAATCCTTGATGTTAGTTTGCTCTTCCTGGGAACCAACCAGAAAGCTGTTTTAATCAAGGTTTCCAGAATTGCTGTGACTGGGTGACTGCAGAGTCAGGTGGTGAGTGAAATACCCTGCTCTTTTGTTTTTTGACCCTTCTCCATTGTGCCTTGTTCTCTTGAGCGCTTGTGTGGGTCCTTGCTGCCTGACGGCCCTGGGCATGCTCTCACCACTTCCAGAGGTTTCATGCGCAGGTGTGAACAGTCAGCAGTAACACAGAGTCTGTGAAGAGGTGACTGATGGCTTAGTGCTGCTACATTTGGTGTGGTGCAGACACAGAAGCTGAGAAACGTGTTTCCGTCTAAAACAATTATGTCTTTCAGATTCTGGTCCTGGCTGTAGTTACTCAAATAGTTGTTTTAAATTTTGTGATGATATGGATAGTTCTATCCTCTAATTCTTTTTGATCCTGTAGAAACACTTCTGTGCTCATAAAATACTTGAAGACCTATAGAAGTTGTTTGGCATTCCCATGGATTAGCTTGGTGGCAAATCTGTGTGAAAGGTTTACTTCAAGCCTGCTGTTGCAGTGTAACTGGACACAATAAGCTCAGGATAAGTATTTCTTTAGAGTAAAAACCTTTGATACCCAGTAATCTCTTCACTATTACTTGCAAAGAGGTCACCTCCTGTAACAATAGTAGGTTTCATCCTTGAGAGAAAACTAGATCAGTAATGGTGAATACTGACACGGAAAGGTTCCTCATCACTGCAGAAGGTGTCCTTAATGTTATTCACAGGTCCTGTGTTAACGACTGCAGCAACTTGCACTGAGCTAGGCAGAGACAGATGTCACAGTGGTGTGATTTCAAGATTTGATAGATTGAGGCTGCAGATGCTAGTTGGAAATGCCCTTTTTTTGAGTAATAGGAAATTTCTGCTTTTTCTGTTTGCTTTTATGGTTACTGAAGTACCCCTGTAGCCAGCATGACATATTTCTCATGGTGTACCTCTGTACCACTTCAACCTCTGTAGCTGCCATATGCCTGATTCATACTGCTGATAGTTTTGTTGAGAAGAGCTTAGCCATGAGCACTCATCCCCCTCCTCATTTGGTAGTGGAGAAGTCAGAGGACAGATCTACTCAGCGGAGAGCTTTTATTTGGAGCTTTTTGTTTGGAGTAGCAAGGTCTTTAACTCAAAGTGTTGTTTAATAATGCTCAGCTTGCTGTATAGCCTAGGTGCTTGTGCAGAGCTGTGGAGTCACTCATGGGTCTCCTTTTGGTTTCTCTCCTCCCAGTCTACCCCTGTGTTGGTGCCCAACATCTCGGTGTCTCTGGTCTCACATGCACGGCCTGGCCTTTCTCTCAGGGCTGCGTGCCAGCATTGCTGCCCAGCTCACCCCAGCTCTCCCCTGTACTCCCACTCTATGTCATACTAATTTTCCCATTCATCTTATGAGCTGCTTTGGGTCCAGCCAGAGTCCTGTTTTTCCTTTCTTAGAGTGCTGTACCAAGACATGCATCGAGGTGTCACCACAGCTCCTGCTGCAGAAGGGGAGAGCTTCCATGCCCCTCCCTGGCTCTGCACATCCATCCCCTGCTTTGCAGCAGCTCTGGGTGCTCACAGACCCTTCATGTGAGCCAGCTAAATAAGTTTAAATGACATCAAATTGTGTGAGTAGAATAGTTTTCTTTGAAAAAAATGACTTGAAATGGGCTTGTGGAAGAAAGGCCAGACATGTGAGACATCAGGGAAGAAGACAGTGCAGCGAGGGCCAAGGAAGCAGCAGATGTGAGGATGCCTCCACCCACTACATCCCTTTTGGGAGATTTTCCTTAGGGTTCTGTTCCCTTAGGGACCATCTTGGTGATGCTGCTGCTGCTGCTGTGAGAGATGTGGGCACCTGGAGCTGCTCCTGCTGGTGTGGATTCAAAGTGAATGTATTACCAGAGCTTCAGAACGTTAAAATTTGGAATTGCCAACATCCCCCTGAGCTGACATGTTTTGTGGTTCCTATATCTGCTCTCTTCCCAAATCTTTCTTTTGACCAGACTGTTTTGATGGCAATGAAAAGAACAAATCTGGTGGGAAAAGCTGCATTCCTAACACATTTCAAGTCTGTGCTAAAATAACCAGGGAACAAATTTCCTCAAATAAACATTATCTGGAATTTTTATATAGATGGTTATGTATTTTTTCCCAGCCATTGGTTTTGGAAAGAGCTCAATGCATAATTTTTTTAATTGAGCTTCATGTTGAGTTTTAATTGAGCTTTATGTATCTGATACATAAGGCAAGGCAGTTAGTTGTGAGGTATATGGAAGTAAAATCTTTATCATAAGGAGTTTTAATAATGGGTAATGCTTTTATTCCAAACTGTAACAACTGAAAGAGCTGACAAGCAGCATTTTAATGATTTCAATCTTTTTTTCAATTCTGCTAAAAAATTACCAAACATTTTTATTTAGATACTAACAGATTTTGGAAAATAAGATTTAAAATTTTTATATGCAGTCCACTGGGAGAAAAACAGACTGAACACTGAGTGTACCATGTAACTTTTTATGTCAATGTGTGGATTTTGATAGCTGGGAGGGAATCAAAGTTGTATATATGAGAAAGAGCAAATGTATTAATAAATTGGGATTTAGTACACAATATCATGGCACAATCTACATATATAGTAAGTGACATAAAAAGGAGTAGCAATTTCTTAATAGAAAAGGATTTTTTTTTTAAATAAAATTTTCAGTCATAAACTTCTCTGGGGTAACTTTCTGTTGCTTTCTCTTCCTGCTAATACTTCTGAAATAGTTTACATGGAACTGTAGTTTACTCTTAGACAATGTGAAGGGGACTTGTAGTAACATTCCCCTTGTTCTCAATAACCTTAACCAGGAATGAATGCAGAAGCTGTAACCTGTGATTGGCAGGAGGGAGGTGGCTGTGCCTGGCCCCAGGAGCATGTCAGGAGGTCTAAAAGCACTCCAATGCTGAGATGGTCGGGGGCTGTTATCCACTCCTCAGTCACTTGTTGCCTGGGAGACAAATGTAATCCAGGGCTTTTTTGTTTTTTGACCCTTCCTTTCTGGTTTTTGATTGGAGTCACTTTTGACTTCTGGCATGGAGGAGGTAGTGAAGCAGCACGCCAAGTGTCATAAGATGGAAATTAATCACTAACTGACGGATCTGAGCACCAGTGATTTCCTTTCTTGTGATTGCTCTGTGTATGGGAAGACTAATGACAAATCTAAACACAGAGCTAACAAAGCTCTTCATGCCTCCCAACAGTCAAGAGGGATTCTTAACTGGATGACCCTTCAGCTTTCTTTTTATTCCTGCTCTCTTACATGATTGTGGAAAAACAAAAATAACTGTCTTAAAAGAGAACTTTGGATGGTTGGCAAGCTTTGCCTTAAACTGCATTTTGTTTTGCCGGTATATTATAAATCAGCTCAGTTGCAGTGAAAATATGGCAAATCTGCCTTCCCAGTGTTTTTTCTTAACATGGAGTGTAATTCTTCTCAATACTTTTTGTGAGAGAGTTTCAGTTTTTCATTGAGATTATTTTTGGCTTTTGCAAGGATACAGGCAAGGCAAACAAATTTATCTTAACTATAATGAAAGATTTTGAAGTTACTCTTCAGTAGTGACTTCATATTATAAGGGCTTCAGCTTAAACTAACTTTGATGGTTTTGGGGAGTAATGTCTTCCAGGTAGATGAAAAGTCTGTCTTGGAAGTAAATGAAAAAAACAGTGAAGTTTGGAAACAATATGTTATATTCCAGTAAGTACAAGTAAGGTAGATGGTACTTAAGTGTAGCTTCCCCCCCCGCCCCAGCTTATCCCATGCTGTAAAAAGTAAGGAATCCAGCAAAGGTTTTCTCTTGAAAAAACATTTCTAGTTTTGCACATTGCTTGCTTAAAAGGAAATTTTATGTTCTTCGTCTGGCTCTTGGATGGAGCATGGAAGTGGAATTTGGGAGGTTTGCGTTCTATTTTTGACTCTGTCCTTTGCCTAAAAAAGTCACTTTTACCAGGCTTATTGTGTCAAGTGTCTGGCTCATTGTCTCATATTTAAGAAGGCTAAGCCTAACAACCTTCTTTTTGCAAACTGGTATGAGATGTGTGATGCACAGCTTCCACCACTGACACCAGCAGTGGATCTTCCCGTCACCAGCTTTACTGACATGAGAGCCCAAGAGTCTTGGTTGCTGTCTCTCTAGCCCTTCGAATCTTGATCTCTGGCTATGCCAGGGCTTTGCTTCACTTCAAGAGCTGGAAGATGTCTTCCCTTAGACTCTTCCATGGCCTTCTGGTAGGGCACCCCTGGAAAGTAACGGGGGAGATGGGCTTGAACCCTGCTGTCCTGAAGAAGCTTGGCCCCCATGTTCCTGCTCCCCCAGAGCAGCACGCAGATGATGGTTTCTTCATCCCCTCTAGCAGCCGTGCTTGTTTCTGACAGAAAGCTGTCACAGCTCCTGTGGGTAGCATCAGCCCCTCTACTTTTCTTTCAAGACAGTGTACCCACACAGTCATGCAGTGACATTGGGGAAGATTTTTCTTTTCCATTTATTTGTTTTTGGGGAGGATTTAGTGCAGATCTGCTGTCTTTGTAAGCTTGGAAGGAGGTCTGTAAGCACTTAGCATGTTGCAATACACTGTGTATATCTTAAAGCTGTTGGTGAGGCAGAGGAGCACTTAGGAGGTGGTAGGGCAAAAATGGTAAGTTTTTGAAAGGAAATAAGTGTCTGGATTTGGTCTTCCTTATGGCTTAAGAAAGTTATATCCCACTTCTGGTGTGATTTTGTGTGTGTGTCTGTGTGTGTTTGTTCTTTAACATATGAACTGTTCCACGGATAGAAGTTGGAGCTGAGAAAAGGGATGATCCTGGATTGGAAAGTGGCGAGAGCTGGTACCTCAGCCTGCCCCACCTGTCCCAGAAAATATCACCATTTACCAAAAAATTTTATCATAATGCCTTGAAAGCTGCCGGTGGAGTTCAGTCAACAATTAGGATTGGTGGGTTTTTTATTATGCTCAAGCAGACCAAGGCTCCTCCCGAGCTATCATTCTGTGTGCTTTCATGATAAAGCTGAGGGAAAGTTGTTTTCATGTGTTTGAGAACTCACACAAAACAATTAAAAATATCCTCTCAGCCTGACCTCTGATGGGATTGAGACAAGAACTGAAATTTCACTGCTTCTAACTGCAAAATAAATACTTAATTTTAGTGTGGTCTTTGCCTTACAGATTAACCGCTTGTGTTGTTCTGTGTGTCCAGAAAGGGTAACTACAGTAACTGTTGTTTTAGCCAATCACAATTTCACAACACCCTTAAATGGTTGTGGGCTTTGTTGGTTTTTTTTGGTTGGTTGGTTTGTTTTGGGTTTTTGGGGTTTTTTTTCCCCCTCGGGAGAAAAGATGATTAATTTCCTCTTGTAGTATAATGGCATAGATGTCATGTGGGTTGAAGGATTAAGTCGTTTTATTTTTAAAACAGTTGCTGGGGTGTTTAACCCTCTCCTTTTTAGCCTTGTTTCTTGTTAGTATAACAGCAAAACGAAAAGAAAATCACTTCCAAAAAGAAGATACTTTTCTTCAGTTTCCATTTAACAGTTAAACTGTAGGTTCTTATTTTTCCAATATGGGGTGATGGGGAAATTGCCAGATATTAATAAATCATATTCAGTAGTAATGAGTGAGAGAGGGAAAAGAGCAACCAAACATTCATTCTTGCTTTTTTCCCCCTCAGAAGTGTGATTTAAATCATACAGTTGCAATACATTATTAATGGAGCGATAATCTCTGGCAAGCAAACTATGTCCACTTCTGTCAGACTAAAAACCCAAGCCCATTGCTTTTACTGACAAATACTGCTAAATAAATAAGGCTGTGCTGTTAGATCAAATATTTGATTTTTTTTTAATTCTTTTTTCTTTGCAGAGTATTGGAAAGGGGTCTTTGTGGTGTATAGACCCAGAATATAGACAAAATCTTATTCAGGCTTTGAAAAAGACACCCTATCACCCATATTCGCATGTGTTCAATACACCTCCCACATCTCCTCAGGCATATCAAAGGTAAGAACTAGATGCATTTTTATAACTCTAAATGTTTTCATGCAGTGTCGTGTGTGAATCTTGGGTAAGACATTAAGTGTAATTAAGTGATGCAGTTTGGAACTGGGCTAGTGAAGAAAGCCCAGGAGCACTGGCAGCAGCCTGGCCTTGTGTCCAGCACACCTTATCTGCTGTGCCCCTGCCTGGCATCAGCGAGATCCCTCAGCAGAGCCTGCAGTCTTCCTGCCTGAGCCAGAGAGCTGCTTGGCAAAGAATACCTGAAATTAAAGTGCATATAAGCAAATGGAGAGCACTGAAGTGGCCACTTGTCCCTTTTATGAAAACACAGTACCCTCACTCAGAGGAGATGGGCTCGTTCTTTTCTCCCAAGACAGGTGCGCGGCTGGTGTTGCTTGTGCAGGTGGGAGGTGTCCAGGTGAGCCCTGTACCCAGATGGCATGACCAGCCCTTGTGTGACGGGCATCAGTGCTGGCTCTTGGGATCAGCTGGGATTGCCTGCCTTGCTTCAGTGAAACAGACATGGGGTGTCCACTTGTTTTGCATTTTTTGATCTGGCTTTCACTTACAACAAACATTTGCAAAGAGACAGAATCTACAGCTGCCGTCCGCCAAGTGAGAAGGCAAGCACTGGGCTTTGGCAGAACTGCTTTCTCCTCGCTGCTAATACGGAAATTCTTTGCTTCACTTTTTCCAAGCGCTGGCAGCGTGTCACGGCCGGGACAGGAATGCTGCTTGTGGCCCGCGTTGCCCCGCACCCCTCAGGATAGGGAAGGTGTCGGGGGCCAGCCGCAGCAGGGCCCGCAGCAGCACCGAGACTGAGCGGTGACGCAGACGGCTCTCGTGGCGTCCGAGGTGTGGGGTTGTGTTTTTTTGTTTGTTTGTTTGTTTTAATTATTATTTTTAAGCGTTATCGTTAAGGCCAGCGGCCGGGCAGGGCAGCGTGATGGTTGCCCTGGCGACGGAGCGTCTCCCCGGCAACGCGCGGGCCGGGCCGGCGCTGTCGCGTCACGAGGCCGCCTGGGCCCGACCGCACCGTTGCCGCGGTAACGGGTGATCCCGGCACGGCACTGGGAATGGGGACCCAGAGCCGGCTGCTGTGTCGCGGGGATCCCCTGCCGCGCCGGGGGTTCCCCTGGTCTGAAACCGGGGGGTGACGGGGCTGGCAGTCCCGACGCGGCGGCCCGGCTGTCCTGCGTGTGCCATGGACCACTGGGGAAACACTGTCCCTAGCACCACCTGTGAAAGTACCCCCACTACTGTGCGTTCCAGAAGAACAGATAAATAATTTAAACAGTCGATTAAAATCGTAATCTGTGCATTTGAACAAAGCATGTTCCCTGAGCCTCGCTTTATCATTACTGCTACCTTTTTAAGAGTATTTTAATTATGCTCGTACAGATTTATTGAGAGATTGCTGTATGAAGTAGAAGTGTCATGCACATCTAACATAGAAATGGAGCGATTTTGATCTCTTTAATCCCCACAAACAAAAAAAATCCAGCAAACACGTGCAGGTGAAAGCCAGAGAATCTCCCATTTTTTTTATGGCTGAAGTGACTGTTGACTGAATGAGCTGGATTTGCCAGGACCGCTGTGCAATCTGCTGGCAGATGTTGCGGCAGGAGCTTTTTCAGGTTATGCTTAGGGAAGCAATGCAGCAGTGCTGCTGTGAGCAATGCTTGCAGGGATCAGCCCTTAGAGACACTCTGACTGGGTGTCAGAGAGCCCACAGTGGTGCAGCTGCCCTCTGTCCTGCACAGCCATGTGCCTGCTGCGCTGCCATCCTCATCTGGCACAGCCTTGTCCCCGCTGCCACTCTATCTTTGTTCTACGGGGCAAAGGACGCCTGCAGAGTTGCAGACCTTGGGTAAAACTCATACTGCCCTCTTCCAATGAAGTGGGTGTCCAGAACCTCACGGCCTGTTTTCATGAGTGGGAGAGAAGAGGTGTACTGGCAGGTAATGGACAGCCTGGCATTTAAGAAAGTCTTTTGAAAGAGTGCCTGCTTTCACCTATGCCCATTTGTGGCTGGACAAATGGCAAAGCTGTCTTCTGAGCAAGGAAGAAGAAGCGGGCTAGCAAAACACTCAAAAGTGAGTCCCAAAACTGAAAGGGAAACTTCTTCTCCTTGGAAACTGTGGAATGTCAGAGCTGCTGCTTATGCTGCCAAGTGATTAGGAGTCTTCCTTATAATGACTGCATCATAAAACAAAGAGCTTACATGACTGCAGGAGTAAATACCCTGCAAACACAGACCGAAAGGAGGCTGGGTTTTGTATGAAGAAACTACGGTCTCGCTGTTACTTTTAGTTGACTATCTTTCAGCATTTCCACTGTTAAATAAAACTCAATCTTCACGTAATATTCTAAAATATTTATTTATTCATTCTTGTACTAATGTCTGGTGAAACCAACATGAAGCTGGTCTAGGCTATCAGTGAATTTTGAATTAATTCTGCATTGGCAGTTGCATGGTATTTTTTTGAATATATTTCCAATATATTCACAAGGAGTTGAACATGCCATGTGCATTTGAAAAAACCCTCGGTAATCTGATGTGTGATTGCTTTCTCATGTATACAAAGACTTCAGTAAGAGTAGAAAATGTAAATCCAGTCCACCATATTCCGGTCTCCAGAGCAATAAATCGTCATAGTAACAAATTCCAAGGGAAATGTTTCTGATGGTGAGGATAATACATATAGAAAAAATCCTTGGATGGCAGGGGTTTTGCTGTCCATCCATCTTACATAACAGAAGCCCACAACTAAGAGAAACTGTCACCTGATATTAATGAAATATATCTGCAACCAGATAGTTTGCCAGTATTACTCCTGCCTCTAGGAATGGGATTAATTGGAGGAATTACAAGATTTATAAGGGTCAGTTGTTGGAATTCCAGGGGGGCAAATTAACCTGTTGCTTGTATTTATCAGATGTTTTAAAAGGATAAAGATGCACAAGTGAATCACGTGTTCTGTTTAGTATCTGCGTAAGCAGCTTAGGGTTGAATTGAGCACAGAAAGAGGAATGCATTATAAAAATATCCCAGGCAAGATGATCACCAAACATACAAATTCTCCTTTTCTGAGCAGAGTTAATTACATAAGATAATTTAGCTTCCTGCATAAAAATAAAAGGGTGGACCTTTTATGAAAGAGTTTTATGATGTGAACCCACATATTTGGATGTCTGGGTCAGTTTATACCAGTATCATTTGAGATAAAACATGACTCAAACCAGCATATTTGGATTACATTGGGTTCCATGTATAGAAGACCATAGTTTCTGGGAAAAAGGCAACCTTGATGTGTTTGTGCATAAGAAGGAACTTCAGACTTCAGTTGTGTGAATTGCTACTGCAATTTAGGGCAAAGATTATCTGTGGGCTGGAAGAAGAGAAGAATAATATAACTAAATGAATTATTTAATTTTAATTTATTTGGATGTGTATTCTTAAATAACAATTCTCATGCCAAAAAACAAAACCCCTTGGATTTTTTATCTGGCTTTTCTAATTGAAGTGTATGTCATGAAGCACAATTTATGATAGAGAGTGAACTAACAGTGATACACATGGTTATTAAAAAAAAACACTTTCTTCTTGGTGTGCAAAAATAGTACTTTAGTCTAATGTGTTTCTTTTTAAATATTTACAATTGTGTTGGCAATAACAACCTTGAAATATATTTGTAGACACAAACTTGGTTAAGTAAATATACAAGTCGGTGCCCTGATATTTCATCTATATGTTTTATTTCCAGTTTCCTGACTGTAACTGAAGCGTGGGTGGGATTTTCTCTTCCAGTAGCGATTAGAGGGGATCTTGGAATGGATTTTTCTCTGGCTGTATTACATGCGGGTATTTCTCAATTCTGTTTCTCCTCCTGCTGCTGAAAAGTATCAGAAAATGTAATCTAAAATAACAGAAATTATTAGTTTCACAGAGTGATAAAAATATTTGAAGGTGACCACCCAGGAGTATTGGCTAGATCCCTTTATAGACTTGTGGATAATCATTTCATGGCTTTTCATTTTTTCCCAGTGCTTTTTGTTAATTGTAATTTATTAGAGCAGTGGCAAATTTTGACATATCTGCCCTATAACTGATGCAATTGATAACATGCCCAAGATAGAAATTGAAGAGGTGTTCCTTTTGTGTGCTGCCCCAGCCCGCCTTTCATAAAGGCTTCATTGAGTTCCTCATTAGTTTGCACCTTCCCATTGGAACAACTGCTTGGGTGAGCTTGGTTCTGCTTCAGGAAGGACTGAGACCCCAGACAGTCCTGAACTAGATTTGTGCTTGACTTTGGACGTGATGTCCACCTGTGCACATCAGAGCACTTCTGTCAGAAAAATGCCTCCTCTGGCATGGATCACTGCATTTCAGCTGGGCTGCCCTCTGTAGAGAGGGCTTGAGCCTTGCAGGGCTGAAACTGATGGGAAAACCTGTAGCAAGAACTCACCTGCAGCATGGTTTTGGTTGTTGGAGGGCGGTTGGTGTATGTGGCATCTGCGGGTGGTTGGTGGAGCGGATGCTGCAAAGCCATCCTGCTGCACTGCCGGGCTCCCGGCCAGTGCTTCAGCCTTGGCCATGGTGGGGGGAAACAGGCCCCACAGGGAGTCAGCAGAAAACCACCTCTGCAGCTTGTGTAGTCACTTCCCAGAACAGTATTTTATTTAAATGTGCATGGCTTCGTCATCTGGTTTTCCATTCCCCTTCCCCTGTTGAAGTGTAGGTACAGGGGTGGGCCAGTGGATCACAGAGAGCCTGCAGGTATGTGAGTGACTACATATCTTATGAAACATTGCTAGCCTGGAATTTGAAACATTTGAAGTGGCTTCTGTTTTATCAACTTTGGTGTCTCTTATCACTATTTCTTCTTGCTGCCACTGAGTTCCCAAAAATGCCGTGAGCTCTTTCAACATTCTTCACTTCTCTAGTGTCTTGTCTTTTGATACCTCTTTCTGACAAAAATACTCTTTTTCCTGAGATAGGGATTAAGAAAAGTGGACTTTATAATTAGGGTTAGGGTTTTGAGATTTATTCATAGAGACACAATGAAAACTTCATGAAACTTTGGTCACTAAAGCTGTATTCCTGAAAATCCAAGATTCACAAATCACTGTAAGAAAGTGATGGCTATCACTGTGAGCCCTGTGGTAAATGGCAAAAGAGGTGGCCTGGGCACACTTACATTTGCTTTTTGCCTATTTTGAGACTGAAGACACACAGTCTTAGCACTCTCAGTCCTGCCTTTCTGCCTCCATCTCAGTAGTAGGAGCCCTCCCATGTGCAGTGAGCAGGGTGAGGGGCAGTCCTGCAGCAGGAGCTCCCAGGCAGTGCCTGTGCAGGGCCCTCACTGCACCCCTACCCCCAGCAAAACCTCCTCCAGCAGTCACTGCCACATGCTGTCGGGATTAGGTTTGCATACAGCCCCCGCAGGTTGGGGAACATTGAAGATGTTACAGGGATGTGAAACAGACACGTGTTCCCCGCCGAGGGCAGCTCTTGACTGCTGAGGAAACTGCTGTTTCTGGAACAACTGCTTCAAATATTTGCAGGTTTTGGTTTTACTGTCTCAAGCCTTCGACCTTTCACATTTGTTTATTGAAGCTAAACCTGCATGAAAGACAATAGTTGTAGGTTATCATATTGGGCAAATTATAAATATTCTTCCGATCTGTACACTTTATAAGTTAAGAAATTATCTTCTGTGGCCATTTAGTGAAGCTGGTGAAACAATCTTTACCCATTTGCGGAAAGACTCTGCAGGGTGTCTCACTGCAAGAAGGAACTTAGAAAAGGAATTAGTTGGTTGTCCTTTGCAGTCTGGAAACACAGATTTAATTCTGTATTTTTGTTTTTGCTTTCAGTAGGAAATGAAGCTGACCACAGAGCAGTCTACTAGTAATTCATGTGCATATTACAACCACTTCATCAAGATTGACCTAGGTATTTTACTTCCTGGTCAGAGTCAGAATGAGTTTTCTTCTCTTGGTGTGGTGTTAAGGTGGAGTCTTTGGGGAATTTTTGTTTTGATATTTTTGTAGTTCAGAGGTCTCAGAGAATACAAGTTCTTCCAAAGTGTGCCCTCTGCCATCATTGCGTGTCGTGATTTGAAGAGCATCTATACTTTGGAATTATGCAGCTTTATTTCTGCTTTCTGGCAAGTTAGAGAATGTTGGTTCAGTTTGGTGCCAGGTATGAACAGCAAAGGAAAAGAGAACTTTTGCTTGAGTGAACATGCTGATAAGTGCCTATATATTTGAGGATTTGCCAATCCAGGACTTGGTTTCTAACATTCTTATCGGCTCTCTAACCATTAGACTTCTGTGATACAGGAAATATCCCATTGAGCATAGTTTCAGAAAACAAAACAGGTCAACTCTTACCTTTTAAAAGGTGCTTTTTTTTTCTTTTTGGCTAATATGAAGGAGGTGTAGGGGATGAAGATAAGTTGGGAAAGGTGGCGATAGATCCTGGACAGAAAAAGAAGAGCAGAAAGTCTGTCATCTCTTTCACACAGCAGTTTCATGCATCCTTTCTGCAGCATCCTTGTGCTCAGCAGGAATGGCTGGTGGAAATATTAATAACCCTCTAATCACATCTTCGTTCCTCTCAAAATTAGTTAAATGCTTCTGAGCCTTCTCAACTGAGATGTTTTCAATTCTTTCTCATTCATACCCACTACATGAAAGAAATGTCTTGTTTCCCATGTGCCAGATACATGAAGATTTGGTTGAGTCTTTGTTTTGTCTGCACGTTTGTAGACTTTTGATAAAGTACTTTGAAGCTACATTCTTAGCCTTTCGTGTTTCTGTAGATGCCAGGGAAACACCAGGTCTTTGCTTTATGTTGTTATTTTTCATAGTTCCATTTCTTGAACAGTGTTCCCAGTTACTTGGCTTCTTAGGCTCTTTTTCCCCTTCTCTGTGCCTTCTGTACATAAATATAGCCTTATTCCAAAGATAACTTGGAATGGTACCACAGATATTTCCACTCAGTCCATGGGAAAAGGAAAGTCTAGGTATGTGTTTTGAAATTTTTGTTACTTTGTAAAACCTTCTCTAGCCCTGGGTAATTTCCCTGTGAAAATTGTTAAGAGTGGCCTCATTGACTGAGTTGCTGATTTCAGAAACCTGAAGCATGTGGGTGCTGACTGTCTTCTCCAGCCCTTCATCCCTCTTTTCTGTCCCCAGAGTGTGTGCTGGGTGTTGAGAGCACGGGTTGCAGATTGCGTGAGCCGCATGGTGTAGCAAAAAGAGAGCCTGGGGGACACCTCTCTGGCTACTTGGCAGGGTGAGTCTGTCTCTCACCCTTTGTCCCATTAATAACCATTGCATCACTGTAACAACTACAGCAGTTGTATGGGTGGGGAAGTTTGTGCAGTGTTCAACAACAGTTCGCTGAAGTTTTAGTAGTTGAAACTTAAGGCTCGGGAAGGAGGGTTTGTGTGATGAACAGTGGCTTTCATGAACATCGTGTTTGCTAATCGTATAGTATTACTGTTGACTTCTGTATTTGAAAACAAACTCATGAAGCTTGGGAAACTGTTAGTATCATAGTATGTCACATTTTACTGCTGTTGGATTAAGAATTTTTTTTTTTTATTTCCAGAACTCACGTTAAATTTTTAAATTTAGTTCTATTTACTCTTCTTTTTTTCTTCTTTTTT
>VYXB01007926.1:201626-334864 GCA_013397135.1 Pachyramphus minor
TTTTTTTTTTTTTTTTTTTTTTAGATTTTATTCACTTTTCTATTATCTATTGGAGTTTTCTTCGCTTTAGTGCCTGTAGAAAGAAAGATTGACAGGGAAAGTCACCTTATTTTTAGTTCTGTTGTAAGACTGACATTCATAGAGCAGTTTCTAGTGTCATATTAATAGTAATAAACATTCTGTGAGTAAAAGCTGTTTTGATAAATTGAGAATTTTTCAAAGTTAGGCAAGGATTGGCTTTTCTGTAAAAGTTGTGATTTTAAGGCATTTTACAGTTTAATTCTTTGTTGTTTATTTAATATTTGTTTAAACAACAATAAAGTGCATTTACTGTTTCTAAGAATTGTAGCTCTGTCTTAAACAAAAACCTGCGTGGACCTTTCTTCCTTTCACCCAGCATTTGAATATATATTAGGGAACAGAGAACATGTTTTAACACAGGCAGCTGTTGCAGTTTATGCAAAATTCCCAATATTTGTGTAACCAATTTGTTCCATATGCAATATCCCACTGAGAATATCAGTTCTGCCACATGTTCAGAGGCTTTGGCTAAGGGAAGAGGCCAAGCAGACTTGCTTGACATCTCCTCGTTGTCTTGTGACAGTCTACTTGAGTCCAAGAGTTGGAAGAACTGACTGCAGGTGACCCATCATCTCCCCAGGTCATAACAGAAGGTGACAGATAAACCATAAAAATGCTGATTGTCCCTAGAGAAATATCCTTGGAGATGAGCGTGGCTAGTGAGAATCAATTCCTCTTCTCTCTGCATGGCGTTAGTGGGAAGCAGAACGTAACAGGGACAGGTTTCATGGCTGCTCACAGTATGACTGTGGAAAATCCTAACAAGGTGGGTCCAGGTGATTGAGGTGGCCCTTCTGGTCTTGCATTGCCCATCAGAAGTACAAAACTGAGCTGGATGGTGGACCTTTGGCCTGGGCTCTGTGTCAGCAGGCAGAGAGTTGGAAGACCTTGAACTTCAGGGGAAGGTAGACTGACCTTCAGACCTTGCAGACTGACCAGCTGGTCTTTGACCTGAACAAAATCCTCTGATTTCCTTATCTTCCTGTCATAGGGGGTACCTGCATACTGAGCTGCGTTTCTCCCAGTAGTGTTTCCAATTATTTTTTACACCTAGTTAAAAGGAAAGTGCAGTTGCATTTCATACATGTCTCCATAATCTCTGCCTGTGTATCTGAACCGGTATTTCTCAAAGTATCAATCAGTCTTCCTGTAATTTATTTTTTTTTTTAAGCACAGATGTCCTATTTCTTTAGTAACAATGTATTCTCCGATAAAAAGCTCAAAACAAGTTTCAGTGGATTAGGTTTTGATTCTTCATTAGATAGTTCACTTTTTCTGGAGTATTTAGAGTATCCCAGCATATAGATATGTGTGTATATACAGGATGCTGTATGGTGGTAGTGTAGTAACTCCCTCTTCAGTTTGGTATGCTCTACGGGGAATGCAGGTATGTTAAGCTGTTTGTTTGAATAAAGTAAGTTTTGGCATAATTTTGTTTGTTAGTATTTGAATGCTTGAATCGTGATTTTTGTCATCATCAGATATGACTTAACTTCTGATGCTGTAAAGCCTCAGCTAAGGTCTGGTGTGACATGCAGGTTGTGGTTTCTGATGATGTTTTTTCTGGCTTTTATAACTCTGTTGCCATGACATGTAGATATCTGTTGTATCCAGTTTTTAATGTGTGTGAATCTGACCTTTGTATTATCCTACTATGTAAAAGTGATATTCCTCCTATTTTGATGAAACTGTGTTTTGTAGGAATAAAACATGTAGGTTTTGCTAGGCTTGTTTCCTTTCACAGGAACTTCCACAGTTCAGATGAATAAAAAAAAGAAAAGGCTTAAATGGTATTAAAATGTCTCACTCTGAACTTTTGGAACAAAACGCATGGAGTCTTTTTTAATACTAAAACTTTTTTACACTTGTGTTTGGAATTTTGACTTGGAAAAATCAAACTGATTGTTTCATCCGAATAAACTATTTATATAAAAACTGATTTTTGGAGAAGCTGGAGTGTTCTTAGTAGAGAAATTTCCATCCTCCACACAGTCCTCTATGGCTGGGAACACAGACTGTTTTCTCACATGTTCACTTGTTCATCCCCAGGTAAAAAGATGGGAGATGAGACGTATGTCTCTTTGCCTGTCCAGTGTGTCCAGTGTTACAGTGGTTTGATAAAATGATTGTTCCCCTTTCAAAACAGAAGTGCTCAGCGCTTGCACTTCTTGCTCTTTTTTCAGTAGAGCCCTGATAAAACTCTGAAGGTTATATTTGATTATCTGGACTGTATTTTTTCACAGATGTTTTGACCTTATTTTGGGAACCTCTTATTTTTTTAAAGAAAATCTGTCAAGCAGTTTTGGTACAGCTAAAGATAAATGAGAATTTGGGAGCTGTGTTTTACACAGATTTCAAGAAACTCTTGCTGGCTTTCTTACCATTCCAGTTGGCCCTGAGCGCAATCTGTATGCGTGGGGTTCTCATTGATGGCATTTGTGCTGTTTCTGAATTGTGAAACTGTTTGTAAAATGCAGCATTTGCCTTTTTTTTTCTTTTTGGCTACTGGTTACAAAAATAGGGGTGAGAAGGTTAGGCAGGGTGTAAATTACTTGGTGGAGCATGGTAACATAGGGGAATGCTGAGTCTAACGATTAAGCAGTGGTCCCCCAAAAGGTGGAATTTTGTTAAACTATGTCCACATCTAATATAAACACACCTGGAAAAGGATACTAATCCTAGTGGGACTTTTAGATTTAAATCAATCTCTCCAATAGTTTAAGTCCACATGGGCTGTAGTAGCAAGCACAGATTTTTTTATATTACTCTTCCACTTCCTGTGAAACATTCGTCTCTGGCGCTGGGTCATGGAAACCCTGGACTGAACAGGCTGTGGGTTTCATCCAGTTTGGTTGTTTTCGTGTTGTTACACTTTGGATAAGATTCCCCATTTTGCATCTGAGGCTTTTCTTCCCAATGTCTGTGTGAGGTTTTAGTGATAAATGTGCAAACCTCTTGGGGTTTCAGTGCACAGGTATGCATACATACTCTGCAGTGTACTTTTTATGTCAAAAGGCAGCCTGGCCGCCAGTGAAGCTGCTCTCTCTTGCACTTAAAAACAAAATGTACCGTTTTAGAGCAGGTGACCTATTTTCATTACAAAAGAGCAAATACTCAGAGAATAGTGATAGGAGAATTGCTTGAGACAACTAGTCTGAAGTGGGTTTGTGTGAGCAGTTTGACTAGCAAACACATTAGAGAAGCTAATCTTGTTGGTGAATAATTTGGAGATACTAGAAGAGGAGCATGGGTGGGGTGCAGCCCAGGTCTCTGTGCAGGGTAAAGTTGGTTAGGTAGTCATATATACCTGTGTATCTGTTTACAAGGGATCATNATAGGTAGTCATATCTGTTATGATACCTATTATGAATCTGTTATGATAGGTAGTGTATCTGTTTACAAGGGATCATGGTTTCTACCTCCGTGGTTTAAGATCCTTTATTGTTTTGTGAAAGCAGAACAACTGAAGAGATTGGCAAACTCAGATATGAATGTGGATCAGTTTTATAAAAGATCTTTCCTTTCTTTTCATCCTGACTCATTTCTGCTTTGTTGACAATCCCCTCCTGTTAATTGCCAATACTCGCTCGCTCTGTCGGCTCATGTGTATGCTTCAGTTATGTATGGTAATTTTTCATTGCTCTGCTCTTAAAACATCCAAGATTGCACAGCCAGTGAGTCTTGCTAATACAATTGTAAATGTATTTCTTTCTTGGCTTGCTGCAACATGCGTGCACTTGTTCAATTTTTTTTCATTAGCTTGTATGACATATTTTTGGTATTAGAATCAGGACTACATGGACTTTATTTGTTAAAGTGAAGTAACTGTAGTTTATTATTCTGCCTTTTTTTAAGTTAGTAGTCAGTGTCCAGCTTAGTGACACAGTAGTCAGTGACATAACAGTGTCCACAGATGATGGGTTTTTGCATTTGTTTCTAATGGTCCTTTATACCTTCCTGCTGTTGCCAGTTTTTCTCTGTGCTGCAGTTTTTAGCCTCAGTGATGGGTTCTCTATGTTGTCTGCCTGGGTGATATAAATATTGCAGAGCTCTACGCCTCTCACTGCTTTTTTTTTTCTGTAACTGTTTCTATCACAATCCCATTATATATCCTTCCAAAAGAAATTTGATTCAAACAGTGGTTACAGGCTTGATGGAGAACTCCCTAAGGTTAGTTTGAAAAACTAAGATGCTCAGAACAGACTCTCATTTTGACACTTTCACTTTAGTGTTTAGAAGTGCATATAATTCTGGGGTTTAGTCTTTGTAGTAGCGGTGTTGTTTTTTAAGAAAAAAATATATGGGATTCAGAAAAATTAATTGCACAGTAATGTAGATACTGAAGGTTGAGTTATTAAAAATGTAACAATGCTTTAAATGCCCATAGAGCATTGGGAATTCATAACTGACGGTGGTGCATGATGCAGGATCCAGTAAAAGTATATGAAAGAGAGATGTAAATTTAGCAAATTGGGCATCATTTGGATTTCATTAATTTTTATATTTAATCTGGATAAGCAGATGGAGAAAAAACATAAACAAGAAGGAATTGGGTTACTTTTAATTATGTAACTTCTCTGAAAAGGCTTTTTTTTTCCAAGCAGCTGTCTGATCAATGGCAAAATTCATAACAGCTCCCCAAGTATTTAAGATCTCTATTAATTGGAGTTCCTTCTCTATATAAAAGATTGTTCTCTCTTTAGCTGTTTTGCATATGAAAGATCAAGAAGACCATTTCTCTCATGAGATTAAAAAAATAAATAAAACAATTAATTAGAATGAAATAATTTTCTAAACTTAAGGGAATTAATAACAAACAAAGCTTCTGGAGTAGCCAGCTTTTATTTTGCAGCTTGCAAGTATAATCTAATGTATAAGGAAGGCTTTATGCAAACAAATCTTTTCCGTGATAGTTTAAGAGCCACAATCAGCTGTATAGCTAAAGCTATGTAGATCTTTTGGTTATGAAGTATATTTTGCTGCTTTTACCTCTTTTGCCTTCAGATATAGAAATAGACTTGCTCAGATTTTTTGGGGAAAAGAGGCTGGAAATTTCTTCAGGAAGTGTTAAAGCTGGTCTTTTTCTGTGACCCTTTGGGATACTACTATAAAAGCTGCTTTGAAAACACGGGGCAAGTTGTATCGATGAGCTTTGTATTTTGTAATTATATGGAATAAGAACTTTAGAAGTTGGGTTTGTGCTGAACAGCACTGCCAAAAAAAACAGGCAAAAAACCCCCAATGAGGTAATTTTTGCCTATTTCTGTGCCCATCTGCCATCCTTGGTTCACTGTGTTGGCTATGAGATGCCCCCGAGAACAGTGGTCAGCACTTTGTGGGTGGCACTCTCAGGCATTAAAAAATGCCATTCTCAAGTGAAAACCCCCACTAGAAGTTGCTGTCTAATCAGTTAATCCACAAACACCCCCCAGACTGACAGAGGAAACTTTTTACAAGCTCTTGGGATTTGCCACTGAATTGGTTACTCTAAGACAACAAAAGCATACTTGAGCTTTGACCATAGGCTGTGACAGTGGCAGGCAGACTAGTTCTCAAACAGCTGCCTGGGGATCCTTGGAGCAGTATCATCTCATTGCTCAGCAGAGGGTTGCTGTTGGGCTTAGATTTGGAGGTTTGTTGGGGTTTTTTTTGTGTGTGGTTTACTTATTTTTCCTTTGGATAGTCATTTTAAGATGGTCTTGCTGCCCTTGTACAATAGCAAACGGTTCTCTTAGTTGTGCTGGTCACACAAGTCACTTGTATAGTTGCACTGTAAATGTGATCCTGGGAATTTAGTGTTTTAAGGTATTGGAACTTGTCAAGGGTGAGGTCTGAAAGCATTCCTATCAGTGAAGGTACTCTGGCCTGAGGAGAAAAGACTGGCAATGTGAACTGATCTCCACTTGCTGTCTTCTAATTACCAGTTTTCAAACTGGTAGAAAAGGGAGGTTGCTTTGATGCCATAGACAAGTTAACAGTATCTCTCTGTGGACAAGGTGGTCAGTTTTCATGGGGATGTCCTTCTCCTTCTGTTCTATTGCTATTGTGAACAGACTTTGACATTTGAATGGAAAACTTGCCATTTTAATAGCATGTGAGGAGGAAACAAGTACACAGACTCTGTGTAAAGATAAACATCTTTCCTTGGTCACTGACCAGGTGCAAATAATGAACTTATTAGACTGAATTAATCTCTTAAAGGAAATAGTCTGAAATCCGTCTGGTAGAGGGCTGAAAAGCAAACTCAGTAAAATCCTAGAAAATTGGCTGTAGGAAGGAGTTTTCTGTTGGCAGAATTGGATGACCTGAGGAGAGTCCTTTGTTTGAAATTTGTGACACAAAAGCAAACAGAAATAAGTGATGGATCCTGAGCACACTTGCAAACTGCATTTTCAAGAGATGGAGAATTTAAATGCACTTTTTCCAGCTGATCTTCTGTAAAATGAAACCCTCAGTCAGGTGTTGCATCGTGGATGGCTTTAGAGCGCTGGGGAAACCTGGTGTCCGGAGGACTGTAATATGCAGAGAACTAAGCATAATTATTACCCATCTTAACTCAAAAGCCACTGAGACACCACCTGATCTCAGGCTGTGGTGCAAGCGAACTAAAATAGTAATTTCAGCTCTGTGTTCATACTTGCTATCAATTTCTGCGACTGGAGATCAATGACAAGTTCTTACTGTGTGACAGCTGTGTACCCACACCATTTCTAGGAGGTACTTGGAGTAACAGACTGCTTTTTTCTCCAGTGATAGTGAGATGCTGGCTGAGCATACCTTCTTACACAGATATCTTTGGTGTTGTCTTTTTGCAGTAGCAGTAGATTCCTAAATCTAATGGGAAGCTTGTGTGTCTTGCATGCTGCCTTCTGCAGGAGTCTCGACACCTGACAATTTGTCTCTTACTGATGCTCCACAAGAAGGGTTGATCCTTCGGCAAGTTGTATGATTTTTATTATTTGATGCTAATGTATTTCTCACAGCATACCTGCTTGCAGATGTCTACAGGTGTACAGTAGTGAATAACACTGTGGATGTAGTCACAATTGTGTTTAAATTCCAGAGTACTCCTTGAGGTCGTGATGGAAGTAATGTATATCTCAGATGGAGGTTCTTGTGTTGCCCTTCAGCTTCAGGACGGTAGTAGACACTGTATAATATCTAAGTGTCAGAAGTTAATGTGCACACTTAGAGATGCAGTCCTACCAGCTTGAAAAACTTGTGATGCTTTTTGCTTATTTTGCCTGAATCAAAGCTCAGGGTTAACCTTAGGTTTGCTAGAAGTGAACATCCATGGGAAACAGGTTTTTTATGGTTTTGTTTTAATGCACTCCCTGGATTGAAGTTTCCAAATAGAGATAAACTGATTTTGCTTCCAAGTCTTGAGAAAATGTCAGAAAATGGGAAATGGTCAACACTGCTATTCCCTTGGTAAGAGAAGTCATTGTTCCTTTTTGGCACTACCTGCAAATACAGTCATTAGCTGAAAAGTAGCAGGCTTTCTTAAATCTCCTCTTTGCTTTTATTCTTCAGGGAATTGTATTTTGGAATATTTATTAAGCAAAGACTGTCCTTTCACCACACCAACTCAGTCCCATCACGTCGACATGTTCCTTGGCGCTGCCACAGGTGGGGTGCGCAAAGTGTTTCTTGTTTCCCTCCACCCTGCCATCGGCAGAGCTCTGGAGAGGTGGCACTGCCTGTGCCATCCTGTATGCCTGGCTGGGGGCCTCGGCCCATGCACACAACCCTGAACATCACTGGAAAACTTGTGAAGCTTCTTGAGCAACAGTGAAGCAATTCTCTGGCTCTGTGAAATCGTGCTGCTCATGCTGTGCAATTTAAAGACGAAATGCTTCCTGCTAATTATTAACAGTTACTCTGTAGGAACAAACTCATTATAGGGCCACTGAACCCTGGCCTGCCGTCCTTTTCAGCACCTGAACAATGCAGTAGGGAGGGGAAAGAAATGGTGAGAGAAACTGGAGTGCTGGCACCAATTAGTCCTAAGATTAGTCCTGAAAGAGGATTGCAATTTCAAGGCCAAAAAGAGTAGGGAGTGGGTAAAAGGACTTGAAATGAGATTATAGGACCTAAAAGCGCCTTTCTTTTGTTAGAGGAATAATTCAGCAGTTTTGGTCGAGCCAGTGAGACAATCCAGTTTAGTGGCTGAAGCAGGAGATGTGTGTCCTGTTGCTTTTTAAGGTTCTTTAACTAAGTTGATCCCCAGTTGCATTTGTTAGTGCTTCCTGTGAAATCAAAGTGTTTTCAACAAACAAACAAAAACATGGAGGAAAGCTATTGCCTCATCAAAAGGCCTGTTGTTTTTCAGGAAGCTTATTTATATTCTTTAAAAAGGAAGCCAAGGAAAGGAGGCAGATTCAACTCCCTTTTTTCCCTTTGGGGAAACTTTTCTCCTGGTGGTTACTATGAAACCGGCACTTGGAGTCACCCTTTCGCGACCCATCCTACAGATGAGTTTCAGTGCTGGCTTTTGTTTGTTGGCCTGCTCAGAGATGCAGATCAGGCAGTTCCTACTTCAGTTAAAAGCACCATCTCCGGTCAGTGCCATAGTGATGTACATCATTCTCTGCCTCAGGGAGAGAAGTGGGCACTAAGCCTTGCTGCTCTGTTGAAGAGACCACAATACACACTCATGGAACACCCGCAATGGTTGAGGACTGAAGACTGGAGCTTGCTTGGAGACAGCAGAAATAGAGGTCTTCCCCCTTCCTCTCCTTCCAGAAGGACAATTATAAAAGGAGGAATTAGCAAAAAGAACTACAGACATTGTGGATTTAATAGGAAATGTTCTGATTTAGTCTATTACTGCAAAACTGCATGAAATAGTGACACTTTTTCTGCCCTTCCCAAGACCAGAAACTGTTTTTCTTGGGGTGCTTTAGAGTCAAAAGTTGTGAAGGGATCATGAATTTATCTATTACCAGAGTTTTTCTTTCTGTACTTTTTCAGGGGAACTTCTCAGTGTGAAACACCTATGCAGGCAGGCTTGAAACCTTTGCTCTCAGTTTGCTGTGCCCACAAGTTTAGAGAAGTTTCTCATCGTGAAGGAGTAATGAGTTCTGCCATGCTTTTGATTCCCCTTCTGCATTTCTTGTGAGCCCTTGTTAAAACTGTTTTCATAGACAAGTAATAGAATCATTAAGATTAGAAAAGACCTCTGAGTTCAATGCTTAAAGCTGTCTTGCAGTGTGGTACCAAGAGGTTAGCAGGCATGATCTTGCCACTTGGGCTGGTGTAGCCTGAATAATGGGCAAGATTGGGTTGTATGGGGACCACACTGAGAATAACCTCTCCTTTAATAGAGAGGACTCTGTAACCCCAACAACTATTAAGATAGTACATTCTGCGTACTGTTCTTGGAGCTGAATTGTAATCTTCAGATTATAGCCAAGTATCTTATTTCCCATCCAAAGCCCTTTTTAAATGCTAAATTATTGTCCATCTTGGATTTATTCCATTATATTGCTCTCACATAATCTAGTGAATCTGACTTGCAGCTTTCTAGCCTTCACAACCTGTTCCACAGCCCTTCAAGAAAAGAGGGAGACAAACCCATCCAGCAGAGTTTCCACACGAGTTGATGAAGAAACACGTTTCTTGTCCGTGACTTGTCTATGGGATTTGTTTAAGTGGCTTTAATATGATTTCAGGTGTGAAGTTGTCCCATGCTAAGATGCTGAAGGCTCTACAAATTAGCCATAAACTTTCTGAAATAGACTAAAGACAATAATAAAACCCAAAAAGAGGCTCAGCAGAGGAGCTAATGTGGAGGAGAAGACGGTTTATAAGCAGGGATTGGTAGTCACAACAGAGTAGCAGGTCCTCTTAGGAGTAGGACAGAATAAATGTTTGAAGAGGGGTTAATAGTGCAATGAGATGACAACAATTTCTGCTGATGGCATCCAAGTCTGCTTTGCTTTGAGTCCTGTTTCTCTATGATCTGAACTATAGGTACAGGGCTTTCTAAAAAGGAGTTGTTGGTTGAGCATGTTCCAGTTGAAGTGAGAACCGCAGGTGGCACTGGCTTCACCCAGCAGAGGCAGCTCTCTGGATGGTTCAGTGCTGCAAATACTCAAGCCTGCTGCTTTCCAGTATTTACTATTAGCACTTTGTGTGTTGGCTGGAAAATTCAGTGATGGTCTGTACATGACATTATAAAAAAGAGACTTGACTATCAAGGAAACCACCACCATGAAAATTAACTGCAGTGGTTTGGCAAAGTTGTTCCTTTATTTCCTTCCCTGATTTGTTGGAAGTTATGCTGACATGTGAAGAAAATATTTCTGCTTAATTGGTTGTAGTAAGTGGATACTATAAATTAATTGCCTCTTGAATGTTTAAAAGGTTATGTCCCATTCATTTTATAACTGATTAGTATCATTTCACTAGAATGAACAAACTTGAGGTCGTCTGATGCTTGAAAAGCATAGTTTGTTACTTTCTGTGATTTGCTGCTTTAGAGGGCTCAAATGCTATCTGGGGATGTCAGGGTGTCAGTGTCTATTTCTAAACACCAGTGAACCATAATTAATTGTTTCCTGTAATCTAACTCACTAATTTTCTATATTTGAGGTGATCCAAGGAACAGCTTTACTCCAAGGATTAATTACACAGAGGGTGAGAGAGCATATACACTCATGAACATATTTTTGCTAGTTAGTGCTAATAAGGATATTTTGCAACTGCATGGCAGATACTGATTCAACTGGAAGTAGAATTACACAGTATGTGACAGATAACCATACCCATTCTTAGCAGCTCCTTTTGGTGCCTGCAAAGAATGTTCTCTTCATTAGTGAAATACCTCTGTATTTGGGGTTGCCCATCAGCAGATGAACCTCCCAGAACTTCTTGGTTTGTCAAGGAGAGAACTTGTGGTCTCCTCCACTGACTGCTGAACCAGAGTTGTTCAGTGAGGGGCACAGAGGATTGCTGAATTGCCATATTTGGTTTTATTCCGTATTTGTTTACAGTTAGGTTTGCAGAATATGTGAAATTCTTTATTTCATAGGTCTGCTTTGAAAATTTTAAGTAGAAGATATCAGGAGTTGGATGCTGTGGTTGTTGCTTCTGTAAAATTAAGTAGGAGCACTCTTGTTCTGTACCAATCACGCACATTTCACCCTACCCCAGGTCAGTGGGGTTCTTCGTTTTGGGAGAGGCTGTAGGAAGGGAAGAGACTTCTGCAGTGTAAATATCTATGAAGCTTCATATGCTCTGCCCCTTGAATTTGAGGCCTTGTTAGAAGAATTTTTGGGAATAAGTGAAAAATTCCCATCTTCTCCTGAGTGTATTGGGCTGATAGGATAGAATTCAATCAAACTTGTACTGTTTGCTTTAACTTTACTGTAAAATGGAGGCCATATTATAATTCCGCTCTTAATTTTCTTTGCATCCAACCTGAGGCATTTGGGATACATTTAGGAGAAAAGCTGAGTTCCATGGTAGGTGCAACTAATGTCAGTCAGTGATGAGAAACCTTAATACAGCAGCAGTGTGGGTTGTCAGCAAGGGCCTGGAGCTCGGAGGGGGCATTTCCGGGGTCTGGTGCTGCTCTGCTGCAGTTTCCTGGGTCTTTTGGAGGTACGTTGCTACCTCTGTGTGTGTGTTTTCCTTTCTCTGAATGGAAATGATATCTAGCTCTGTGGGTGGGAGAACTGATCTAGGTGATGTCTCTACAGTGCTTCTGAATGCAAAAATACTGTATTCACTTCATCTTTTGTTGCATCTGTGTACTCATAACGTGAGGTGAAACAGCCCATTGTTAGATGCTGTAGCTTTTTTTATGTATGTGTTGGTCTGTGACTCCCCCATCCCTAAAATGCAGCTCTTAGTGCTTCAGAAGGAGTAACCTTGGGAATATGAGTGAAAACTGACACAATTTCATACTAAATTTTATATGTCTTAGCAGTTTTTTCCCAAAAAGGTTAACGTGTTATTTATGCAATAACTTAAATTTATGCAATAACATAAATTAGTACTAGTGATAGAAACACCCAAAAACTGACATTCATCTTTTGAGCACCTTGCACTCTGTGCAATATAGTCCTTTGGCTCTGGTCTTCTGGAACATAAATGTGTGACCACTGAATTCAGGACTCATGAAGTAGATGTGCACGAAGAGGTAGAATTGAGATAATAAAATACATAACTGGGGCTTTTCAAATGCGGGAGTACTTGACTTCTGTTGTTGCTATTATTATTGTTATTATCATCATGATCACGTATTCTGCTTTTATGTAACTTTCTGACACATGCATCAAGCACTTTGGTGTACGGCCCAGTGACTGCAAATCTCTGCACACTCCTCTGCAGCAGTCCTGCAGATCCTGTAAGCGCATTAAGCTTCCCAGGGAAAAATACCCTCAGCATCTGGGAGAGGTTAAATGTTCCAGGGGAGAGGTTAAACATTCGTTTGTCCTCTGCTGCTGTAATTCCAGAAGCCAGATTAGTTCTGAATCATCTGAACCACATTCATTCAAGATTAATGAGAAAGACCAAGTATGGAAAATTTCAACTGGTAAGCGCCTTGGCTTTGAGCAAGTCGTGGAGAGGGAGTTCATACTGGCAGCAGCCTCCAGATCATGCTTAGCTTTAAGTTTCCTTAGTACTTAAATTGGTGAAATGGGGAATCACACCATTCCAGATAAACAAGAATTTCAGCAAGCAACATGAAGCAGTTGGCGGGACACACACACACAGTTTAAAGGCCTCAGTTTCGTTTTTCCCCATCTATTTCTACTTCATTTGAGATCAGATTTGCTCTTTTGCATATGCACATGCTTATGTGTGTGTTCAAGGTACGTTGGTGTCTTTAACAAGTGGTGTGTTCTCAGTGATGGTGACGAGCCGTTCTAGCGGAGGTGGTGAATTGTCACTCTCAAGTCCAACTGACTGACAGGCCATGGTTAAGCCATGGTTAGAGATGTGAGTGGGGGGCCTCACGTAGGAAGTATTTATGAAATCCAGGCAGGTCTACCAGCAGAGCTGTTTGATGTTCTGCAAAAATAAGAGATGGAGAATTAAGGACTAGAATAACAGAAGTCAATTTTGTGACCTTGGGCTTTTAAAAGAATTAATCAATTACAGTTTGGGAGAGTCTTCCTTTTAGAAGAGCTTTACAGTGTTGTGCCTGGGTAGTAGCTCTGCAGTTACACTGCAGTTCAGTTGCTCAGATGGTCTGTGTGGAAGTTCTCTAGAGCCTTGTCTGTGCTGTAGCATTAACTATCAGAGCAGACTCTTTACATGAAGTTGAAAATGAAGGTGGATCTTAAATATAGGCATTTTCTAGGACACATTTATTTTCCAGAACCTGAGATTAAAGACTTTTTTCCTTCCAGTGCAATTCTAATCAAATAAAACCAAAACAGAAATGAACCTCCTCTTCCTCATCACTTGTTTTGCAGCAAATGAAGGCTGTTGTCAGAAAACTGGAGTGCTCCATTTCCGATTTTGTAGAATAGAAGAGAATCAAACTTCTCCCCACTGGCCAGGTCAGCATTTGATGCTACTGCAGCCCAAAGGAGGCCAAAGCCCTCTCTGGTCTCAGAGGCCAGTGGCTGTCTGTAAATGGAATCTTCTATTCATCTGGGCTTTAGGGCACTGACTTTTGGTTCCTGCATGAGCTGGCACAGGCATGGTTCATAGCACAGGAGCAACTTTAGGTAACTCTGAAGTTCTCCCAGCCTGACAACTACCAGTTTTTCATCCAGTGATAGTCTAGGAACCATTTAATAGTGGTTGTGAAATAAGAAGAAACACAGCACTTCAGCATGTGAAGTAACCTTCAGTATTTTTCCTTACTTCAAAGTAAAGGAAGCAGGAACAAATAACAGCCCATGCTACAGTAGTGAGCTGTGTTGGTCCTCCTTTAACTACATGCAGTTCAAAAGGCTGTCCCCTCTCCTATTGTGTTGTTACTTAACAATTCTTTATTCCTCCCAGAGATATGTAGTCTGTGTCAGTAAGAACTTAGTCCTGTTTTTAGTATAGAAGAAAAATAAAGCTGAGACAGAAACGATGAAATGACTTGCCTGGAGTCACTGTGATTCAGTAGTAGAGGCAGAATTAGAACAGGAGTCTGATAGCCAGCATCCCCCAATTCCCAATGGAGACAAATCTTTTTTAATTAAAAGTAACGTGGGACCATTGTCTCACCATGAATTTTCAAATATATCTGGACATTCTTCTGTTTCCCTATTCAGCGTAGAATTATAATGTTTTCACAAAATACATGTTAAAATATTTAAACGCAGATTAGTGAGAAAGTTTCATTTTGCACTATGGCTTAAATAGCCATCTCTCTTAAAACAACAGCTCTCTAGAAATTATGATCTTTTAACTTATTTAAACAAATCCTCCATTGTTATACATAAAATATAATATTTAGACCAACATTCTGGCTGAAGGCTAGAGAGTCGCACCAAGGGGACGAGAAGGCTTCATATATCACATCAGCAGTGTGAGGGGCCTTTTGAGCGCCACAGTAGAGTCATTCATGGGTTCCAAAAGACACATGACCATGTTTTTCTTGAAATTAGGAATTACCATTTTCATCCCTAGTTCTGGAAACTTGAGAAGCTTTTTTTAAAACTTTTTTTTGTTTTCCTTTCTCTTCCTTTCTCTCTCTCTCTGTGTTCTTGCTTAATAACTTATTTTTTGTAGGGACTGTGTCAGGAGAAGGGCTTTGGCTATTTGGAGAATGTAAAGATTTGGCCAACATTTCAGTTCATCCTTCAAAAAGCAACACTAAATTTTATTTTCAGACATTTTGTTTGTGAATGGCTTTCCCAAGCAACTTTTATTTTGTCTTTAATAAAAATTTAGATGTAAACCCTCTGGCAGTCATGTGGTATAGAAAACTCATTTAGAGTGCACAAAAGATCAAAATTTTATTGTTCACTTGAAAATATTTTAGACACCCTAGAGAAACCAGGAGAAACTCCATATAGGGGCTTAAAGTCTGGATCTCACACGTCGCAGTAAGTGAGAGATATCAAGAGATAATAAGGGAGGGAATTGCAGAGGAAAGAGAAGCATAGCCAGAATATTAGATTAGCTATCATAAATTAAAAATCAGTGTTGCGAATTCACAAATCTCTTTAAGAGTAATGTTTTGTCAGCTATGGAAAATTCGAGAAGATGGAGTAATGGGTTTATGTATTTAAAATCTCTAAAGTAATCAGTTTTCCTTGAAATCAGGAAATACATTAACACCAAACCTACAGATACTTTTTTATGTATTGTCATTAGCTCAGGTTAGTAGAGGTTTTTCTGCTTTGCTTGGAGAGGAAACTTGCTTGCTTTGTTGCTGGGTGATTGCTAATTGTGATAGTAACTGCCAGCAAGCTGCTGTCCAGGATT
The DNA here is from genome assembly GCA_013397135.1 of Pachyramphus minor. Taxonomy (NCBI): domain Eukaryota; kingdom Metazoa; phylum Chordata; class Aves; order Passeriformes; family Tyrannidae; genus Pachyramphus; species Pachyramphus minor. Next base: position 217,095 of record VYXB01007926.1, read on the forward strand.
AGACTTTTATTTTCCTTTTTAACAAAACATGTGTTAGAGGTGCAGCAGTATCTAAATGCTTCTGTATTGCTCAAAATGTATAGTGGCAGTGATAAATTCTTTGAAACAACTATCGTTATATACCCAGATGCAGAGAATTGGCCTCTCTTTGCAGTGCAGTAAGTCTTGTTAGCCCTTCTCCAGTAGTGGTGGTATTAAAGTTGGTTGTAGAAAAGGGAGCTGATAAAACAGGAAAAGGATCTGAGCTCTCTGGTGCAAACAGTGAAGAGCTGACAAGTGTTAGAGGCGTCCTCAACGAGAATGAGCTGCTGTTTGTCTCATGTTCACTCTGCAAGCTCGTGGCAGTGTGGTTTGGGCCAAGTGACCTCCTCCTGTGCAATCTGACGGGAGCTCTGCAGACCTCGGTTGTGCACCACAGAAGCCAAGAAGGCTCACTGCCTACTTGTGAATATTTCCCGTACCTTACACAGGGTGACTGCCTTAACGAAGTACTATTCATCTTCCAGCATCAAGGAATGCTGTATTCCCACAAAAATACACTTTTTTAGGACAGCATCCTAAATTTACTTTCTGAAGGAATGGTAAAAATTACAATCTTCCAGCTTAGTTGGATAACCATTTATATATCTTATAGTAGCAGTCTGAGTCCTGCTGGCATTGGTTGCTGAATGTGGTTATCAGGATCATCAATCCCTGTGGCCACTAGATACAGGGTTTAATGGGCTCCACCCAGATAAGGCACCTACAACTACTGTTATCTCAGCAACTTCAGTATAAGAATAATTGTAATTTAGTTGCATCTCAGAAACTCTGGGAAGTGGGTTTCTATGCCTGCAAGAAGCTTCCTTGGTTACTCTTTGGCAAAATGATTTGTTGCTTCTAGGTTTGGTGTCCTTGACATTTCCTTCAGTTCACTCTTTGTCAGAGGTGTAGGTGAAACTTGCAAAGAAGTCTTTTGCACTGTGGGTGGTTGGTAATGGAGTACTTACAGCACAGGTACAGCAATGCCTTTTTTCCCTTCATCTGGCAGCGGCAGCTTCTGCTCCCAGGAATTTTTAGTTATATGGATGTCCTGATAGCTGGTGTTGCCGCCAGGGCAAAGGGTGGTGGTCACAGTGAATGGAGTGCTCTCCTGTCCACTTGTTCTGCATTACTGGGAACTTACTGCACTTGTCACATCATTTTGCAAAATCCATGGGCTAAGCTCAATGTAGAGGAACTTCAGTCAATCATCTTTCTTGTGCCCATCATTTTTTCCCATGGGTAAGGGCTGGAGAGGAGATCCTGTGTGTCACTCCTACCTGTTTATGGTCTAGCAGCTGTTTGCTTACTGCAGGACCTGTGTTGGGTATTTTGTGTGCCACAGCTTGTTAGCTTCCAGCTGACACTGTTCATCTTTCTACCCTTTACCGAGCTGTCTTGCCCTGTACTCCAAGCTTTTCTGGGAGCCAGGATGTGATTTGGCACCAGCTGTGCCCGAGCAGCTTATCCTACCTCCTTTTGGCCGTGGTGGGCTGAGGGGTGTGTGTGTGGAACATCTTCCCTGACTCTCCACTGAGCCAGCCTTCCTCGGGCTAACAGCTCTCAGCTCCAGAGGCCTTTGAAATGTGCATTCAGGGGGTGATGTTGGCTTGTTTGTTGCTTTCCCCTCTTTCTGCATCATCCTGCTTTGCTGTCACTCTCTGGACATATTTGGTAACAGTCATTTGGCTGTATTTATTGCCTTGCTTCTGTGTTTTTATAATCCCTTAATTGTGGTGTGTAGTCCCACACAATTGAATTTGGTTTGAATTTTTAGTTGTTTGGGTTTTTTAAATCTATTAATCAGGCCTCTCTGACAAAGAGGCCTGTGAGAGCTTTTGGCATAGTTGTGAAATACTGCAACTGTGAGAGAGAATTCATACCCTGGCTTTTTTTAGTGCTTGGCTTTAAGACTGCAGTCTCCTTGCTCTAATGTGAATTCCAGAAGACAAAGGATTTATGTTTCCTTTTTTAAGTCTCCTGAAGCCTATGCACCTTTTAAAGATTTTTATAAATGTGTGGCATTCGTTTTGGTAGAAATAATTAATCAGTGGGGCTCACATACATTATTGCTTCTCTGTATGCCCTGGGAGCTCCTGGTTGGGCTGGCTGGCTTCCATGAACCGTCACTGGCTGGCCAGCCAGCCTTCACGTCCGCTGAGTTTCCAGCACAAACAGCGTCCAAATCAACACATTCCCTAGAATGTTTTAGATTTCAGTAAAGCAACATTTTCCTGTGGAAAAACCTTTGCTCAGGAAAATCCCTCCTAGCCCTTGGTCAAGAAGCTTCCCATGCCCAGGACCCTGTGGCACAATGAAGTTTCCTACTGTTTGTGTCATCAGAGGAAAAACAGTTCATCACTTGCCTTGGGTGGAAGTCAGATCCCACTTGCCATTAAAAATTGCTCACCATCCATGGGAAAGATGGGCTTTGATCAGAGATGACTTCTTGTTCCTCAGGGGTTAAACATGGTCCTTCATCAGTTCTCTGAGCTACAGGTTTTCAGCAGGCTGTGAATACTTCATTTGCTCCCTGTGGTGCTGCGCAGATGCTGCAGTGCCAGTGACTATGCTTTAGAGAGAGGTGGACCGTGCACTGGATGAATGTGAACTTGCACCCACAGATCCTGTTTTAGGCATTTGCTACAAGTACTGTTGCAGCCTGGATATCCCTTTGGCTGAGGGTATGCTTGAAACAATAGTATTTTCTGCAAATCAAACCAGTGTTCCTTGACAGGTAACTGTTGGTGTTTCACATGTCTAATTCATAAACTGTATGAATTGTTCTCTCAAGATGTTTATTTGAAATCTCAGCTCTTTATGGTTGATCCAGGTCCATCTTCCACCCACCCCAGCAAGTGCCCTGTGCTCATCTCCTTCTGGGAGTTAAGGCAGTCCAAAGCTGTGCATAACAAAAATGTATTAGGCCTCAAGTTTCTTCACACTGAGATAAGAGTTCAAACTAGTTGTTTCTTTTGTTCTAGTAGCCAGGTAGGGATTTACTTGGAATAAAATATTAGTCAATGTGTTTAGTTAGAAAATTTTGGGAAAAACTTGGCCAACAATAATGCTAATTGCAAAGATACTAATCTTACAGCATGCATTGATTACAAAATAAGATTGTAAACCCATATTTTGCATTCTTATTTTGTCTAAATGCAGAATATGCTGTTACTTCTGTAGGAGAACCAGCTACTCTTCTCTTGTAGCTTACAGGCTACCTGAAGAAACCATTTGAAAAAAATTCCTGGGATGGACCAAATTTTTTTTGTTATCTATGGTCTTTAGAAGAATGAACTTCTTCAAATGGTTTCTTAATCTGGAACAGGGAGGAAGCAGGTTTTGAACACTTTAAAGTGAGAGATAGTTCAACTCTATCATTTATCAACTTGAAATATGTTTAAATAATTAATACCCTCTGAGACTTCACATGCCAAAGTTTGGGAACAGATAGAGAATTTATCCAACACAGATCAGGCATAGCTAAACTTCGGCGAAGCCCTGCAAACACAGAAGTTGGTTGTTTTGAAAGGCTCGACAGTCGCTGCAGTACATTATTTACATGCTTGAATTCTTCAGCTTCCTTCCCTGGGAAGACACAGTTAATTTTCTTAGTTCATGTGGGTTTGTGCTGAATCAGATGGAGATTTTTATGAGAGCCTTGGGCCTTTTTTCAAGTTGGAAAATAAGATAAATCACTATGGCTTTGTTTCTCTAGTGGAGACATTTTGTCTATTCAAATATATACACTTTTTTCCTCTCCTTTCTTTAGCCCTCTTCCACCCACTTACAGGCATACAACAGCCTGGGAGTGAATTTTTTCTATGACTTCATTTCAGAATTTCATCTTTTTTTTTTTTTTTTTCTTGGGCTTTTGAAAGGCTATAGTTGCCATACTGTGATTTCTGATTGGCAAATCTGTACAGTATCAAGACTCTGCTATTGCTTTCCATTTGTAGATTGATGTAGCTTAATCTCTGTTCCAGAGATTATCCAGGACTCTGATGCACTATAAGACTGTGAATCTTACAGGAGTGTGAATGCCCTCAACAGCTCTTGACCTTCATGTGAGTTGAGGAGCTACACTGAAGAGCTGGCACTTACTATAAGGAATGCAAACAATTGGCTGCATTAAGCCCTATAAAGTGGGTGTGTGTATTCAGAGTGTGTGCCCCACACACTCCAGCACTTAGAATGTAGACTTACTTAACTTCTTTTTGGTCATTTTGCTCGCTCTACCTCTCTCTCTCAACCCTCTTCTTTGTTCAGGAGTATTGAAGGCTTTTATTACTCATGTAATTGCTTTGGATCTATTTACAGTCCTTATTTTAAAGTGGTAAATTTTTTGTATATTAGCACAAGAGTCTCTGCAGAATAATTGTGAAAGCAGTATGGTTTTTTACATATGGTATTTTATCAGAACCTTGCTAATTGTTGTCAATGTAATAGACAACACCTGTTTTCCATTTCATTACATTTTATGTAGCATTGGTCAGCTCATGAGGAGACAAAAGTAACTTGGAACAGAAGTGGAGTGTTGGGCTTGGTTCACACTTTGCATCCAAAGAGGAAGGTGGATTACCTTAAAAAGGCATAGTGCTTTACAGCAGTCTTACCAAAGGATATTTAGTTCCTTACTTTAAAATTGTGCTTGAATTTGAGCATAGAGCAACTATCAATATTTATATATTGATATCATAGTTTCATGTTGCTAATTTTAATAAAAGCTTAGTATATTAGAACACCTGTGATTGTTGCCAAACTGTAGAGGATTTTGAAACTCATTTCCTGACTACAGGAAAGGCTCCCTGGCAGCCTGTCTCCTCCACCTGCCTTGACAAGACTGCAAGAAGTCTTCTATATGTTTTCAGTTATTTCCGACAGGGACAATGGCTTTGAAATATTTGCTGCGCCTGAGCCCCCAGATTCCATCCGTGAACTCCTCTTGCAGGTAGTGCCTCTCTCACTGAGGACTGCGCACACAGGAGAAGCAGTGGTGGCACTCCTGCCCTGGGCAGCACTCCCTGTGGGTGGCTGTGGGAGGGGTGAGCTGTGCCGTGGTGACAGCGGTCAGCGGCACTGTTAGGAAAAGGGCAAGGTTACCTTCTGTGTCTGGGACGCTCAGTCCTTCCACTGAGAGATGTGGCTGTGGGTGGCTGCTGAAGGGAGGCTTCCTCACAGCTTCCTCTCTTTCTCCAGCTCTCTGGCACCACAGATTGTTGAAGTGGATGCTCCACAGTCTGTTGCCCGCAGTACCATGGGGCTGCTCCAAGGCAACAAAGGAAACAAGGTTTAGATGATCATGACAATGTTCCCTCCTCTTGCCTGTGCCATGCTTGAAATGCTCTTATCTTCAGTTGCACTTGTCACAGGAGACGCCTCTTGGAGACCATCACCTTCGGGCAGCCTCTGCGTGAGCAGGAGGTGAAGCAGAAGAGGGACCTGGAGGTGTCTGAGTTCAGAGCAGGGCTCCAGCTCAGACAAGTGCCTGAGGGCCCCCCATGGCCACTGCCCTGCCGGAGACTTGCAGCAGCCTCTGTGGTCACCGAGTGCGTGGCAAAGGCCAAGCTCAGTCTGTGCTGGTGCTGGTGCTGGTGCTGGCAGAGAGCATGTTGAGCCAAGTGTTTGCTGGTGCCGTGAGGGGACCTCTGCATGTACTGGTGTTCCGTGGGTGAAGGGCTCTGATGGATCACAGGAACTGCCCAGTGTTTGGGCAAGGCTGTCCGAGGCAGGTGCACTGGGGCAGTGTGTTGTCACAGCTCAGTGAAAGCCATGATGCATTTGGGGTTTTAACAGATGGCTTTGTGAATTTTGCTGTACTGAGAATTCAGTAAATATTTTTGATGTTGGTTTGGGGGGTTTTATTATTTATTCCAAATTGCTTTTTTCTTTCCTTCTGCAAGAGAGTGTGGGTGTGTGCTTTGCTGAAGAGGTTTTTCCTTATGAAGAGAATGTGGATCTTGAATCAAATTAATCTATTTTTAACATGAGATTTTAGACCCTTGCTTGAAGGCAAAAGTGCCATGATGTTACATTACCTTTAAAAACAGAATAGAATTCATGCAAATAGTAACTTGTAATGGTTTAATGCAAATGTGATTTTCTTTACACTTATTTCTTATTCCTTTTAGCACATCAGGTCCACCCATTTGGCCAGGAAGCACCTTTTTCAAGAGAAATGGAGCCCTTCTACAAGGTAGGTGATAGATACTACATCTTGGATTAACTATTCTACTTAAGAAATACCTTTTTCAAATTGCACAGCTTTTTTAATATTTCACCTGGCAAGAAATAACCAAATGTTTTTTTGTTTCCTTTACCCTGTCTCCTTAATTGCGCATCTGGTGCCTTGAAAATGACGATTTACCACGTACAGTGAGTGTAGTCTGTGAAAGTTGCTGCTTTTTTTCTTTCCTCAGATCATTAAATTGCTTGCTCTTTTATATGGTGAAGGGTGGCTTTTTGGTTTTTTCCTTTTGTGTGGATAAAGAGTGACCAGAAGGAAATGTTCCAGGAACACGGCTTCTAGCTCTGTGGATGAAGCAAGGTTGTTCTTTGAGAGAGATCCTTTCTTTACTCCTTAATTGTGCTGATAGCAAAATGTACCAGAAGGTAGGTAGCAATGCTGTAGTGGGGAAAACAGGGACAGAGTAATTGTCTCAAGAAACCTATCATGTTTGATAGTGCTTATATTCATAGAACAGTGTTATATATCTTATTTCCTTTGGGTGGACAATATAAACAGCAGCTATATGACTGCAGTTTTGATAGGTCAAATCTGTCTCAGCAGACTTCTGAAAACCATTATTCACTGCTATGTGTGTTTGTATTTTTACCATTGAGTACATAGAATTACCATCACTCTTAATGGAGGTGTCTTGGGTACACAAGAAACTGCAGCTGTTTGTCTGTGGTGCAGGTATTTATCCATGAAGTGTCTCAGTTTTGTGTTCATTTTCATGGTGCCAAAAATTTTCTGGCCTTCTTGCTGGCAGAAGATGCTGAGTAATGTTCTCAGGAATATTTATGCAAATCACCTAGCATGGAGCTTTACTCAGGACAAGGCGCACAAGCAAATAATTAATTGCTGACCTTCCACACCCCGAAGTAATCCAGCATCTGAAGTTTACCTGAGAATATTTTTCAACTGATTTCCTTGCACATATCTAAGAATTTGCATAATTCTATTTATTACCTATGCTGAGATTTGTTCAAACAAATTCTAAATACATTAAAGCATTCAGATAGTTTATTAACACTGGGAAATGGTATAAACTGTAGAGTTTGACAGCTTTTGGCTTTAGTCTTCATCAGATAGATCTGCTGCCTTTGCAGTCCTTCCTAATGAAAAGAACTAATTTTTTTTTTTTTTTTTAAGAAAAAGAACTAATGTGAAATAGTTTGATTTGTTTTCAGTTTTTCAACATTTTTAGTTGTAAATGGGTACCTGCACGCGCACACAGTCTTCGTAATTTGAGTTCAGAAAATGTGACCTGCTCTGTTAACTCTATATGGCACCAATGTTTTACCTTTTCTTAAGACGCAAGACACCAGGAATTATTAACAACTGGTTTTGTAGTCCTTCCTATCTCAGTTGTTGTTTAAAGCCTTCTCCAGGTAAAGAAGAATACAGTGTTCTCTGTCCTCTTCTCCTCTGCAAATTCTGCCTTCCAAATTGAGGGGAAAAGCTAAAAGCCCCAAACTTTTCAAAAGAAATAGAAAAAAAGAGAGAGATGACTGCTTTTTCAAGCAACTAGCAAAGCCTAACAGACCTTTAACTGAGTTGGCATTCTGCGTTGCCATTTCAAGTGGAAAACGCAGCCAGTTTGGACTGTGATGTTCATGACACAATTGAGGTTGGAAGGATGAGAGAGTATGAAGAAAAACCTTATTAATGTAATCTTTTAACACTTCCTGGTTATAATTTTAAACAAGAAGGTAAATCAAGCAAGCATTCCTTTCTGTTGTTTTGTCTTCCTTTCTGTCTTTCCATTTTTCCCTACAGTGAGATGTTTCATGTATAAGCTTCAGCAGGTTGCATGGAAATAGTGCATCCACCTCTTTGCTGCATCTGACCGTCTTTTTCCAGAAGACATGTGTAGAGGAATGGTAGCAGTGCAGGGAGGTGTAAGAGGAAGTGCAGGTGTTTGTCGGTACCTATGTTACGTGACTATCTTAAGTCTCTTTTAACAGTGCTTATATCCAGTTTAATGCAAACAGGAGAATGAAAAATTGACTTAATTGTCGGTTTCTAGTTATGCTATTGTCTTTTGATTGGCAAAAGTTTAGGTAACAAAGGGATTTAAAAATAATTGATAAATGTTTTGCTACATTTGAAAAGAATGTTCAGTGTGTGTTACAGACAATAATATAGAATAATTCTGTAATTTTAGTAAATGTGATATTCATGTGCACTTGTCACACCTCACTTCTTCTTAGTTGTTAAGAAAAATGCTCTTTTTCTGGTCTGGGGAATGAAGAGAAAATAATTCCACAATGTAACTAGTGCTTCTTTTAGCCAAGAAAGAATTGTAGATGTTCCTGGTTTCTATTCATTTTATATCAGAACTATTTGGCAAAGCAGTCTTAACCATTGTAAAGAGTTTAACATATCTCTGCTGAGAAAGTGACTGAGAAACCAGTTATCTGTGTACCTTAAAGTAGCAAAGGAAGAGAAAAGGAAGCTAAAATTCATTGTAGCTATTCTGTGTCCATAATGTTTTTGACATGAGCAGGATTAATTCTCTGTTCCATTCTGGCTGTCTTTGTATTTTTTGAAGAATACTGAACCAAATATATATATATGCCGTTCTCTTTTTACCTGTGGTTTTATTAGATACAAGCTGGCTGCCTCAGTTTCTTTTGTGAAGATCCCTGGTACTGTTGCTCTTCGCATTAACTCTCTAAATCAATTACTCTGTGTTGAGTAATTTCCCTGCTTGGGTACCTTTTGAAGTCTTGAACTCCTTCCGCTAGGTGAGGATTGTTCCCTATATCTTTATGCTCTTCAGTCTTCTCATGAAGTCCCGTGCACAGCTTAATTTAGGTAGGACCTTCAGTCTTAGCAGACACTGATGTCTTCACTCAAAACTTGTCTGTGCATCCATGGAAATTGTGTGTTCTAGCCTTCAGAATTCCCAGATAAAACAGGGTTTTTGTCCTGGTGCTTTCCTTTTTCTGTTTTGTTCAGTGTTTTTCTTTGGGAGGGGGTGATGTTGTAGCTTGTTATACATATTGTGTGTTTGTTTCAAATGATGGCTTAATTTTTTTTATACTGATGTATGGAGAGTCTTTATCCTTGCTGGTTTTTTCTGTTCTTATCTATCATAACACATCCATTTTTATTTAATAAAACATATCACAGGAAAAAGTCTGTATGGTGGAAAAGATTTAGACATGTTCTAAACTCTTCAGGAACTTACACCGGGTGAGAGAGGTGGGGACATAGTCACATTGACTAATTTATCACGTTCAGAAAAGGACAGTTTTGTTGCCTCTGCTCTGATCTTGGGTGTTAAGCTCATGTTACAGACTTTAGGATGCAGTTTCTCACAGTTCAGTGGTAATAATAAAACTATTTTGCTCTTGATATATCTATCAGTCTTCTTGAATAAACTAAAAAAAAAATCTTCAAATTAACTTTTAGCAGCAGTTATGTAAATTCCAGTGGCTGAGTGCTGTCTGTAAGATGTAACTGGACTGTGGAGGTCATTCATTCCATCATATCGAGGTGCTTGGTTTTGTTTCTTAAAGACAACTTCCATTTTGAGGGGGAGAAAACCAACAAAGTTACCACTCTCTTTTTATCTTACTTACCCTCATACTTTAATAAACTAAGTGCAGCATAATATGATGTCATTTCTTATAAAATTTGGTCTGTCCTGAGTTGCAAGAAGGTGTTTGTGGGTGTAATTACATACATAGAAGGTTTTTGTGGAAGTAATTACAGTTGGCACAGAAACAGCGTGCAGAGCAGTGAAAACAGTGATCTGCATCTGCTGTAGCTGCTACAGTGCGGATTTGAACAGGAGCGCGAGAGCTGCGTGAGTTGCCCCAGAAGATGTGCAAGAGCCCCATGACTGGGCAGTGGTTGACAGAAAGCAATGCCACCTCCCTGGTTTCTGGCAAACGTGCATCTGCCAGGCTTAACAGTCCTTGGGTGAGTTTCCTGACTTTCTCATTGAAGCCTAGCAGCACCAGGCCCTTGTGATACCACAGTTAGCACTTCTGCATCGTCCAGGGAAGGAATCATCTAGACCGTATTGCTGTTGGAGCCAAAAACGGAGATGAGCTTGATCATTTTGACTAAATGGTCCATCTTCCTGCTGTTCCTGACCTGCTGGAGGTACAGCCATGATCCTTTCCATGCTGTCTGCTTTCTTGTGTGAGCAAGGTCCTCCACTTCCTCTTCTGACAAGCAGTACAATTTAAGTCTTCTGCCTGTGGATGTTACATCAAAGATACAAGCTCTTTTTCCAGAGATCCTGCAGAACTGGGCTTACATCTGTGAACTGGATTGCAGCAGTCAGTGAACTGAATTCAGACTGCATGGCTTTCCTTTGAAGCCATGATTCTCTTTGAATAGGATGGAAAGAAAGATTGGAAGAATAGTTTCCCCACAGAATACAGAAGGAGAGGAGAGGAGTGAGGACTTGCGTGTGGCCTCTGGTCCCTCTTGGCTAAGGGAGCTTGAGAAAGGAGGGATTGCCCTCCTCAGACCCTACAGGGCTGCTTTGTTCTCTCTCTACTATCAGCTGCAGAGCATAAGCATCCTCATGCTCCAGAACAGAGCAAGGGATAGGATGCTTACATGGGGATGACTTCTCATCTGGGAAAGCACTAAGATATGAGAGACACACTTTCTGTGACTGATGCTTCCAGCAGCCCATGTGTGATCATCCTTGGTCCATCTGCCATGGCTGTAGATGACACAACCTGTAAGAAGCTCTAACAGGAAAGAATTGGAAGACAGCATCTTCAAAGGTCAGTTAACACTAAAACCAGCATGAGACAGTGATTCACAGTTTGTTGCAGAGTAGAAATGGAAACTCTATGCGCTGCTGCTGCATCAACCCTCAGTCCAGGGTGGTGACTTTCACATTTTAGTGTGCTGACATCTGACACCTGACTGTAAGGTGAGACTTTGGCACATAGAAAGTGCCAGAGAACACAGATCACTTTATTCTTGATTGATTATGGTGATTTATTGGAGCAAGAAAATTGCATCCCCAGTAAGAAAGTTTATTTTGTACAAAATGTGGACAGACCAGACATGAGATGTCCTGCATAAAAAGATGAGAAACCAGCTCATTTTGAACACATGCAGATATTTGTATGGAGATCTTTTTCTTAACTTGAGAATAATAAACTTGAAAACCCTTGAAATGAACAAACAGGCCATTTAATCTCTTGCCTATTGAATAGTTTGTAAGAAATGAGAGAGCAGATTTGGGACTTCTAACTATTAATGGAAGCACTTGCTGAGGTGGAAATAAACCAGCAGGGAGGAGGCAGAAAGGGGGCAATTGTTGCTGGTTTCCCTTGAGAAGGCTAAATTAGAAATGTTCACTTATAAATGAAGACATCCAGCCTGCTTTTTTATGTTAATAGTGACATTGGGATATAAATGTAACAACAGAAGGGACAAGTTTCTTTGGACAAGTATTGCCCACACCAACTACTCAGTCTTTTCTCTGAAGAAGTTTGGGAGGACTTGTTCCCGCTACCTTCAAGAGGGAAGTTGACAAGAAATTCTCTAAGAGAAGGTGCCTATGTGCTTGCATTTTCTCTGTAATAATGTGAAAATTTGGAATGTGTTTGTCAATACCCCCCAGCAAATACCCAGGGGCCCCTGCAGACGCAGTGGGCTTCTTTCCCCTGGTGTAAATTCAACTTGTCTGCTCTTTCCACTGCATGAGCAGAATGGTCCAAGTCCTGGGCATGTAGGGGAGAGGTACAGCCCATCACGGAGCACAAGGTATGTGTTCCTGCTGGTGCTAATGAGGTTGAGGAGAAGGAGGAACAGGGGAGAGCTGAAAGACAAGAGCTGAAAGACTTCAGCAAGTCTCACATGCATTTAACTTTCAGAATTGCATGTCACACCTCAAAAGAAAACCAACCTTACAGGAGAGAAATGCTGTTTTCTTCTACTGCCTAGTGGTGCAAAGAAAAAGAACACGGCAAGGTAGTGTATGTATTACAGATAATATTATATAATACTTGAATGTCATGAAGACCATAAGAAAATGGCCAAAAGCAATGCAAGGCAGTCCAGCCTTAGGATTGGTAGACATAGGTGCCGTGATCTATAACATAATCTTGGGCAAGACTCTTATGCCCAAATCCAACTAAACATTAATTTCTTAATGTGTATTAGGGCATCTCATGTTCCGAAGAATCTAAATATGTTTTTTGCTCTGGGGTTATAGTTCCTTGGGTTTATGCTCTGTGAGATGAGGATAATAATAGTGCTTTTCACTGCCCAGAGCTGCCAATTTACAGAATATTGGCTCTATATCATATTCTGATGCTCCACCTTAAACGGGGTTGTAAAAAGCAGAGCTGTTCGTTAACTTTTGTAGGGAAATGTGTTTTGGGTTTTGGTTTGGTTTTTTTTCCCTGTTGAACTCCTTACTCTGAGAGATACACTTGGAAAATTACTGTTTTAGGTAGAGATCTGAAGTTTTGAGTATCTAGTTCCAATGTAGTTCCTTTTATCAGTGGAGCACCAAACCTTTAGACTTCACCTTGTTTTCTGTTCAACTTTTGGTACACTGTCTTTGAAACAATGGTGACAGTCATGCTCTGTTTACTGATGACTTGGTTTTGGTCAACTTATAGAATTAACAGCAGAGCTACTATCTCTTCTTGTTAAAATAAATCACTTTTCATTCACATGACATATTTTTTTTAAATCAGCTTTTTTCCCTTCCTCTTTTGTTGTTGTTATTGTTTTGGGATTTTGTTTGTTTTTGTTTGGGTTTGTGGGGTTTTTTTATTTCCCGACACATGAAGGTACCTGACAATCTTTGCAGGAGTTTCTTTTCAGGAAGATGATTCACGTGGTGCTTCTGTAGAGACTGAATATTTGAATAATTTATTTATTATTAGCATTCAGTGTGTTTGCAGTGGTATTATTGAAGAAGTAAAATTAAGTCAGAGGGGTTGTGCAGTGTGTCCCTAAGGGAGTAATTTGAACAGCAGAGCTTTCCTTTATTTGGGAAAGTAGGTAAAATCCTAGTAGAGCTGCTGGGGCCCTGAGGGTGCTGGTAAGGACTTGTGTTTGTGAGAGGATTTTGTAATGGCCTTAGCACTGTGCAGTCAATAAAAAATTTTGCAGTGATTCATGCAGAAGTGGTCACTTTGGGGTGACATTTTTAGCTCTGCATTCTGTGTAGGATATATATAGAGAGAGTTGTACGGATTAGCTGTGCAATGTGTATGTAGTCTTTTTATTCCTCTTTTTCCAATTGAGTGTGTAAGACAATGGAAAAAGCTGGAATTATGTTAAGTGCCTGAAGTGTGGTCCTGTTAACATTGATGTTAGAGGCATTAGTAAGGAAATATGACTGCTGGCTGTTTATATTCCCTGTGACCAAGATGTCTGAGCTACCTTTGGCCTCTGAAGTTGAAAAGGAAGAAAACTGAACTGCAACAGACAGGTCTGGGTAATGGTAGATCCTGTTGCAGAATACACCAAGATAAGTTGAATTCCTAAAATGTTTAAACTCATGTTTAGTAACTTAAGTTTTAGATCTGTGTAGATGTCTTTGCTATCTTTACAGATAACTCTGCTTATTTTCTAACAGTCCTGCATAGTGACTTCTGAAATTATTACTTCTGAGTGACTCAAAATGAAGTTTACTGACTTGGTTTGCTTTCCTTGACAACTGAAGAGTGTGAGTGAGTGCTGCAAGGCAAGTCCTACCACAGTGCTAACCTTGGGCACAGGTTCTGGGCACAGGTCTTTGTGTATCCACCTGTTTTACCTTCAGAGTCAACTGATGTGTGAGCAGTGGCAGTAAAAGAGCACTTTGCCACACACACCAGAGAGAGAGGTAACTGCTCCTGCTGCAAGTCCCCACAGTGCTGGCCCGGCTGCCTCAGTAACTGTTGTAGTGTAGGAAAGACAAAATCCCCAAGAATGGAGGAGGTGAGGAGTTTAATGGTCCTTGCTCAGACAGAGCTCAGTGCTGAGGTAACCTACAGATAGTGTTGCTCCAAAGATGCTGCTAAATGGCTTCAGATATGTTCTTAGTTTCTTTTCAGGTTGGTCCTGCAGGTGATGTGGCTGTGACTTTGCAATTTGAACACTGGAATCTGTTTCCTTAAAGTTGCCAGTAGCTGATCTCAGCTTTTTTAGGAAAAGTATTTTCTTTAACTGACCCCTCTGTAGACATCAGTGCAGGTGCTTTCGTCCAGAGACATATCCCACATACCGACCTACAAACATACATGTGGGACTTACTTACGAATGAGGCTCCTCAATTTCAGTTGGGTGAAGGAAGATGGAGACAACATAGAGCAAGAGAAATTACAAGTTCCTGTTCAGTGACTTTCTCCTTTACTAGGACTACCATACATCTTCCAATGTTTTCCTTTCCCTTCCAGGAGCTGTGGTCTGCTCAGAGAGTGAGGGTTGTTTGCCTTTTGTGGTTATTTGTGTCCAGGGTTGCTGGATACCTAGCGGCACAGTGAGAGCATCTCCTAAGGGGTTGTCATGTAGCTGGGAAGTACTTGATGTGATCACTGCAGATACAGAGACAAGTCTGGCAGCAGTTGGTATCAGACCTCTGTAAGTGGAATTTGGGGCCGGGCCACTTTTGGCTAGGCTGAGGCTTAGTGTAGGAAATTTCAGTGGTCTGTGACAGGGATGTAGCATACCACCAGTTAGATCACATTTTACAAGAGCAGCAGTCACAGTTAGAAATTAGTGGTAAAATTTGTATAGTAACTTGGAAAATGGTAGAGTATGGAAAGATTTATTTTCTGTAACTGTGAAATTATTGTGATTATTGCCATCAAAATCTCTGGGCTGATGAGCTGGAGCATATGCTTCATGCTGAGAGCCTGTGAATGTTTGGCATTCCTAAAATGTGAAGGTGGCTGGTATTAGAAGCAATCTTGGCTTTCATAAGTCTAGAGTCTGTTTGAGAGCACAGCTACAAGAGAGGCGTAAGCCTGTGCTTTACATGGAGATTACTAAAATAAGAATAATATTGCAGTTGTGTTGCTATGAGCAGTTTTGGTGATGTGCAGATTGCTATGAGCAAGGGAAAGCTGTTGTCAAGTTGGGCTATTCCTTGACTACATGTCAGGTTTCTTGTGCGAGACCTATATTGAGAGAATTAAAGTAGAAGGTTTGGGAATTTTTAAGACACTCTCTTGCTATGACCTGCTTGTGTGGTGGGCAGTTAACATGGTTTTGGACCTCCTGTGAAGCCAAAGCTTCATATCTGGTAAACAGAAGAAAATTGTGGGAAAAACAGTGATGGTGATCAAGTCCAAGCAATGTTTGTGTCTTGTGGGATTTTTTGTATGTTGTTTGTGTTAATGTTGTTCATGGTTAACATTGGCAGTAATTTTCCCTTTTTAATGTGCTAAGAATTTCTTCCTGCTGGTCAGAGCAGATCTCTGTGCTGCTGCTTAAAAATTGGTAAGTTTTTGATTATTTAAAAGGCATTTCTTAAACATCTATGAAAAAATGGCAAATTAATGGAGGTGGAATATTACTAGGAGAGCTTAATTTTACTTGAACTGTTGAGAAAAATAGACACTATATCTTGAATTGAAAGCGTGGTCAGTGGCTTGCACATTTCACTGCTGTGTGTTATTTAAGCTAAATGTAAAAAAATCCATTAGTTTCATATGTTGGAATAAATCTTGCCACTAGAAATTCTGCAGTTGTACACTTGAGAGTATGCAGAACGATGGGATGGCCAAGTTTGTTCTTATAATTGTGAATTCATAATTTGATTTTCCTGAAATTTATAACAGACTAGAAGATGAATTGGGACTGTGAGAGGGAAGGAGGCAGCATTTTTTTTCTTTTTCAGTACAGTGTGTTCAGAAATTCTAAAACCAAAAGTGGGGCATCTTTTGGGGTAAGTAGCGCTTTACACTACCAGTTTCAAACTACATGAAGTACACCTACCGAGACAGTAGACTGTGAACATGAACCTACAGCATACAACATTTCTTCCTCGCATCCCTCATCGTTTGTAAGAGAGAGATTAAGTTGCACGTGGATCTTGAAAGATGAATTTTTACAAAACAGGTTTTGTGGATATAAAGAGTGGAATAAACTTATTTTCTTACAAAGGTAAGAGTCCATAAGACTTTTTGACTAGTAAAAAATCTATCCTCTCTTTGATGCATTTAATACTGATCCCAAATTAGCAAAGAAAACATGACTGTTCTTTAAATTATTTTAGGACAACCTCCCTCGATTTGGAAAAAAGATTATAGGATCCTTGGCTTCATCTTACATGTAATTTCTTTTAGTTTCCTTTCTCTTTATAGGTCAGTGTTACAGTTCTTGCAATTGCATACAATAAAGGTAACAAATTCTCTTTCTCTCTGACAATGTTTATTTCTGTGCCTAACCCATCATTCTACTGTCTAGTACACAAGAAGAATAAAGTGAAATTGAAATTAAAGTCGTTCACACAGCGATGGAAAATTCCAGTGCTGATTTTTACATACATGCATATTTTGAATCAAGGTACTTGATTCGAGATACTTGAACACTTCCTATATATCTTTTTTTTTTCATATTTCTACAGTACACCCTTGCTTTGCATCATTTAAACACAGTTTATTTATTTTGTGTGAATACCTACATTGATTTTCATTATAAGAAGATAGAAAATACTGCTTTGTGAACCGCAAGCTGAGTTTTAGCACTCAGTTTCTGTTATTAATACATTAAGTAATTTGTTTCTCCTGAGAAACAAGAACAATACGTGATTTCTTCTGGAGGGGAAAAAATAAAATGCCTAAGGCCAGACCCACTTGATCAACTGTGTGTGTACAGATATTTCTGTGCCTGTGTGTATATTTAAATAAATACCTTTAAATATAAATATATATGGTTATCTAATATATTGAACATGTACAAAGAAATACACGGTTATGTAGAAAAATTTCTCTTTTTGTGCTAAAGATTCAGTGCATCTGCCCCATTCTTATTGTCACAAATGAGCAGTTTGGCTGCTTAAAGAAACACTGTCAAAGGTATTGGCAAAAGCAGCGTTTAATATGAATTTGTGAAAACTACAGAGTTCAGCTGATAGACAGAACCTTATTATACAGGTTAAAGCATACCAAAGAGGATCAAATTAGAAGCAACTTGGAATGATTTCCATGGAAGCCAAGAATGCGAAAGGGGCTAAGGGCACAAAGGGTATGGGTGCAAAGATAAAGAGGCAAAATGGTGTAGTACACCTCTTAATCACTGAGTACTTGAACATTTACAAAGTGATTCAATAGGGTTCACTACAATTATAACAATGACTTAAGTCATTGTGTTTGAGTTAGTAACATTCATACCATCATCAATTCACACACACACAGGTAAAATAATATGTACACCTATTTCTATGTGTGTAGAGGCACCTATCAAAAATAGGCACCTCTTGAGTTCAGTGAAATATTAGTATCAAATTTCTTTGTGTTCCTGCCAGGTAAGGGTTGCACCTTGAGGAGCGTGGATCTGGGAGGGAATATCAGTCTCTAGGCCTCATCGTCTGCAGTGGTGCGTCAAATGTCTCAAGCTTAAGGGTTTGCGAGCTCTCTAAACATTTTTTTCCTCTTTTATGTTTCTGTCAGTTCTCTATTTAGGTCCTCTAGAGCAAAACTGAAGTTGTTCCTCTAATGATTTTTCCTCCCCATTCCACTTAAAGCAGTTCAAGTTTTGATCACTGCAGTTGACATTGCTAATGCTTGAGGCAATTTGGAGTTAAATAAACTAGGTTGATTGTAAAGTTGTTTCATTTAAAAAAAAAAAAAATTCTTTAGTCTTACATTGCCATGAATTTGCGTTGAAATTGTGTCCATATCAATTTACTGTTACCAAAGATAGGTTTCTATCTGTGTCTTAGGTAGAAGACACTTATTTGCTGTATGAAGTTTAGAGAGGTTGAGGTATATTTCTGGATCTGTCTGCAGATTTCGCTCGTGAGAGAGGAGAGTTATTTTGTTGGGATTTTTTTAATGATATCACAGCTTACATTGGTCACACCGATAAGCCACAAGAATAGGTAGGTCTGCATTTTCAAACTCCTTGTAGAAGTGAGAATGTGGTTTGAAAGAACAGAATAGCAAATGCTGACCCAGATGCATGATCGATTAAGAAATCAGAGAATTTCATTTATTTGTTTTATTGGGTTGCCATCAGTCTGGGAGCTGTTCTGGCTATTTGGGTTTGCTTTTTGGCTTTTCTAGATCCTTTTATTGTGTCTGTAACTTATCTGCTGCTTTAAATGGATTATAATGTCTAGCACAAATACAGCTCTTTCTACCCTTCCTAAGCAAATTAAGCCAGTGTATTATTTGTAAGAAGATGAAGCCTGAAACCTGCGAATTGATGTCTGAGTAAGGATTTGACATGACTGGCACAGAGTACAGCTCTGATACTTGTTCGTGGTGATTTTGATGGTATTAATCACTGACAAGGCAACCTGTGTACAACATGAGTGCTCAGCATGTAGTTTCATACAGAAAGGCACTTCTACTCAAATTGATACTCAAAATACCCAGCAAACCCTTAATTTTCTCATAACTTCTGTTGAACAACTTAATGTAGGAAGAAAGAAATGAGACATGCCAGAACTGTTGGGGACAGAACATAGTGAGCACACGGTACTGCAAGGTCACAACTCCCTGACTTTTCAGTTCAGTCACGATGGGGCTAGCAGGGCTCCAATTACTTCTGAAGGACAGGATCCAAATTTACTAGAAGATTTCTGAAATTAATCCTTCTGAAGTTTTGTTCCTAGGATAAGCAGTTACTCTTTTGCCAGACTTGCAAGGGCATATAGGTCTATGACATCATGAATTATTTTGTAAACATTCAATGATTTGGTTGCTATCTTTAGAGATGCCCCCTCTGTTTACATGGATATGTTTTTCTTGAAGTGACATACATTAAACTCTTCCAGCAAAGATTTTAAAACAAACATTGCTGAGTTTTTTACTGATTCTTCACTTTCTCTGTGATTAACTGCAACAAATAATCTTATATATGTATTTTAGTAGAGGAAGAAAATGAAATATAAAGGTTCAGAATGAGATCTGCTAGTACACAAGACCACTGAACAGCTGTTTAGCAATCTATAGATTGAATAAAATAGCTCAAAATTATGCTAGTGAACTGCTAGTCTAACTAAAGGCAACTCTCCTTTTTTCTTTTTCTTTCTAGATTTGGTTTGGTTGCTGGGCTGGGGTTTTTGTGAGTTTTTTTGTAGTTTATCTGAACAAATAGAGATGTGCACAGTACTTTGAGTGGAATAACCATCTTTTCCACTGTAGATCAGTTTAAAGTAATAATAAGGAAAAAAATGTAACTTAGAACAGATCTTCACAGTTACGTGACAACAGATCCTAGAGTCTACAGTTCTTCTAGATGTTTTATTCAGCTGGTAAACCTGTTTTATAAGCTGAAATTCTTTTCCAGATAATATCCTAAGGGAGTATACCCTGTAAGCCTGACAGGAGGAGAGACAGCTTTATAGACCCAAGACAATATGCAGAGAATCTTAAAACTGCTTTTTAAACAGCCCATCACCTGCAGTTTGGGGCACACCCAAGTGTAGTGGATGGCCAAGAGTCCTGAGAGAGGAGCGGAGCTTCAGGAGTTCGTGCTGCCTGTCTGCTGCCTTAGAAAACTGGGGTTTGAAACGTCTAGCTGTGGCTTCATTTTGAACTCTGAACTCACACAGGCAACTGTGTCTGCAAATGTGCAACCTCTCCACCACACTTTCCACGTTTCAGGTTATGGTACATATATCACTACACAAATAATTTTATTGAAGGTTGAAATGTTCTTGTAAAAGGACATGAAGTGCATGAATCACTGTGTGGCAGCAGTCATTGGCATGGTAAGCTTCCACTTGTTTGTCTGTGCCAGTTAAAACAGCTGCCTGCACTGCTGTTAGGGACTGCCTGATGTGTTCCAGTGCAGCACCCAACAGACTTGAGGCATTGTCTTATTACAGGTCACTTTTTCAACCTCAGCTTTCCTGAATTCTTCATTTATGTTGTTTCTTCAGTATTTATTAACAAAAAAATCAGGAAGGAAAATGGACTGCTGATTTTACATAGGAAGACAATAAGCTGAAGCCTGTAGAAGTTCTTCCCTGCAGGCGTGGCGTTTGGTCATTCAGCAGCAAAAAAAGCCTGTATGATAAGTACCTTCAGGTATGCAAGCTGCATGAAAAATAATAAACAAGAGTTTCCTGTTGTCCTCACTGGTTGGAAAGCAGTAGTTGCCTTTGGCCAGGAGGCTGGCCGCTTAGGGGAGTCACTCCTTGGGGAAGGTGATGATCCTCAGCTGGCTGATGCCAGGAGGCCCCTGTGAAAGGCAGGGTGAGGTGGCATCTTTGAAAGGAAGCAGCCTGTTGGTTTGATCCCACAGTTCCTGTGAGCAGCTACTGTTTTGAAAAGAGGCAATTTGAAAAGCACTGTCTGAGATCCGTGAAAGGAGAAACCAACTGATATGGACTAATTGGAGTAAACTATGGTTAATATTAAAGATGTCTTTAGAAATGCCCCATTGCATCTGAGGCACCTTTTTGAGAATTTGGATGTACTTTTTTTCTCTGCTTGGATTCCATGAGCTGACAAGAAACAGTTTTACATCAAGCACTAAGTTTCCTAAATTACTCAAGATTTAGCTAATTCTCATGAATTTAGAACAAATGCTGAAGTTTGAAAAGATTTTGACATGCTGTTCTTGTTATACCAACACAAAGATTCATCCCAGCTTTCACTGCACTCCTTTGTGGTGGTGGTTTCACAAGTCGTATTTCTTCTACACTTGCTGAACCCCGCACGGCTGCTCTTCTGCCATAATGCATTCTATTAGCAAAGCTGACTGTCAGTTACATTAATTAGCTATTGGTAGTAATTTGTCTCCTACAAGTCAAATATAGGCTGGAAAAAATAAGCTTATATCTTTCCATGCAATTTTAATTCAGCTCTCTTGTTATGTGTACTTTAGAATACAGATCTTCTTATTATATAATTGCTTAACCTGTTTGGTTGGGTTTTTTTCCATTTGTCTCTTGCTTTATTCGGTGTATTAACTGTGGAAACTGAGATTTGGAGGACTACTGTAAATCTACTGAAATGTATAATTTCCTAGTTTTTAAGTGCTTCCCCTTTTTTGGTGGGTGGAGTTGGGTTTGGGTTTTTTTGGTTCTGCCACCTTCATGACTTCCATTTAGGTTTGTTATTTGTATATGTAAGAAAATTTAGACTCAATTCTATCACACTCACATTCTGCTTACCTATTCTGTATGAGATGGAATAAATTTGTATATTGCATTATCTGAGGTGCTCAAAAGAATAATAAAAAAAAGGAACTGTTGACTACACTTTCTAAAAGTTTTATTCTGCTCAGATAGAGACTGTGGTATCCATTTAACAAAAAATATTATTCTCTTTACTTAGTTGTTTAGTTGTGGGGTTGTTCCCTTTGTGTCCGCCCATTACAGGTGCTGGTGTCATTATTTATTATTTCATTCACTGAAATTGAAACTCTTGGTCAGTTCTGTTATCAAGGAAATCCATTTGCATTTTTTAAGACTTCATAAGCTTGTCACTCTAATAAAAGTATATGGTATGGTACCTAAGTTTATTCAGGCAGTGCTTTTCTGTAGGTGTGGTATGGTACTCATCAGGAAATCAAAACGAGAGACCTTGGCCCGATGGTATCCAGCGTCTAAATGTAACATGTCTAAATAGGACCCCTTAGATCTATTTTGTTATTCTCAAAAACTGTGGAATCTTTTCAGGAATGATAAATTACTTGGATTATGGTAATAACGGAGCAGTTGCCCCATACAAAACTTGTCACTCTCAAAATACTTTAAAGCATTGTCAAGTCACAGAGCACTCCTTTTCATGGGTTTGGGTGAGCACTTAGCACCCCTGGCTTAAATGAAGAGTTTGAACGTCTTCTTCAGAGTGCGCCTGGATGTATCAGCTGTGGCAGAAGCCATAAGATCCCTGATCCCTCCTTGATTCATGCATACTTTTTTAAAAATTACTTTGAGAGAGATTCCCATCATAGTCCAGAAGTGTGCCCTAAAATTATTAAGTATCTGCCTGTACATTTTGGACACAGACTTTCCAATGAATGAAAGATTGCATGGTCTCTCAATTTGGTAGGAAATTTGCCACAGGTTTTCTTCATTGGTAATGGACATTTACTGCGAGATTGCTTCATGAAAGCCAGAAATACGCAGGTGTTACAGGGGGTGAAAGAGCTTCTGCACTTCAACAAATCAGAATGTGCGCATCATGACCAAGGAGTGGGGAAAGAAACCGGGGAATAACGCGTTATCTGTGAGAAGTGGTTATAAATCCCATTAGTACTTCCGTGACTAGAGAAGAGTATCTTTTTATCTCCGAAAATCTGTATGATTCTTTATTGCAGGTGTGGCTGCTGTGTAAGAGCTGGGCTAGCTTTCACATTTCAAACCCCGGTGACACCTTCTGCTGTGGGTTCCTGAACTTTGGCATATGAACTCTCTGAAACTTCTGTCAGGAGACTAAGCATATCTCAGGTGTTGTCCCGTGGGTGTCTGTACTCACAGTTGGGGCTGCAAATATGTGTGCAGCTCACTGTGTCCATACTGCTGTTGGAGCAGTCTCATAAGCAAGTATGTGTTCTCTCATTTTCTGCAGTATTTTCTCTATTTAAAGCCCTCAAATCACAGAGCACTCAAAGTAAGTAGTTCATGCACTTTGGAATTGAAGAGACTGCCTTGGAGAAAGTCTCCAACTGCAGCCGAATTAATGCTAACCAGGGCCTGAGGATTGCTAGAAATAAATAACGAGTGGATAAGGGGCTGAAAAACCTGGCAGAGTTTCAGAAAGCAAAGGTGGGGTGGCTGGGGAGCATTATCTTATCTAAATGGTAATTTCTATTCTGTACGTTAATTAAAACACATAGTGTACGAACTAGCATTTAGCAAATCTTTCTGAGGATCTTTTCCTAAGGGGATGTTTTGAAGTAAATTGCGAGCTGTACATGCCTGCTCAGTGCAGCCTGTAAGAACTGTACTGAAGCAAACAGTCCAAATTATATACTGTCTTTAAGCAATGGAGTTTTATATATGTTGATAGTTTTGGAGAATTGTTTTTATTTTGTTCATAATAATGCATTTTGGATATCATTATGTCAGAGAAGGAACAAAGCAATGTTTGCAAATCAGTAGAGATGAACAGTTTTAGATGGAGAAGTCTGACTCATGAATACAGAAAGGAGTCATCAGTTTTAAAAGAAAATTTTCGATAGGAATTAAGAATTTTTCTTATTTCTTAATGATTCTTCTTCATGAAGACTGCTTGAACAAACTTATACATGAACCAATTTGGCTGAGTTAAACCTCTCATAGGTGGGTCTGATTGTTTATTGTAGGTGTAGAAACAAGATTCCCATTTAGTAATCAGAAAATATTTACATGGCAGGCGTGTTTTTCATCATCTTGTCAGTTGTGCTTTCTTTGCATACATGACTGATTTGTAGGCATCCTTGCTTCTTCGTAACATCCCATATTCTGCGTCTTGGGTGGAATGATCTCATGCACTGGAAGAGATGGGTACTGCTGATATTTTATTTGCTACTGCGCCTTTTTGTGGAACATAGGCACGTAACACCTCAAAAAAAAAAATCCCCCTGCAAAATACTTCTCACTTGAAAAACAGTAGAATTTCTTGGATTTGTAATAATTGTAATGATTCCAGGTGCAGCAAATGAATAACAGTGAGAGCTAAATAACAGTCTTCCGCTAGGTTTAGAGTTTTTTAAACTTTTGCAGAGGAACAAATATTTCCTGCCATGGGAAAAAGAAGTTATAAATGCCTGTGTGGAATTAAAAGGTTTTTAGAAATGAAATGCAACCCTGTGCCCCAAATACAAAATTGCGTGTGGTTTGCCTGGGCATTTCAGGAAAATCCACTGATCCACTGTCCTAATCTAATCCAAATAATTAGATTTTGGATTAAGGTAGGCTATAGTCATCAAAATCAGAACAGGTAGAGATAATTTTTGCCCAGTCTGAACCCTCTCTTATTATGCCTAGGGGTTTTTTTCCTATTTATAAACCTCTGTATCTTTCACTTCAGTGATTAATCTACAGGCAGAGAGCAAAAGTTATTAAGGCTAGAAACAGACAAAAAGATAAATGCTGACCTTTCTAATTGGCTCTTGAAACCTGAAATATTTACTGCTCAGAGGATTTATAATGTTTGTGGAATGATTTGTCATCCAAACTAAGTATTCCTTCCTTCTTCATGAAGCCATGCAAACCTCAGACGAATAAATATCTGTTGGTGCCTCGATGTAATGGATTTTTTACCTCATAGTAGATCCAAGCGATCCACAATAAACTTCAGTAACCAAGTACACTTTAGGATTGGTTCCTGAATCTGCTTTGCGAAGTGCGATCATGGCTGGAAATGAATGGTTTGCTTTTTTATCTGAAGTCTTTGGTACCAAGAATCAAGACTTAATCATTCTCTGCATTGATAGGTAGCAGAGCATAACGGCTCTCTCAAAGCTGACAGGGTGGTATTTTGTTCTTTGCATGTGTTCTCTGAGTTAGTGGAAAGGGCTATAAAACCTGTGATTCTTTGCTGCACTTGGATTTGATGTTTTCAAGACTAACTTGGAGGGGTTTTTTCTCTGCTGGTACTGAAGCTGAGGTGTCTGATAGTACCCTAGAAAGCTTTATGATGTCACCACCGAGAACGGGCTTGTTTTAGCTGTGTTCTGCAAACTAGCTAGGATTAACTATTTGCATTGCACTGTATTACAGCAGGTTTTAGTCACGGACAATAGTAACTTCAGCATTTCACTGACAAATCTATGGTCTCTCCTCACAATACGAGTTCGATAAATGTGATGAAGTGGTTTGCCCGTGTTGCAGTGTTGATCTGTGAAAAGTGGCTGTGAAAAGAATGCTAGAAAATACTGTACTTTTACAAAGGGGGGGAGGGAAGGCAAGCATAAAAAAATCAAAAAGACCTTTCCTGTGGCTTTGATGCTGTGATAAATGCAGTGCATTCTGGGGACTTCTGAAAGTGAGTCTTTAAAAAGGCCTGACACACAAAAGTGCAAGTGCACTGAGCTAATCTTGAAGAGTAAGTGAAATCACATTGTGTTTGACTTTAAAAGGAGTGGTAAGCTATCCTACTTGGTGCCTGATGGATAAATGAATATTGATGTTTCAGAATCAAAGTCTTCCATGTAAATTCACTCTTAAGTGTTATGTAACAGGTGAGGATTTTAGGAGAATTATGACGTAAAAGCCTGATGATAACTGATCATTAATTACACTTAAACAATTTACTTCTGGGGTGAAATGAAGAGTAGCTTTGCAGCTCTTTTTATTTTAGTTGCAGCAGCTGTTGCAAGCCTAAGTTTCTCTTCCCTGCTGCATTAATGCTGTATGCATATTTTTGGCAGTGCTTTAGCATAGCTTGGTTGCTTATTTATTTTGGAAGGATTGATATATGCCCACTTCATGAGACACTGACTGGTTTTCTTGGGACAAAGAACAGGAGGAAATTGTTGAGCCACTGTAACTGGTTTTGATCATGGTTTCCTAGCCATGCTTTCCCTTTTTTCCCCATATCTCTTTTACCACTTCCAATTAAATAATGTAGGGGAAGGCATCTGTCGTTTTACCAGTTTTATAAAAAGATCCGTTTGTAGGTAGTTTATGATTAAATTTGCTCAGCACCTCTGCTGTGGTAAGTGGGAAGGATCCATCAGTATCTGTCAGGATTTTCAAAAGCTTCAAATAATGTGCCAACTACTTAAAGTGTGGGACCACTTACCAGTTGTGTCTGAATCTGCTGTGTACTGTGGCATCCACTTGAGCTTAGAGCTGGTTGCTCTGAAATGAGAAGTATGCTCACATTCCAAGTATTTGAACTTTGGTATTGCCTCAGTCTCTGCCTGAATCAAGAAAGAAGAACGGGCATTTCATAGTTACACTTTCCAAGGCATGGGTGTCCTAACCTAGAACAGAGATTGTGGAAATAGATGCAAGTGTTGTAGAGAAGGGAGAGTGAGTACCTGACCTGCTTCCAGGTCAGCAGTGACCCAAAGCACTACATGGGAGTTCAGTTAAAAAGGTAAGAAAGTCAGTATTATCCTGTTGAACTAAAACAAGAACATCTTACAACAGCAGTTCTTCCCGGAAACTCTTTATTTGCCAAGATTAATTAACCCCAAACTTGGCAATGAAAACCTGAGTTTCTTGTTAGCCAGAGCTAAGTGTAAAATTTACATTTCCTGAGAGGGTAAACAGTTTCAAGACAATGATGCTCCAGTTGGATGATAATTCCTGCAGCCACCTTTTCCTGTGGCCATTAGTGGAACGAAAGCAAACATGTTGCTCCTAGTTAAGCCTGTGATATGAGACAGTGTACACAGCAAGCACCACTGGGGGTTGGTAAGACCTGTTTGGGGGAAATACTGATCAGTTGTTTTTAGGTGAAAAATACTATATTTCCCTCCCCCCCACACCTTTTGACAGCATGGATTTGCTTAGGTTTTGGGGAAGTCCTGATTTCACACATGTTAATTAAGAAAAAATGTGTGGAGAAGTTTTGCACTGTGTCTTTACTAGTGTTAATGCAGACAACTGTGGTCTGGTGTTGCCTTGTCTAAATATAGGTTTTATTTCTTTTCCGTCTTTTATAAAGGGACTTCAGGGAGCCAGTACATCAGCTGGCATGTTCTCAGTGAAGGAAGTTGCAAGAAAACTTTTCCATGAAGATTGAGAGTTTGCTGTGATAGTGCTGACAAGTGCCTTTCATGTAGCTGTAGTTTGAATGGGAGAAAAAAAGTTTCAAAATGCTGGCAAAAACTGGGGGCTTTAAGCTTAATTAGAACATGTATGTTGTAAAATGAATTGCAGGAGGGGAGAAGTTTCCACCTCATATTTAATCATATTTGTACAACTTTTTATACAATAATTACGTGTTTTACTCTGAACATCAAGTTATATTGGGAAGTAAATGGTATAGGCTGAGTCTGAATGTTAAATGTGAGCAGTGTTTAAAAAGCAATTAACTCAGGTGTACTGAGTGATAAATGGGGGAGGAGGCAAGCAACTGAAAATTAAATGATCTTGCTGTAACAGTTTAATGTTCAAGAGATGTGATAGGGAAGCAACTCATGTGTTGCCTGAATTTCTGCTGGGCTTTTGCACAGGGCAAATCCTGGGGCAGCACAACATTTGTTGAATGCAAGGCTTCAGTGGGCAGTTTGGATTTTCCCGGTGGCTTTCCTTTGCCCACAGTATTGACGAGTGTTTAATTACATAAACATCATTTACTGAATATAACATAACTAATTATAGAAAATTTAGGGTTTATTATGGTTTTGGAAGGCATTAAAGAAGTGAGGTTTTATCAGTCTAACTTTTCTCCCCAGTGACTAATGGACCTGTGTGCAGCATGCTGCCAGTTAAATGATTTACAGCTGGGGCACATGTTTGAGACTAAACAGGATGAAACTCTGAAGAGGTTGCAGCAGTACTATCAGGTTATCTGAGGCGCCTTTTGACTACTAATCAACTTAAATATTTTCTTTGTATGCAGTTCTCTCACCCATGCAGGTGTGTCTGACTGTCAGTCACATTACTGGGGGCAACACGTGTACAGGAGCTGAACAGCCCCCCTGTGGCTTTTATTTAGTTGGATCTTTCAATCAAGCATTTCTCTTCCCTCCAGAAATGACAGACAGACCCTGAAGTAATAGAATTTGTGAAGTAAATTTAGAGAGATGCGATGGGTGATGAGTCACTACTTCAGTTAATGTTTCTGTATTTTAAAATCTTTATTTTGTCTGTAACCTAAAATTCTTCCCAAATATTAAGCTGGCTTAATCCTTTATGGAGTTCAAGAAGAAAATGATTTACCAAAGTTAGGGAAAGTAAATTATGACACTGATTCAACTTGCCAAAAGAAAGAAAATTTGGTTTCTGTACTGTATTAAAAACTAATTTCTTTACAGACTGTCCAGATTTTTAAGTTTCTAATGCGCACAAGTGCAGTAGAAATTATTTAATATGCAAAGCAGCAATATTTTGAAATATTAGTAACTTTTATAAGCATAATTGCGATTACTATATTTAAAAGTACTTATTTGGAAATAAATTTTTTTCTTATTTCTGCTTTGCCTTGCTTTATGGATTGTGCTATATTTTGTTCTACAAGAAATGCAGAACTGTAGCTGTATCTGCTAAGCACTTAGTTTGGGCAAATTTTGTGTTTCTGAGTGTTTGTTAATGCAGTTTTACAAGTAAATTCTCCTTGCAGGTACACTGTGTACCACCAAAAAATATTTTTGCTGGCACAGCTGAATTTACTAGGTAGAGTAACTTACTTCAGAGGCATCATCAGATACCACCAGTTGACATGTGGTTGTTCTGTCACTTACCAAGCTTGGGTACCTGCTGAGAGCTGTCTGTGATCTGGTTCCTCAGGAGTGTGAGACCGTTCACGCCAGGATCATACCCCAGCCCTGCTACACTCTGCTCGCCCCTGGCTTCATCCAAAGGTGATGTGGATATGTCCCTGGTGGGCTGTGGGGCAGGATTTTGCTGTGTTGAGGATCTCATCAGCAATATGCCAACTGTAACTGGGGAAATTGGAATTGGCGAGTATGTTAGTGTGCTCTTTATCCTCATTAAAAATGGAAAATATTTTAGTGTTGTTACTGATGAACAGTTTCTTGGTTGTACAGATAAGACTGCCTTTTGGTGAGGACTTGCCACTATTAAAGCATATGAGAGCACAGTGATCGGTCTCAGCAATAACCAAAACTCCATAGCTGTAGATTAGATCATAGCTGTGAGGAAAAGATATTACCAGGAAGGACTGTGTCCTCTGGCACAGTGCTGCAGACCTTGCCTGTGTTTGTGTGGTTTGTTGGTTCTTTGCTGTTTTGCAACAAAAGCTACTCTAGACCATTTGTTGCTATTCCTGAAAATGGAGCAGAAGTTTGAATCCAAAAGGCTTCTTGAAGTTGGAGTTCAGCAGTCACCAAGGAGGGCAGAAAATCAGTGCTGCCTGTGACAATGTACCAAGAAATGTGGGAAAAATCAGACTGAAAGGCTCAGTAGAGGAGGTTATAAGGATTGCCTATGCCATTAGGTACGGTAGAGGGTTTTTTAGGAACAAAGACTCCCTATACATTTGTAATTCATTGTTTGTATTGTTGGCCACTTGTTTTCAGTAATACTTAGAAGTACATTGTAAGTTAGCATGTCTTTGCACTAATCAGTTTAAAATATAGGTATAAAGGAATAGGACTTGGATGGTTTTGTAATATGTTTTTAAATGTTTTGTTTTATATTACCAGTCTGAAGTGCAGATCTAGTCAGCATTGCAGCAGCTACCGTGTATAGATGTATGAAGAATATAATTTTGTAAATATCAGTTGATGCATCTTTGAGTGTTTTATGGAATATAACATAAAAGGCACATTTCCTGCCAAAACTTCCTTTGTGCTGAGCTTCTCTCTAATGTAATTTCCATCAGTACAAGAATAAAGAGAGCATGGGTTTGGGCCCATTTTACTTGGCAGTGTACAAAGGAAAAGAAGGTTGGGGGTTGGGGGGTGTTGAGAGTATTATTTCTCAGCTACTTCACACAAAGAAATACTGTACTGCTTTCAGAAGTCTCTGGGTACAAATGCCTCCTGTCACAGGCGATCAGTGTTACACAGCTGTATGAGATAGTGCAGTATGTTATAAAATCATTGCCCTGGGCCCAGTACAGGAAGACTGGAACTGGGCAAGAGATAGAGGTCTGATTTTCCATATTTAGGTGGTTGCTAATTGTGGAGCAAGAATTGTTTCAGTGAGCAGCTCTTTGGAAACAGCGTTGTCTAACACAGTGCACTTAAAGGATGAGGCTCACCTAGTGCGGTTTGCCTTGGAGAGAGGTTGACTTGGAAGGACTGATGGTGTCTGTCTGTCTGCCTTTGGGCTATGTGCAGTCATGTGTACTGTTGTACAGGAAGAGGTAAGAGACAACCTCCATGGCTTGCACAGCACTCATGTTGACTTGGCCTTCTGATTTTGTCAGTATGTTTCTATCACAGCCCCAATAGTTTAAAATTCAGTTGGTTGGTCTTTCCCTGGTTTGACTTTAACACAAGAACTTGGTTGGATACTCCATCTTAAAAGGGATCCAAAGAGTGTGGGAGGGCTGGACGTTTTGGGACTTGTTATTTCAGGCCTTTACATCTATAGTGGTAGATGTCCTACCAACCTGATAAATTTGACTGTAGAACACAGAGTGCATGGCTCTGTGTGCTGCTGGCAGAAGTGTTTTCTGCCAGTTCTCTTAGCCAGAACCAAGATTTTACTTCAGTGGGGTGGGGAGGGAATAAGCCAGTGAGCCACTAGACTAGACAGTCCTGCTTCCAAAGAGAGAACAGCTATGACCACCAGCAGTTATCCTGATTCAGCAGCTGCCTAAAGAGGTCGGGAGGAGAGACTGCGTGCTTGGCATGCACTGATGTTGTTCTTTCATAGCCCCACACAGGGAAAGGCAGAAGGTAAAGAGCTGAAGTTCCTCATGGAACTCCTCATGGAGTGGCCATTACTTCATTATTGTGTGAAAAGAAAGAAATTTTTAATACATTTGAGTTCTACTAGTCACAAGGCAGATGACTTTATTCTCACACTTAAAATTTGAATATGCTGTCTTTTTATGCTTGAAACGTGAAACTTCCTCATTAGTTGACTTACTGTGAGAACAACCTCTAATCTGGCTCTTTGACATAAAACAGAAACTGAAAATTTTATCAGACTTATTTATGTTATACTGAATTCCATCAGATTTTCTTGGTGTCCTTTCATTTTTCAGTTTTCATGAAAGTACTTAATTTAAAATTTTATTTTAAGATATGGTTTCTTGATGTTGGTTCAGTATTGCAACTTGTTCTATTTGTAGTGTGTCTCTGGTACATGACCCAGTACAGCAAGCTGTCATATTGAGGTGAGGGGAGGATGTTTGGAGATTTGAGAGGAGACACAGGTCTGTCTGTACTTTCTCATGTTTGTTTGGGCTTTTGTTCATACCAGGCATTCAATCTCCAGTGCCATTTTTGGGGTTTTTTTGTTGTTGAAGTTGAGGAAACACATCAATATTTGTGATTCTAACACATTTTGAAGCAGAATGTGTGTATTTGCTTGCTAGTGTATTCTAGCAAAATTTTATAGGCATTGCATGATGAAAACAACTGATTCTGCCTCTGGGTATCCCATTTTATCCACAGCAAGAAGGGGAATTGAGATGTGCAAATGACAGACACTCTGTATTTGTGTAAACTGTTTCCTTTTTTAAGTCTTTCAATCTGGTCTTTCACCACTATTTTGTTTCTCTCAGGCATTTATATATGGTCAGTTTAACTGACCATATATTAACATTTTCCTTCAATAGTTTCTGAGATTTTGCAGGTTCTTTTGAACACTCTTGTGTTTCCCTTCAAAAGAAGCTTCTGTGCCTCTGTAGATAGTTTTGCAGCTTTGCTCAAACTGCCAGGTCACAAATCCTGTACCTTCAAGTGAACTGTAACTTTGTGTTTAACATGGGTCAGGTTTTAACTTTGTTTGCTTTTAAACATGGTTTCATGCTTTACCTCCATAGTAAAGACTTGCTGGATGTTTCTCTGGAGGCACACGGTGTTCCTTAATATTTGCTGTTGGTGCGGATGTAGGCTACAACTAACAGAGTAAGAAGAAAGGTTTTTATCAATATTTATATAAGGTGTGTGGTTTATTTTTCCGCACTGGATGGAGGTGTTGTTAAATAATAACAACCATAGCTCAGTATTATTTCTAGCTAAGTTTAAAAGAGAGCACACATTACTTGAAGGACTAGGTATTGGGTTTTTTCTCCTAACTGTTGCATGGAGAGTACTGTTCAGTATATAATGTACTAGACTGCAGCATGTTTTCTACATGGAAGGAAAGATATATGTGATACTCTGGTGACATGTATATAATTAGTTCTGGGGAAACAAGAGTGAGTTATGGTTTGTGGTCATCTCTGTATTAAAATAGGTTTGTGCTATTTTCTTAAACAGATATAGAATACTTTAACCAAATTGAAGTAGTTCTGGTAGTGCATTTTTCCTTCCCTTGGGTAAAACATCCTGCACTCTGATGGGTGCAAGTTACCTTAGCATGGCACAAGAAACATTAATTGCTCCTGCATATAATTTATAGCTTTGGTTTTGTTCTGTCTCAAACTTGGCTTGATGTGGTGGGCTTTGGGACCACCTTCTTTCTGAGGTGTCCAGCTCTTCTGTATATCTCTCTTTGCCACTGGCTGGAAGCTCTGTGAGGAGGAGAGACATGCATTTCCAAGTTAGTTGGTGACTGGTTAAAAGGGTAGGTAAATGCTGAAAAAAACCAAGGCTGCTTTCTGCCTGGCTGACTGAAATAAGGCCAGATGGCTATTTCAGCCAAACAGAATTCCTCCCTCAGAGTGATTTAAAGCATAGTCTGAAGCTGTGTGAGGGAGAGGTTTGTGATGAGCAGATTATTTCATCCAGCATCAGCAAGAGTCAGGGTCTCTCAATCTCTTCTGTGTTGTTTTGTTTTGTCTTTAAGGAAGGTGACTTTTAAGTATGACACTGCTTTTCCTGTCCTGCTGGGGTGATGGCTTCAGTCCTCTGTGGCGGTGGACTGCAGCCGGTTGCCATGGCAATAAAAAGCCTCCCCAGCCGAGGAGCTGCTCCATCGCTGTGTCTTCCCTGGGAATTGTCTGCAGTGGCAGAGACATCTTTCCCTGATAGGGAGCCGAGCTGGCTTTGAGTATCTCATGGGTGATTGAAATGTACTGACCCTACCTGATGTGATTTGGGATCATAGGGATGAGGGGCTTTATTTTTAGCCTGAAAGGGTATCTTGGCATATTGAAATACATCTCTGCTCTCATGTGGAACATGCATTTTTGGAGTACTGTGTTTCTTCTGCCTAGCAGGGTTGCCTTGCCCTCACCTGCTCCCATGTGAGAGTGCGAGTTTCACCTCAGACTGCCTTAGCTAATCAATCAAATCCTGTATTTAATCGTTGTTCTCTTGCGTTGTAAGTTACATTTCAGTATGCTGTGAGCAAAAATGAAAACAGCTCTTGGATAAGCCACTTTAGTTGAGTTTGTAGACTTTAATCTTCCATTCTGAACTTGTTTGCTGCCCTTCAACTTCAGTGACTTCAGCAACATTTGTGTTGCACAAGATGTAAGACAGGTTCATCTGAAATGCCTAAGTACTGCTGTGAAGGAAGGCAGCCAGGAGTGCTCCCTTGTACGTTACCATTTTCCTGATGTGTCCTTTCCATCAGAGGATAATCCTGATCCTCACGTGATCTAAATATCCATTGGTTAGAAGGGAAAGTGTTAGCTGTTTCTGTCTACAAACAGAACATGTCCCAAGTTTCGAAGCTGTTGTATTCCCTCACTCTCTGCACACATAAGAATTGCATATAATCAAGATTGTAGACCATGGACTGTACTTTTGTAACTTTTTTACCTCATTTCGCCTGGTGTGGGTGCTGCCATGTAAAGCAAACAATTAAGGGAATCCTCTGTAGGGTTTGTTTGAAAAGCTTTTATAATCGTTTATTTTACAACCTGGCCTCTGTGCGGGTAAAATATAATTAAAGCAAGAGATGCATTGTAAAGGATGCTAATTCAGAAAATACATTAAGTATGTATCATCCAAGTTTTTACCTCTGAAAGTTCTGATTTTGTAAAAGTACTGGAAAGCAATGGAAATAGAAGCCTGGTTGCATTGTAAATAGTGCTGAAGTATTTTAGTAACTCTAATACTAATGAGCAGAATGTATTTTTTTTTCTTTTAATTTTTTTCAAATGGCATTAGTATTCCAAACAGCAAAATCTCCGGCTGGAGAATTGTAGAAATTATGATTGCTCATTAGCAAATAGAATACAGATGTTCTATTCAGTTTGCCTGAGTGCTTCACATAAACACCTTGGGGAGTGACTGGCACAGAGTACAAAACTTGATAGCATAACAGTGTGCTAAACACTTTGGGGCTGGCAACAGGAGCAGAAGCATACCATGTAATTTTGTAAAATTTCATGTAATTTTTAATCATTTGTAGTGTTTGTGTAATGGGACAACCTTCGCGTGAGAAGTATGGGGTGGTGAGGCGGGGGAAGTGTCTCTACAGGGCTGTCATCAACACCAGAAAGTAGAGTTGAGTCAACTTTGTGGAAGTCTGTTCATGTCTTTTTGGTTGACTTTCTGCCTTCAGCTTACAAAGGAGCAAGTTTCTATCCCCCCAAGATCTGTAACCATTGCATGGTTTTGTATTTCTGTGTTCAGTTACCCAGAATTTCTTGGGCCTCTGATCTGGTATCCTTTTGTTTCTTTTCTCATATGTCTCCAGGCAAGAAATCTGTTGTTCCTTCTCTCCCTTTCTTTCATTCCTCCATCCTCCCCTACCCAACAGTAATCACAACAGCAATAATCTCAACAATTTAACAATTTTTTTTTAATTTATTTTTAATCATACATGTGCAGTGACTGTTTTCAAGAATATATTAAGTAAGGACTGGATTAGTAAGGCACCATTAGGAACTTCCTGATAGTTATGTGTTAGTGGCTGTGGGGTTTTACATCCCAGCATGATGTCGCTAAATTCACAGTTTTCTGCCAATGCCAGTAGTGCTTAGGGAGCAACTGAAAGGGGAGATGCCCTATCTCTGCTGAAGGAGCCAAGAGAATCAGGCCTCTCCATGTCCCTCAGTCTTGGACTCTGCTCCTTGCAGGATTTTGTGACATTTCCCTTTCAGCGAAGATGCGAGAATTGTTTGGGTTTTGAAACCCATTTAACAAATGATGAACCTTATTTGTGCAATTGGATGGATTTCGAAAGGAAAAGGATTCCTAGCTGTGATATTACTCTGGCTTCTTGCCATTATGTGTGTTTGTGTTGCACTTGTTTAGTTGCCAGGGCCAGGTTGGGAGGAAGCTGAATGAACTTGGAAAGTTTCAAAATGCATTTATTGTATTAAAGAATATGTTGAGTCCAGTGGGCTCTTTTGGGTTGTATTGGTTGGTTGTTTAGGGTTGGAGTTTTTATACTGTTTTGTTGGGTTTTTTTTGTTTGAGTTAGTTTTGTTTGATTTTTTTATATTGGGTAAGAAGTCTTCAAATTGCTGGCAGAAAGACATGGAGCAATAAAATTGAGCTTCAAAGCAGTACCTATTTCGAACTGCAACTG
Source organism: Pachyramphus minor (assembly GCA_013397135.1). NCBI lineage: Eukaryota > Metazoa > Chordata > Aves > Passeriformes > Tyrannidae > Pachyramphus > Pachyramphus minor. The sequence continues at coordinate 252,629 of VYXB01007926.1, forward strand.
AACTACCATATTCCAGACCTGATTGCCTGCTGTAGCTACTCTGCAAAATTATTATGCAATTCTTGGCAAGCAGTTACTAAAAATGGTTTTGTGGGGGCTTATTAGACTATTTAAAGTAGGTTTTTCTTTTCCACCTTAGTGGAAAAGTCTGAAAAGTATTAATGTCAGCGCTGGGAATTGGTCAGATGATACAAATGAGAAGATGGCATTGCACACCCAGAGAGCTGTTTACAGCCTTGGGGTTTGTTGCTTGTGAGCTCCCACCCCCATTTTAAGCAAATACCCAAAACTAAATGGAACTTATTAACATTAGTTTGCCCTGCTGAGTTAAAAACTGTTTAAATGTAAAAAACCGTAGTAGGTGTCAAAGTTAAACCACTTCTAGACATGGAATCAAATTAAAGTGAATTGAAACAAGTTGGATCAGCATGAAGTGACTCTGTTTGTAAAGAGCACTTTGCATTTCTAAATCTTTTCACAGCCATAATTGAGAGAAGAATATCGGGCAACTTCACTTACAAAGCTGCTGTTTGCTTCCTCCTCTTGCCCTAAAGCAAACAAAATAGGCAGGCTCCCAATTTGGAATCTCTTGAATGAACCCAAATCACTTATGTGCTGTTTAGTTGTTGTGGCACCAAAGCAAATAAATGGGAAAAGATTAGCCAAACAAAAAGGCAAAAACCTTGGCCCTATTGTAAGGATTTGGAAACCCAGTAGTTCATCAGTTGTTGGGGCTGCAGGATAAAGGCATGTAGGCCGAAGCAAGCTGAAAGTAAGATGTGTAGGAATACTTACAATAAAGATTTAAGTTTCAGTGTCGTCCCTTTCTGTTTCATTGCACCTTCAACAGGTATTGGAAATCAGATTACCAAATAGCAAGGGTGTGAAGGAAAGCATGTTAAAGAAGAAAATTAATGAATACGTTAGCTTAATGACACTGTCGTCTGTTGCAAAGGAGATAGATCCGAGACAGGTGTTAGTGAGGACATAACGTTTCTTTCAATCACATTTAAAAAAAATCTGAGAAATTGTAGACTTCAGGACAATAACAGCAATTATTGTCAGCCAAGATAGATGTAGTAGGAGGCAGTCTTTGCCTCAAAAAGCTTGCAGAGTGAGTACACCAGGCAGCCCATGCAAAGGAGAAAAATAAAGCTTCATCCATTTAGAAGGGAGGATGAAACACATTACCTGAAATCGCAGTGTGTGCTTGGAAATAGGATGTGAATTTGAAGCCATGCTACTCCCAAGGTTTTGCTGGCACAGGTTTGCTAGACCTAAGTATAGCTGAAGTAGAATTGTTCCTGTATATCTTACTGTAGGGTCCATCGTTGAATAGGGGCCCAGTGTTTAACAGACAGTGTCTAGATGGATTGAGCCTTCCCATCACTGCCTAGAGGTCTGATGCACTTTTCTTTGAAATTGATAAATGGAGTGGTAGAGAATTGTTGCTGTGATATGAATTATTCCCACTGTTATTAAATAATAAACATGACCACAGCGACCTACTCACTCTCTAAACTGGATTCCTTCTGTGGCTTAATCTTGGTAATGGCTTCATATTTGAACTGCAAAATGTCATGGGTGAGCTGTGAGCCTTCTAAAGAAAGGGGCAGCAGTAGGAAGTTGGTAGATTGATACCATATCATGTGTATCATAAAGTAAGGTAGTAAAAGCCCCAGGAAATTATATTTCTTAAGTAATGCAATCAGAATTGCACTTAGACAGAGAAGATTGCTTTGTATTTACTAGCTGTGTTTACTGCTTTTTCTAATGTGCCTAAGGAAACTTCAGGAAGTGGAAAATGGAGTTCTAGACCTGAATCTGTATAGTTACTTTTGGGAATAACACAGCAAAATGAGTGAGCTTGATTTGCTACACAGCAGATGCCAGGATTATATGATGTGGAAGGAATTTTTTACTTTTAAACCCTTTCAGTGTGATGACATGGAGGGGAGAGGAAGGAGGGGCTGACATAAGTGCCCTCATGTTTTGTTAACCTCTTCAGTGCTCTGAATCCAGAAATACCAGTTGATTCATGCAAGCACAGCCTGTCTGTGTAGGTGGATGCTACCAAAACAGTAATTAAATGTAGCGTATGTTTCTGGACTAGAGCTAAAAGGGAACAGAAAATAATACTATTTATTCTGTGGTTTATACTGTGCTGCTATAAACAGAAAATGCAGCAAACAGAGAGAAGTGAGTTCACATGAAAATTGATGAAGAGTACAGTGTGTCTTTTTTGGTATTTATGCATTATTTAAAATGAGTTTAGCAGACTATAAAGCTTTTGATTATAGTCAGCTTGTAAGTGTGCTCTGCTACATTGCGCAGCATCTCAAAATAAAATGGACCAGCAGTTTTTTACACAAGCTAAAGACTTTCAAGACCAGCTCATGGGAGGAGCAGATGGTATTTGGGCATTGTGTTGTGGTGTTGCAGTCCACATCGTGCCATGTTGGGCTGATTCATGAAGCTCCATTTGCAGAGGCATCATAGTGAGCTGCTTCACTGAGAGGAGAAGAAACATTTGAATGAACTTTCTTGGTTTGTGCTGATTTTAGTAAATGCCATTGACTGCTGCTATATTTAAAGAAAGTGACAAGAGTATATCAGAGCCTTTATTAAAATAAATTGGTGTCCTTTGCAAGCGACGATCCTTCCTTTCAGGAGAGCTGTCTGTGTTGGCTATGGTAAGGGTAAGAAGCCATGCAGATAAGGTTCAGCCCCAGGTGTTTGGAGTGGGATCACACAGGACTGTGGTGCCTGCTGAGCTGGCAGCCCAGGTGTGCTCCTGTGGCAGAAAGGGCCAGTGCACTGCCTTGGCACCACCTTTCACTCCCGTATCTGCTTTGTTGTGCAACTGAAAACTCCTGTAAACTGAGGAGTGCTCCCGCTGCCCTGCAGGCAGGGTGCTTCCCCCCACCACCTCCCCTTCACAGGCAGTGTGTTGTGGTGCTTGCATGTGTTAGTTGGACAGGAAGGAATGTTTTCTTCACTAATTTAAGGAGGGTGAAAATACTTTCTTGCCAGAGGGAGAGAAAGGGGAGGAGGGGGTTGGACTGCTCTAAAGCAGGGACAGTATGAAACCTCAGGTGCCAAGATCTTGTGGTGTTTCCCTTTTAGGCACTACTGAAGCTTAGGGTGACTTAATATTCAAAACCTGTTGAACCTGTTGGCAAGAACAGAGCCCTAGATCCTCATTGCAGAGGGTTTGTTTGTTGCTACCAACTGCATTTCAATTGCCTAGTGATAGTGTTTGTTTTCTTGGAATTTGGTTTCTGATGCAATGTTCTGGCAGTCTTGACTGCAGCCCTGCAGAGGTGGAGTTACTGTGGGCCAAGGTACAGCAGGGCTGCGGGCACCCCAGAAGCCCAGTCCGGCTGCCGGGAGGGTGACAGCAGGCAAGGAGTGTTGTGGCTTCAAAGGGGCTGAATGTGGGAAATGGGTGAAGTCTGCAGTCTCTTCCTACTGCCACTGTCAGGCACGGTCAGCGTTAAACCCGTTGCTTTTATAGGAACAGGCTGACCTACTTATTAAGGCATTGTATTTCAGTGTTCAGCTATGGCTGTCTGCCCCAGAGGGGTTGTGTTTCCAGCCCTGCTGAAACTCAGGCCCCAGCCATGTCCCAGTGTTCTGGGGAGTCTTGGGCAGGGCATGTGGATACGTCTGTCTGGTGTGAGGAGCTCTGGTACCACAACAATGGGCACCACACACTTATCCCTGTTTAAAAAGGGGAAGAGCCTGCTGAAAGAAGTGATACATGCCCAAGAGGAACAGGAAAATAGAAAAACAGTTGGAGAGGAGTGATGTTTAAATGGCATGAAAGATTTTGACCAGAAACATAGTTTTGATTGCATTCTGTAGGGGAGAAGGGCAAGCCACTAATGGCTGTGGGTACACTTTGTGCATCTGAAAGGAACACCGTTTTTCCAGCTTGTGAAATGCAGAGGTGGTTGTAGTCAGCTGCCCTTCCCTAGCTGCATTCCTGAAGCACAGGAAAGGGTTGGTTTGAGAAGAACACATACAAATGAGCAATTTTGGAGAAAACCAAACATCTGTGTGGAGTCAGGGAGGAGCTTCCTCTGGATTTGGTCAGATGGTGGCTCAGTGTTGATGTCAGATTTGTGCATCTCATGTCTAAGGAGACGATGGCATCAGCCATCATGGGAGGCAGTCCTGCAGATTTGGATCACCTGGGGTTTTGGAAAGTGCAATCAAATCCAGATATTTGTGAGCAGGTGTCAAATCTTGGATGGTGGGTAAGATGGGACAGCACTAAGAAATGTCCATTCTGTGTCAGACCATTGCTTCGGCCTCTGCTCTGGGGGGCTTTCGGTTTTTCAGAGTTGTTGGATGTCAGTCTGTTGTGCCAGTGAGAAGTATCTGCTCCATTGATCTATGGCAGTGAACTTAGACTCCCTGCTGCTGTGACTGAAATATATGCACCTACATGACTTTATAGTAAAAATGGATTTGGCGCTCTGACATGACACCCCAGCTGATTTAAAAGAAAATTTTCTGCTATGTTTTATAGAGGCTTTTACAAATATATCTATTCTGTTTCCATCCTGGAAAGCCAACATAATTGTCAAAGTTTTCCAGGAGATTTCCTGCAGTTTTGCCCCTGAAAAGCTGTGACATCCTTTGGTAATTGCTGTGTAGCCTTGGCTTTATGAACCATGGAAGGAGGAGTTCATGTAGACATGCTCAGCCAGAATGTTATCACAGGTTTTGCAGAATTCACTTTACATTTTGCACTTTTTCTTCAGTACCTGTACCAGAAGAAGAGACAGACCACATGTCTCTTCTTTGATATACACATATACGCTTGCCAAACTACTTACTATAAAAGCTTTGAAAGAAAAGAGAGAATTTCTGTGTTTAAATTCTAAAGAGGCACTCTGCTATCATAATGATAGAGCTATAGGATTATTAATCCGGAGATACAAAATGACAGACATCATAGTTAATACTCATCAGCATCCTTTCTAGCCATCTCAAAGCAGTCCCATCAGTAAAAAGCCTAAGCAAGCTGTGCTGCATTATCATGATTGAGGGCCAGATCAGATTTGATGTTGCTGGCTGACATGAGTGGCAAACAAAGTTTTCCCACTTCTAAAACTAACTTTATAAATAAGCTCCTACGCTTCTGTAAAATTCCCAGTAGAGACATGAAAACCAACCTCAAACATGTTTCCAGATACTTTGCCTTGAAACTAAAAGGAATGAAGCTGCTTACATTCATCTCTGATAAAGGAAGATGTAACTCAGTGGATACCCAGCACTAAGAGTTTGGGGGTTTATAAATTCCAGGCCCTTTCCACCCAGTATCAGGTATAGCAACATTGATTTTTAATCAGGCATAATTACTGCTGGTAGTCTCCTGAAACAAGTGAGAGACAACTTCTCCCCAGCCATTTTAAGGCTTTACACTGTTTTCCATATCTGTATTTTTTTTCACAATTATATTTGTACAATGTAGCACTTATTTTCTACTCTAAGGGGTCCTATAACTACCAGGTCTCTAACTTTGCTGTAAAAATTTGACAATTTTGCATAAAATAGAAACATTTTCACTGATGGATTCCCTAAAGAAGAATATTGCTGACTTTTATAAAAAAAGCCTTACAATTCTATAGCACATGCTGTTACCGTGTGTGTTGTACTGGATGAAATGCTGCACCAGATTTATGAATAATTGTTTCTAAATGGGGGCATTTTTTAATCAAGTATTTTTAAAATCAGGTATTTTTAGGGGAGGGGGAAAGATCCCTTAAAAGGTTTTCAGTTCTGTTCCTGACTGCATATGCCAAGGCGGCTGTTCACCTATAAATGGTGGTATTAGGATGAAAAATAAGTGCAAGCTTTTCTTCTTTTCACATTTGCTTTTCTGGAGGTTCACCACCATTATCCTTTGAGATTTCCCTACCCCCTGCTGGAGACAGGAAGGAGAGAAGCAGGGAGATGCGAAGTGCAACAGACAGACTGGGGAGCTTAGAAGCTTTCTGCCTTCTGGCTGTGCAGAGTGGTGAGATGCACCGTGAGGGCCTCTGTATGGAGGGGGCAGCAGGGTGGTGGGTCCGTTTGGCGCTGCCATGAGAGGGCAGGTGCTCATTGAAGATGAGTGCACAGAGATGAGAAGGGGGGCAAGGCAAATGTGTTCCCTCTGGTTTGCTTTGGTGTAATCGATTTGATTATGCAACATCACTAACATTCGTTTTCCCAGACAGCCCATGCTTTACTCTCACAGACAGCCAGATCTGATGAGGTTCATGTTAGTAAACTGAGTTTGCACTGTCAGAGTTTGTATGAACTGTATGCTGTGTAGACATGCAGCAGAACTCTCTGAAAGGCCAGAGAGGTGCCTGTGTGCTGCACTGACAAGGATTGCAAAAACTGCTATTTAAAATCAATGAACCAGCTCTCGCTAGAGTTTGTTGAAATTTTGGAGTACAAAAAGAAGTGTGAGGCTTTTTCTCTGTTTGGTTGTAAACACAAAGTTGATAAGATGACTAAATACTTAACTAAAAGCAAGCTTTCTCTTTCTTCGGGGCAGCTTTTGCCATGCCATCCACTTAGTAGGAGCAATGTCTCTTCCTCCCAAGCAGAGACACAGCTGCCTGGCATCAGTAGCTGCATTTGGGGTGCTGCAGGGAGACGAGATCTAGCACCGTGTAAAAGGTGGTTTCCTCTCTGGCCTTGCTGTATGCCCATGAGAATTGTGCAGAACATTCTTATGATTCTTGTTAATGAAAGGACTAGTTTTTAACAAAACTGGCCTGAGCTCTAGTTAAGCTGCCCAGCTGTTCCAGTCTGGGGCTGAGCCCTGCTGGATGCTGGGACTTGGATCCTCTTCCACGAATGCTACTCATTCTCTGGCTTGTATACACATACAAGTGTTTTCCTGGATTACAGAGACAGCTCTCACTACGTCCTGGATAAAGCTTTATTTCTTCTTATTTTCTTTTTAAGGTCCAACAGCTTATTTTAGGCACAGCGTGTGTGCATGGTCACTGCATAAAGAGAAGGGGATAAGAACCCCTTAGCTTACTCTCTCTGTTTTGTGAAGTACATGCACTTTACACCTTTCAGCTGAGGAACTGAAAGAGTCTGCAAAGGAATTCTGGTCATGTTCTGCCCATTCCTTACTCCTTTGCTAACCTAACCTGCCAGCTAGTGGCCATTCAGAGTCCAAGGAGTTTGAATAGGATCATTCATAGCAAATTGGAGGTTCGTAGAAGTAGAATCCTGTGTCTCCCCTTCTTCATTTTAATTAAAATATAACAAATAATAGTAAGTAAAAAGTTACTTCAACCATTTTGGCCAGAAAGGAGCTGTATGATAGCAGTTTGGCAACTTAGAAGCATCCAAGGGGCCTGTAAATGTGACTTGGCAGCAAAGTCTTGCCTTAGTGCTTGCTCTTTAGACACTCAAGTGAGTTACTCTTTTGCCACATTTGAGTTCATGACATTTCATATTTCATCTGCTTTTGAAATGTTTGAGTAAAAATTCCAGCAATGACAATATTGAACTTAAACATTTGCTACTATATAGCTTAGATGGTACTAAATTAACATTAGTGAAGTGTTTACTGGAAGATGTGAGATGCGTTTGCAACTGAATTCAAGAAAAAAGTAAGTGCAATGTTTAGTCTTACCTAATGGTGTTGCAGTTGTTTTAAATAAATCCCATTCTTATGCATGCTTTTTAAGCTAAGTTAAAGCCCTACCCTAAGGCTGACTAATTTCACTCTTAAAATCTCTTCAGTGTTCAGGGGGCCTGTGTTGCTTTCAGCAGAAGCTTTCACTAAAAAAGGCCAGTGTGGTCTCGGAATATGGACTTGTAATTTGAAAGTAATCTTGTTCTCCATGGGTTATCTTGTAGATATCTGCAATGAGAATGTCAAGATCTTCAAAACCTATCTTTGTTTTCATATTTCATTATAATAATCCTTCAAAATTGATGTTGTTATTTCCTGTACTGCCTTGCCATTGGTCTGCGTCTGATCCCTCAGTCCCCTTTGGAAGTTCTCCAGCGAAAGACTTGAACATTGGATTCCCACTCTTCCATCATTTCCTTTATTTGAAAATTAAAGTGGTTTAGGAGGAATATTGCAGGAAGAATAGAACCAGTTTTGTCAGATGATGGCAGTGTTCCTGGGGCTGTCTTTCTCCATTGATTTCCTTTAGAGAAGCGGAAGAGCAGCTTGTTCCAGCCATGCTGAACATCACTCCCTGTGGAGAGTGCTCAGCCATCATCCACAGATCTGGATGAGTCCTTAGCAGCTCCATGTATGGGCTGGGGCTGGCTCAAAAATAACAATTGTAAAGTGCTCTGATGGAAAATAGGCTTAGTCTGCTTCCATTTGGGTAAGTCTGTGTCTAATGCTATTTGTCTTTGATGGGGATACCCTTGCAAAACATTGGCAAGGGAGAAACAGTTGCCCCAACGGGGTTTTTCAATGTATTTAATAATAGGTTTTCAAAATTAGTGATTTGATTGTTGGTTGATTCATACTAGTCACTGTTAGTAGGTGTCCGTCTTAGGAAGAAGGAAAGTAGATGGTACAGCCTTTGATTTTTCTTCATTTATAGTATGCTTGCCTGACCTGTACATAACTCTACAAACAAAAAGTTATCTCTTCTCCCAGGTGTGATTTTACTTGAGAATTAGCACTGACATACCTTCATTTATCCACTGTCCCTCATGGGGAAGAAACACCTAATCTAGAACCAGAGGGCATGCCTAGGCTTGCTGTCATGACTGTATGACATGGAGTTGATCCCCACCAGACTGCATGCCTGCCTGGCTGCATACCTGTTAGTTACTCATGTTTATACTGGCTTTTTTAACATTCTTCTGGTGACCATTCTAGCTGCTCTGCCTACATCCATACCTCGAAACCCAGGATTGCCCAGTGTACACCCATGGGAACTGTTGGGCTTGCAGCCAATTCTCCCAGCCTTTTCTAGGTTCACGAAGAAGCCTCTGTGCACAGACCTCCCTAAACTGTGGGCCAGCGTCCTTTGCTCTGATTCTCCCTGTCCCCCATGTACAAGGCACTGCCTGCTGGCACCTCTCTGTGCCTTCCTGCCTGGACCTGCTCTGCTGTCCTGCAGAGGAAGCAGAAGAGGGAATGCAAGAGTTTGAACCGGAGTTGATAAGCAGGCATGGCACTGCAGTCAGAGGGGTGACAGCACTTGCAAGCCAGGTCTCATGTAGCTTACCTGCTGACTTTTGTTCATAAGTGCCATGACTCCAGTGCTACTGGAGTATGTTCTGGACAACTCTTCTTCATTGCACCAGGAATCTTCCTTACATGCTTAAGGCTGTTGCCACAGGGATGTATTGGGGAATGTGGATGTTTTCTCTTCTGGTCTGTGTTTGTCCCAGCCACCTGTGAAAGTTTGTTCTGTTTTCCTGCCAAGTAGTGGGAAAACAAGGCCTGATAAGCAAGCACTTCATCCTTGAAGACATTTTGTGTAAAATGAAAATTAATTGGTATCTTCCTATTGGCTGATGGCCCTCCAAGGGCACTTGAAGGAGAAAGTGAAGAGGGAGGAGATGAAGTGAGCCCCCAGACTCGTTTAGGGAAGACCCCTCCAGGTGTATCACGCAGGCGCGGGGGAATTCCAATGTACACACGCGTGCGCAGAAGCGACATCACTGACATAACGGGGGGAGGGACAGGGGCTCTGGCTGGGCCGGTGCTGGCCACACCTGCCCAGGTAGATGTAACCAGCTAAATTATATAAAAGGCAGACAGCACCTGTGGGAGGGCTGGCAAGCTTCACATGGAAGACAACGTTGCCTCAGCGGGGACGCCCGATACCTTGTGAGCCTGTGACACCCCCAAGGCTGCAGTTTCTGCCATGGGGAAATACTGGTCATTCTGAGGTCGGTAAGACAACCTCGTAAGTAGCCCCTGCGTGAGTGGGAGGTTTTACTGAGGGCTTATTTCCTCTCCTCTTTCATGTCTCTCAGTTTCTCTGTTTGTTGGCCACTTCCTAGTAATAAATATTGGGTTTTTTGAGCTGTCAGCAGTGTTTTGTTTTCCATTTCGGCATCCCTCCGAATCCTCCCTGGAACAAGGGCTCAGGCCAGCTGTGGGTGACAGCTGCAGGCTCACATCACTGCTCTGCTCTGAGCTGGTATGAGGCTCCAGCTTTGCAATTGTCTGCTTCAAGTGCAGAGAGCCACTGGTCCTCAGGCATACTGTCCAAGTTTAGCAGCTCAGGGCACAGAACATGCTGGAAGCTGATAGACATAGTCCTCCTGTGTGTCCATAGCACAGGTCCTAAGCTTATTGCAAGTCACCTTTGACATGAAGTGGTATGAGTTTGGTCCTGGAGTGTGAAACATCATCCTGGTGCTTCTGCACGTTTATATAGATAAGCCATTTTGCACATAGGCTTTCACTGGCATAGTTTCTTCATGACTGTGTTTTTGTGCCCTTTCCCACTCTGTCATAGAGTTTTGCAGAGAGCTTACCTGCCCTAGAGGAGCAGTTTTGAAGGCAGCTTCTGGAGACCCCCTCCCCCTGGGACACATGGTGGGCAGCAACACTCTGTAAATACTTCTGAAAACTCACATTCAAACTTTTTGCTTTGTTTCAGCTCCAGTTAGGTTTTACCAAAATACCACTGCCCTGCTTTTAGAAGTGTTCCGATTACCACTCATGTCTTCAGCCAGTGTTGCTTTACTGAAGTTGTTTTTAAAGTTAATAGTTCTTTTACCTTGCTTTTCACCCCTGCATCCCATGGATACCTCGTCGTGATAGTCTTACTTCTTCTCTGCCTCTGTTTTGCTTAACTGAGCGAGCCAGGCTCTCTGCTTTCTATCCCGCTTGGGTTTTTAAGCTTTTGTGTTCTTATTTTCAAAGAGTGTGTCTCTCCTGCTTTTCTCCAGATACAAGTTGCAGTTAGGTCTTAGTGCAGTGACTTGCAGAAACTGCAGCCTCCACCAGGCTGAGGTCTAGAGTTCCTCAGCCCAGTCTGTTTCCCAGAGGTTCCACAGGAACCATTTAGTTCATCAGAACTTGTTCTTTGAAAATAATAGATCTGAAACAAAATTAGGCTTGCTGTTATCCTTCCCAGTTAATCTAAACTGAATCACTTCATGGTCCCCTGTTCCAAAGTCATCATCATTATTTAAGATAAAGAGCAGAATAGAATCTATTCTTGTTCATTCAGCAGCATGGATAAAGAAACTTTTCAGCTGTCACTTCCAGGAATAACTGGTCTTACTGTGGTTAATAGCATTTGTTCTCCAATCTGTACTGCGAAGTTAGGTCTCCCTTGTTGATACAATTCCCATTTCAATAATGATGTAGAGCTCCATCCAGATCCATATCTGGTATAAGAAGTCTAGAGCAGACCCAGTGTCTCTCTCTTAGTTGCCTTGTTTGACCATCTCTCCACAGCATTTTTAAACATTTTCATTTTATGCTGTTTCCAAAGTCTGCTGCCTCATTATTGCATGACAGTATCCTACCATATAAAACCCATATTTCTTTTCTTTGAAGAGCACAGACCTTTTGACACTTGTTTCAATAATAATTGCTGTTCCACCTTGTTTGTGAATTTTCCCGTAATAACACTAGTGCCTTGAGTTCCCCTTCCATTATGTCAGTCTGCTTGTGTTAATGGCACACAGCTATTTTAGATGCTGGATTTTTTGTTCACCTTTTCTGCTCTTATTTTGGTTTTAGACTGCCTTTGGCTCCACAGTTGTACTATATGCAGTGCTTTCACTGGCAGTGTCACATGGTTGACCCTTTTCTCATCATTAGTTTTTGGGGGTTTTTTCCTTCAAATCCCCAAAATACCCATCTCACTGTTATTTTTATGTTTATCTGACATTTTATCCCCTTGCTTTCTGGATCCTGAAACCAGTGAGGAATTTCTGTTCACCTCCCCAGGCCTTTCCTTGCTGTGTTCATGATGAGGATTGTGCCATGGTGGTTCTAGCAGTTGGAATATTTGGGTGAAACCCTCCTGAAGACTCGTCTTGCAGTGAAAGTACCCAGAAGCGACCATTTTATGCAGAACTAGCGGCTGAGAGGGGCGGGAGGACAGTAAACATTTCGTCAAGGGTCACTCAGGCTGTGTGAAATGTGTCAGTTCTTTTCCAGCTAGCATGTTGTGCACTTGCTGGACTGAAAGACATACTCGGTTTTCAAGGTCTGGGGGACACGAGTGTATTTTGAAATAGCAATGAGAAGGAAATGAGTGCTTACAACAAACACTGGTATGGGACAGTAAGGTGTGGTTTATTTCATCTTAAATGGTCAGAGTTTTGTAGAGGGCTTCTTCCTGCCAGCCATCCTCCCATTTTGCTGGAAAGAAAACCTATTGTTAGCAGCAAGGACATTATGAAAGATTGAGCAATGATGACCTCAATGTCCCAGAGATAACACACATCTGCATAACTGGGTACAAAGAACATGTGTGTTTGTGTGTATGTGTATTCTTCAGTCAAAAAAAAATATGTCTGCAACCTGTAAAGCTGCAAGGAGTTACAGACCTCATAATCCCGTCTTCTACTGTAGAAGCTGAGGCTGCAGCAGTCAGTTAAGAAGATGGTTGAAATTCCTGATCACAAATTAGGTAAGTACGTGATGGAACAGGAAATTGTTTCTCTCTTCTGTGCTAGCTCATTGGGTAGCGTTTTCTCTAGGTGATGTTTTCTGTTCAGTACTACAAGCTCCACAGGCTGAATGGAGTCAAACAAGACTCTACTGTTGCCTTTGTGAATTTTATTTTCACATCCTTCTGCACTGAAAATTAAGCTTGCCAGGAATGTACATCAAAATGGAAAAATATTTTTAAAATAAAGGAAAAAAACCACAGCAAAAATCTCCACCCTGTTTTTAAGAAGAGTATGTATTATGTCATTTTTATGTGTAAGATGTATATCTCATCTCCTTTAGTCAGCTGTCTCTTAAAATATTTTTATCTTGTGAAATACATATCAGTGTTGTGAGTCTGTCTTCTAACAATTACATGATCTTAATCTTTACTCCCAAGATGAAAAGTTAAGATGCTTTGGTTTTCTACAGCTTTCTGAATGATAGATGAACATCTTTGAGTTTGTGCATGTGCAAGACCTTCTGTAACTCTTTCTACTACCTTTCTTTTTATTAAAGCTGGTATTTTTAACAAGAATATGTTGTAACTGTTTGTTTCAGTTTTTCATCTGATAAAATGGTGTTGTTAGAGAATGGAAATCGTATATGTAGCTTCATGACAATACAAATGTAACAAAATAGAGGAGGAGGAAGAAGGTTTCTGTTACAAATGTTCTGTATTTTTTAAAATTAGACCTCTCAGGATAATTTGTGCCGTAGCTGACTTGGCAGTGCCAGAAATGAACTTAAATAGGAAAAATTATTAGTTCATTTAGACCCATACCTTTCTTCTTCTGTGTCTCATACTAGATCCCTTCTAAGGAGTGGGAAAACCACTGTGTCTGCCAGACCAGTTTTGTGTTGTTAGTGAAATTGCTTCCTCCTGGCCTCTATTACATAGCTTCCAGAATTCTCATTCTTGGTGTTTCATGCACTGTTGTTGAGATATGAATATAATTTCTTGTTTCTTCCAAGATTTTGGTTCTGAATCCTACTGGTTTACCTTCCAATTCAATGAGTATTCTGTTTATTTTAAGGTATTTTTATCTTAAAATTATTTAAGATAATTTAAGTATTTCAGAAGTGGACTTAATGGCATCCTACACCAAGGCATTTGACAGAGTTACAGTACTTACAGTTCTCTTCAGGTATTTCTTTCTATATTGCACATTGTCATTTTATTTTAACAGCTATGTTCTTATTCTCTCATTAGGCAAAATAAATTAAAAATGGAAAAGAGAAAAAACAAGTGGGAAAAAAGTCTCCACTCTGTTCATTATTCTCTGTGTCTTTGACCTAACCTGACTCATACCAAGGTTAACTATCATGATGTGGAAAGGGAAAGGACACATCTGTTAACAGATAAGTTAAATAGGGGCAAGCTGCTGTTTGCTCTGTTGCAGTTCAATAAGCCTAAAGGTAAAAGGTGGAAGACACAGTGTTGCTTTTGCAACATGTTCTAGCTGCTGAAAATTTAAAATATTGAAGAATCAAATCACCTCAAAATATGTAGGAGTGGTCTGTGCTGGAAAGTGAGGCAGGGGGTAAAGAAACTGATCTTCTAGACAAGGAATAAACTGGACTTCTGCCTTCTGAGTACAGTGGCAATGAGTTTTGGGCATTCCATCTAGAGTAGAGCATTTAAATGGAAAAAAGCAGTGGAGGATGCTGAAACAGAAGGAGAACAGACCAAAAACTAGCATACTGAATAGTGAAGTTCTTTACAAAAATAGTTCTATTTTAGATGTAGTAACTTAAAATAAGATCTTATAAATTCCTTCCTGATGAGATATCTATGGCTGTAGTGTACAGATGGTGCAGTTTATTTACTAACTACATTTTTTACGTCAGTTGGCAGTAACATTTTAGTAATACCTAAATGTGCATCATAAGTGCCTCTCTCTGGGCATCTCTGCTGGAAAATTCAGACCATGGTTGCTTTGAAATACTTTAGCTGCTATTTTCTTTAAAAACTTATAGTATGACTGTAAAGATACATATCCTTTAGCAAAATCAAGAGGGCACTGTGTTATCCTAATTTTTATTTGATTGGAAGGGGATGGATTTGAAGCAATTGATGAAACCAGATCAAAGTTTGAACTAATATCAAAAAAATATGAATTATTATAAACCATTTTCTCTACCTATGAAATGAACTCAGATCAGAGATCACAACATAATAAAACAGCAGCTGTCACATCCAGCTTTCTCAGGTAACAGTTTGTTTTAATTATTTTTTGACAATTCTAGAATAAAGAGTCTGCTATCTGAGCATTATCCTCTGCATTGCTTGTATGAAATCTTATGCCAGAATATTTCATGCCTACCATTTTGCCACTTCACGTGTCTGTGCAAGGCATATTCTGATCCTATACAGTTAACATGCAAAGTGAGTTTAGCTCAAAGCACGTCTCTTGACAATATGCAGATGTAATTCCACAGAGTGATAAATTGTAGGTTAATTCCTCAGTGAAAGAACTAGGTGCTGTTTAGAGATTAGGTGTTCATTTCTGAACACTCTGCTGAGAAGGAGCATGAATCTGAAATGCAGCAAACAGCCCTGCCAGAAGGTTTGTGCCATTGTTGGTATCGTCTTCATGAAAAGAAGTTTTGTCTTTGAAAGCAATGCTGGCAGAAACACCAGTAGGCTGATGCTGCAAGGGGAAGTATTGCAGCTGTAGTAGAATTCCTGCCCCTTGGTGGCTTTCATGCTCTATGAGTTTGTGTAAGTATTTAAGGTCCAGGTCCTTTCTGGTACCTTGTGAAGGTCCCTTGGTGTATGAGGGACCAAGCATTGAAACTTCAGATTGTAGCATGAAGCATCAAGTGTATAGAGAGACAGCAGGTTTGGAAAAACTGTGGCTGCTGGAAATTCTTGTCATTATTTTTTGTCACTCTCCAATGTTGCCTATCTGAGACTTTGACATACTCATACTTCTTTGTACAATACTCACAATCCTTCCTTTTCTTTGTTTCTTGCTTTGTTTCTTGCTACCCTAATGCACAGGAAAGGCTGAGCATCTTCTACTTTCCACTGGCAAAAAATTAAGTGTTTGTGTATGCAGTCAGTTCACCACTTACTTGAATTAGCAAAAAAAGAAACCAGAATGCATTCATTTAAATACTTAATTTTCTATATTCCAAAACATTGTATGTAGTTATTTTTAACCTGGTTTCCTAGGGAAAGATACTCCTGCAATCATTTTTCACTAACCGCCCACTGTTAATAACTTCAGGAGCTTTTGTGTTGATCACAGTCTTCAGGTGGGGCAGAGATCTCAGTTCTGAAATCCACAGCTTCACAAATGCAACCAGGCAGGTAGAAGGGAGAGGATGCAGTTACCAGGCTGGTGGGGCTGGTAAGGTCAGCCCTTACTGCTTGAAGTAAAAGAATCCTCATGGAGGAGACTTCAGAAGGATGGCCACTGTGGGGAAAGGGCCATCGGCGTGGGGCACTGGTGGATACCAGGAGCCAAAGCAGGAAGAGCCAATCCCAGCAAAGGTGCCCTTCCTTCATCTGCCTTCAGTGCTGCCCCTCATGACTGCTTCTTGGCTCTTCTTGACATGCTGCTCAGGAGAACACCTCCAAATCGTGAACATAAATGCTGCACAAGAACGTTCCAGCTTTTCAGTTTGCCCTCGGACATTTCTTCTGCACCTCTTTGTGTAGTCTCAGACTGTTGGCCCTTGACCTTTGTGTCTGTTGTGCACCAGTCTTTGCTTTTTCTTGTCTCCTTCCAGTAGGTCAACCCGAAACATGTTGTCCTGGATCCTACTGACAGCATCCTTTGTGCTTGTCTCCAAGCCCTCTTACCTCTGCCAAGGCATTATGGAATAGCTGTCTGATTTCTTCAGGAATATATCAATAGAAAGAGAGCTAGGCACAATAGCGGGTTGGATGAGCTTGAAACATGGCTATACTTTGGGAAACAGCTGCTATGGATGCAGACCTGTGTTGAGAACAGCTCATGTTAGTGTACTGATGTCATTACAGAAACATGGTGGTACCATTAGTGGTCCAAAGAATGCACCTTTCAAGATAAACTCATTGAATCAATTTTATCTCAAATCACAGAGTTTGTTACACAAACAAAACCCAAAGTCACCAGTGTTTTTTCTGGTAATGTCCTTTTATTCTTTTAATAGCAAGATTAACATTATACTACAGTGTTACCCAGGGGAGGGACCATATTTGAAGTAAAACAATAAAACAAAATTTAGGAACAGCAAATGCTGAAGTTGGCTGTATGAATCATGATATAGTAAATTCAACTTCTAACAATCTTCTAATTTTATGGTATGAAAGAGATGGAAGAATTCTGGTTTGGTTTGTCTTTACTTCTC
Organism: Pachyramphus minor; assembly: GCA_013397135.1. Classification (NCBI taxonomy): domain Eukaryota; kingdom Metazoa; phylum Chordata; class Aves; order Passeriformes; family Tyrannidae; genus Pachyramphus; species Pachyramphus minor. Next base: position 269,604 of record VYXB01007926.1, read on the forward strand.
TGGTTTCTTTGCTTTTTTGTCTTGCTTTTTAACATTGGATAGATTATTCATCTTCAGTTTGATTCCACATACTCGCTGTGTGGTACATGGACCCATTCCTGCAACATGGCTCATGTTTGGGAGTGAAGCTGTTTGGAAATGGCACTTTGAGCATAGATAACTGCAGCAGGAATGCTGCTTTTGAGGTCTTCAGACTTGAAGATGAGTTGGTAAAGCTGCCTTTCTCAGTAGTCTGCTGATGACTACTGGAAAAGAGTATGGTGACCTGTCCAGGCGACACAGGCACCTGCTTTCCACTATGTGGGCACCTTTTATGCTAAATTTGCTGCTGCTTCAGCTTCAGTTTTACACCCACTGCACTGGTTCTCTCTTTACTGTTTCAGCAATTAGATAATATAGTAGCCTTTAGAAGTGTGTTTGCAGTGTTTCACAGAAAAGTAGTACATTCTTAAACTAATAAAAAAAGTCCCTTTTAATTCACCGGTCAAGTGAATTTCTGTTTGGCTTAAGCAGATTTTGAAATCCTCTTTACGTCATTTGTCTTGTTAATACATTACAGGGCTTTTATACCACAGCACTTCACTGCAAATAGATTTGAAGTATATAAAGACCAAAAATACACATATTTTTAACAATTTTCTGGCATAGTAGCCAAAATAAAGTGCCATGAAGCTATTAGCAGTAAATTAGGTTTTTTGGTATGTAATTTGGTATAAATACTGACAAGCTGAAAAAAAGAAACTAACCCCAAACAACAAATGCATACTCATTAGTCATTCGGTTTAGCCGTACAGAGGCAGCAGTCGGCCAGGGTGTGCGTTTTTATGTCTGCTTCAATTGCACACTTCATTTATTTGGACATGGCACAGGCGGCTTTCTCTGTCACACAGCATCACTACACGATTAGCAAGTTGCGCCCCAGGGCAGCTGGGACGCTTTGCGGGGGCAGATGTTCTTTTCAGCTTATTCAGTGGCCGTTGTGGGGTTGTTTACTGTTGTCATAGCTACCTGCATTTCCATAGCAGCCGAGCTGTTGTGTGTGAAGCAAGTGAATATAGTTATAAAAGGATCATATTTTGTTCTGTCTGTATAACTTACCATCTGTCAGCTGACTGTTCATGATGGATGCAGAAACCAATTTAAGAATAACAGCAGCCAGCTGATGATTTTTGCTTATATTAAAGTGACAGTGGGTGAGCATACAAATGCTTCAATGAAATGCTAGTTTCTTTTTCTTTCCCTTAATTGTAGCGGTTTGTCTTCCAACACTTTCTCAAACTTCACTGAAATCTTTCTTGACAAATCAAAATGACTGAGTGTCATCTTCTGTACTTGCTCAGGTGTAGGTATTCCTTACGCTTTCCCATTCTACTGTCAGCTTGTCCTCTCTGTTGCTTCCAAATTGTGATGTTGCACCTGCTTTCACAGATCCCTTGTATTGAAATTTAATACTCTCCACAGAATTAAGCAGCGAATTGATGAGGCTAACAACAAAGTTATCATGCACATAAAAGCATGAGTATGGTTTGGTGACACAGGTCACTGTGCTCTACTTAATAGTAGCAATGGGATCACATGCAAGTTTGTGGGTAAATTCAGGGTATGATCAACGAGCCCTCTGAATAATAAACTCTCATACCTTTTCACTGCAGAGATTTGGTTGAACCTATAGTTTAGCAACGGGGGCAAGAAGATTAGCCCAGTTGTAAATAATGTATTTATTGGTTGATTTTTCCAGATCCTGACATTGATGCTGCCACTGCCATGATGCTTTTGAATACTCCCCCTGAGATACAAGCAGGTTGTGAGTAGATATTTCTATAGCATATAGCAACATAGACGTGTAAAGTTAATATTCTCTTTTATAAGTGTACAACGTACCAGATAAAAAGGATTTAAAAGAAATACAGCTTCCCTTATAGAACCTTACACTTCCTTGACCCTTACAGGAGTATAATTTTGTGGTTCATATTACATTCTTTGTTACATGAATAATATTAATCCATGATCTCTAATGTAAAAGAGAGGTTATTGTTATTCATGACATACACTTAAATGAGTAATATACTATTATCCATAGTGATAGAAAGACCTGGGGCAACAGCCAGGAGAAAGGCAGAGAGAGAGAGAGCAAGAGAGTGAAGGGTACATGGCATATGGTTTTGTTTTCATTTTGTTTTGATTTGACTCCCATCGTGTGAGTTACCACAGCCATCTGGATACTTTCCATTCACTTGGGCACTGTTTCAGCTCCTTCCTTGCACACATCCTGCCCGTTTTGCTTTTTGTCTGCTCTGGCTGATGCAAGGCAGTAGCAGCTACAGGGAGCAAAGAGAGGTCTCATTTCCTGCCGATACTGTCCTCCCTCTTCTGTGACCAGACCTAAGGGTTTGATGCTGTGTATTAACAGAGCACTGAAGGGGCCTTGGCCTGCACTGTACTGAGCTTTCCAAATACTGCAGGAATTGTCCTGCCCCACAGAGTTTGCAGTGAAGGTATTAAAGGAATCCATAGCGGAATACAGCTGCACAAACAGCCAGAAAACAAACACATCACTGGTCAGCAAGCACGGTAGTAAATACCAAGTGACAGGCAGCTGTAAAAAGTAAAGTTAAAATAGAAGCCATTATCAAGCCTGTCTAGCATCACTGCTATTGTTCTAGCCTGGGCAACCAAATCCAAATTCCAGGGGAAGCCGTGATTTGCACTTTGATACTCTGCCTGGGGAAGAGAGTCAATTACCATCAAAGCATTTCCCATGCAGCCGAGGAAAGATACAGTCAGCCTGCTTAGTGACCCTGCCAGAGGAATGCCTTTTGAGAAGCTTCTCTCAGTAGTGCATGATGTACCAAGAAACTCTCTGTTCTGGAAGGAAAAGAATGGTCCTTGTCCTCTCCTAAGCAGCCTTCAGGGACTGTGTGTGGTAAAAGGGCCACCAATCCCCTCTTGTGTAGGGAGGAAAAAGGAAATATTTTATTGGGCAGAGGGGATTACCCTTGGGCTTAGTGGGAAGAATAAAATGAGACATCTTCCAAAGGATCCTAGATTTAAAGAAACCAGATTTGTGGGGCAGAGAAAAGAGGGAAAGGAGTTGCTGTAAAATGAAAGTGCAGGGGTAAAAGGGTATGTGAGAGAGGGAAGGGAACATAAAGCAGTATGTGCATAGAAAAGGATGGGGAAAGCACACCACAATATGAACTCCTGGAGGAACTGGAGAATGGGAGAGGATTGCAGACAAGAAAGGGGAGGAGATCAATAGTACTAAACATATACTAAACACACTGCAGATTTTCATCACGTGCACATGTTTGCCAGCATTGCAATGAAAGTGATTTGGAGACTTCTGCACTTTGATAAAAGTTCCTTTTTCTCTGGTTGAGTTACAACAAGGGAAGACCTCAGTTGAGGAACATAGAGAGAACCCAGAAAAGATGGCAGAGGTGGAGCAGGAAAAAAAGAGAACCTTCTGTAAATTTACCTACCGCGGAGTTGGACCTGGATCATCTCCTTGACATGTCCTACGAGCAGCTGATGCAGTTGTGCAGCTCACATTGTGTGTATTCTCCTGGGCCTGAGGTCTGATTAAAAGACCCGCTCTTTTTATCTTGTCTTATACATTAAATTGTCCTGGAGTCTTTTTCTTCACAGTCTCTTTAAGCACCAGTTTGGTCTAAATCTGCAATGTGTTTAGTACATATTTCATAGACATCATAGTTTGAAGGTTGGCAAATCTCTACCCCCATGCCACCTTTACAGTGGGCTCTTGTGTCAGGATGTCAAAAGTGAGAGAGAGATGAAACCAAAAAGATAGCTCCTCATACACATTTCTCCTTTCTTAATGTCTATAAGTAACGAGGCCCTGCTCTGTGCCTTTAAACTCAAATGTAGGGTCTGCTCAGAAGTTCGTGAATCCTTCCAGGCATTGATAGAATTGCCAGGAGGAAAGGGCAGAAGTTTTTGTTGTAACCTCAGAGGTCTTCTAAATTACAAAGGAGAAATATTTGGAGGGGCATGTGAGTGGATACCTTGAGAAGTAAATCAGCCTGTCCTATGAATTCCAGTTGGGTCTCACTTAAGTACCATGTTAGGAAAATCTTAGGCAACTTAATTAACTGTTACTGCACATTAAGAAACAATTGCATGAAAAAATCACACTTAAAATTAGTTTTCCAGTAAAGGGCAGTTTGTTTATAAAAGTTTCACCACAATGTTGAGCATCATCTAGAAGCTCACAGTTCAGTCTCTGCTCTGTCAGTGACTGCAGTGATCTGTAAATCAGACTCTGAACAACCAGGGCAGTTAAGTGCAGGCAGGAGACTGTTTGATCCCTTGAAGATTGAGAGTTCTGTTACTGGTATCAGACTGTGGTGTCAAGTATGTGCATAAGGGCTGCAAAATGCCCCATGCTCTGAAGACAAGATTTGAAGAGGGAAGGACACAGTTTGTTGTTTGGCCACAGATGTTCATATGTGACTGAAAACATTCTGTTGGTCCTAGAGTCTGACTTCAAATATGCCACTTTCTGGCACAGCAAAGAGTCAGATAAAGGCAGAACCTAAGGTCATTTCACCTTGTAACAACTCTACAACTCAAGAAGTTTAAAACTGGTCCATTAAGACCTTTGCCTATTCTACAAACATTTAACCATTGTTGTGACAAGTGGATACCTCCAAAGCAGATTGTGACAGCCTGGATTCATTTTCTGTGGATGGTTACATGTATTGGCTTTTGTCTTTGAAGACATCTTGCTTTTCGAGCGGCATAAAAATCAATGTTCATCAAGGCAATGTGGGTGCTAAAAGCATGTTTAGGTTTAAGTTAGCTACAGCAATTATTCAAAGTCTTATTGATATTCGTTCTTTTAATATAGTCTGTCAGAAAGGAATCCCATCTCAGTGGCATTAGAAAATCCAGAGGAAACTATTCCTGCTTTCTAACAGATTAGTTAATTAGCTTTACTTTTTCTTTTATATGAAATTCTGAAATGTCTGACAAACATTGCTTACCATTTACCCCAGTCCCACCATGCTTTAGTTTTCATTCAAAAAAACAAAAAGGCACAATAAAAGACTAAAACACTGTTATTAGGATTATTTTGTGTTTGTGTGGGTTTTACTTTATAGACTTGTGAAATTGATTGTTCACTTTGCTGCTAAAGGATAGGAATAATGCAATTATAGTTAGTGTTAACATCAGAAATCAATTTCTAAATTATTAACACTTTGCAGTATATTTACAGGCCAAATGCTTCTATGTTGTAACTAAAGGCAAAAGTTCAAAGTAGCCAGCTGTGTACAAGTTTCTACTGAAAGATGCAACCCAGCTGGCACCAGGAGCTAAAATGTGAAAGATATTGTGATATGCTAAGGAAGGGCATGTAGGAACATAGATTTAATACTTCTTTTCCCTCAGTTTATTGAAGTCCTTGTGTTTGATCAGGTTTTGTATGGTTAAATTATGTTTAAAAAGAAACAGCAACTGGAACACCTGCTTTCTTCAGTAGCAGCTATCATAAGTTACAAATAGTTTGGATTTTTATTAGTAGCCAGTTCATGAATATTAATTCCAAAGGTTGTGATTTGCTTTAAAAAACTGTATCTTGACCTGCAGGGGACTGGGCACTGTCTGGGCCATCTTGGGCAAGTTGCATCAGATTTCTGGGCATTTTTCCCTGATGGGAATCTAATTCACATCAAGGACAGAGGAAGAAGGGATGGGGAACAAATGGTAGGGCTCAATTTAGAAATCATGAGTATGAAGTCAATGAAATCCATAGGTTAGTTTTGTACAGTTGTTTTTTTGTACAAAAAAATTTCAACACTTCAGTTCTTACCAGCGTCTTGAAAGTAAATATTACCAGCTGTCACTCCAGCATAGCATTCCCTGCTCTAAAGAGTGTAGTATCCTGGGCATTTCATTCAGTCTTGCCAAACCATTGTGTTTTGCCATGATTAAAATGGAGATTGGGTTTGGTGATTTTGCAGATCCTGAGATTCAAGTCACTGGAAGCATGTAAGTAGCAGCATCTTCTTAATCGCTGAGGTCATTCTGAACTTGGAGCCACTTGCTCTTCAGGAAGGACCAGTGAAGAAGCAAGTACAAGTAGCATATTGCTGCTACTGCTGGTGAATAGTGCTGTGGTCATAGGGATTATGCTGGAAATACTGATTTAACTCAAGAAGCTTCTTATTCAGTCCTATTACACTTAGCTTCAAATTCATGCTGTGTAATTTGTGAATTGCACATAAATGTAAGTATATTTCTCAAGCTAAAGTTTAATACTGCAAACAGCTATAAAACTGCTCGCAGAAAAAGTTTGGGTAGGAACCTGAGAGTCTTCTCAGCTCTGAACATCCATCTTCTTTTTTCAGTACTGCTCATCACTACTCATTCAGGTTGACTGGAAAGAGGTGACCTTCAGAAGGTTTTGCAACACTGGTTTTGTGGCTGGTTCCTTATAGGAGACTAAAGTGCTGTGGTAGAGATGTTTGGGAAGATACGAACATGGAGTTCTGTTTGGTGCTTCTAAAAAAGCAGGTTTTGCAAGAGTGAAACTAGTGTCTCTATGGTTTGGAAATCTTCAATAATCTTTGTCTGAAAGCATTTAAAACCCAGACTAGATACATATATTTTAAATTTGGTAGGAGGAGAAGTAATTCCCTAAAGAGATCTACTAATACTTTTCCACTGTAGCTGTAAAATTTTACCCCAATGAAATTTGCTGTTTAAGCTAATGCAAGTGGATTGTATATGTGGAAGGAACATATACAGGAATCAAGACCAAAATAAAATTGCCTTAATGACAGTCAGAAATTCTCCAAATAGGATAAAATAGAACATACTGTTTTCTTGGGACATTTTTATTGTATATGAACCTTGATAACTCTAATATTGTTTATACTGCTTGTGAACAAGTCACTTATTATAACTTAGTAGGCAGCTTCCAGCCTAACTTTTAATATCAGAAAATGATAAATCATTGTCAGTAAAATGTCTCATAAAGCTATTTTTGTTGACAATTTGATTTAAAAAAAAAAAATAGGAAAAGACATTTTCATAGGGTTCAAAGTTCTCCGTTCCACTTGCTGGGTTGGTGGGGTTTTGCTGGTTTTTTGGAATAGAATTGGAAAGAAAACTTACTTCTACGAAATACTTTCTACTTCTTTCTCCCTAGTCCTCTTGGACTAGATATGAGTGTGATAGGATTATCAGGATACATTTCTCTCCCCTACCTCAAATTTTTGTTTAGAATAAGTGGCTTTTTGGATACATCCTAGATTCGCAGTTTTTAAGGACTACAGACTATGAAATTTAAGAGCTTTAAAATTGTTCTTGAGCAGTAAAGTAGAAGTTAGGCAGATGGCATCAAATTTATGCTTGGGATAAGATAGTTGAACTGAATAAAGTTACTCATTTGGCAGATAACATTTGCTTTTGGCAACTTAAAATGTCCCATCAATTATACATCATCAGCAATTTCCGATTTTCAGTTCTTGTAGCCTGAGATAACGTATTCTGCTAAACTCTGTACTGGAAGAAAGCTTGGCAGAAAAGAGATGAAGCTGACAGATTTTAGCAGAAAGACAGTACCTCTTGTCTGTAATAATTTCATCTGTGCTACAAGAGATGGGTCAGGGAAGGGAGCCCTGAGATAAATGCATGTGCCACATGCTGACAAAAGAAGCAAAGAACCAGTCTATCCCTACACTCTTATATTCCACTTTTTTAAAGTTCATTTTCAATAAATACTATTCAGTCTTCCTTACTAAGTATTGGTTACCTTGAGCTACACATTTTAATGAAGTGTATGCTTGTTTCCCGGATGACATAAAGAACGTGTTATGTATGTTACCCCTTTCTTCTTTATTTCCTTGACAGCAAATCTCACTCAGTGCTGTTATTTAACTTTGAAGTGACAACATTTAACAAAGAAGTTAGTTTTCTTTTTTATTGAGCTGTTGGGGTGTCAGTGTATCTAGTGACTCTATCCATTGAGTACTTCCTCCTTCTTTTCCATTTCAGTTTTGCCAAATTGCTACATTTTGTGTTTAACAATCAAATCTTCAGGGGAGGACACAGTCTGACATGATTTTGATTGTTGTGAAGGTCTTGGATGAGGTGGTTGTCTCAGCTGGAGGGGGGAAGCTTGCTTCACCTGCACACACACTTGCAAATAAGAGATTATGGATGCAGTCTGTTGAGAGATGTGATGAAAGAATTCCATAGTTTGGGATATTCTACTCAGCTAATGTACACTCAAGACCATGCTCTGGATTAAAACAACCCTGCTCTGACTATGGAGTGATCATATGTTTCCTGGGTTTAAGTTTCCTGAGAGCAGAATGAGAACATAGCAGTGATGAAAGTTGAAAAGTGAATAATGATTTTGTTGTTTCAGACTCTTTATGTTTCACTAGGAACATTTCGTGAAAGAGGAAACCTTCATCAAAGAGACACACAGGTCTCGTTGCATTGTTTTCTTGAGCTGAGCTTCTCAGACATAAATGTCTCTTGTCACTTGCACAGAAAAGGTGTAAATTACATTTCACACCTCTACCTAGGCATTGGGAACCATGTAACCTGCCTGTACTGTTGGTTAAAGAAGCATTAGAAGAGAGGGGTCTGGACTGTAAGGTGTTAGTCCAGGATGGCAGTGATTGATGAAATGGCTTGGAGTATATTGTCTTGCCTCTACACTTTGAATCTTCAGTCTCAAGTATAAATACCTCACCTCAAAGCGTGCACTTGAAACGTAATTAAAGCTTGTAAGGCGTAAATGTATCTTTGAAATAAAAGCACCAGGTAATTTCCAGTAAATAATCCATGACCCTTCAAAAGCACCAAGATGTGAAAATAATTCCTTGGATATAAGTAGCCATCTTCATACACCTTGCACAAAGGCAGGAAAAGTGTGTGGGTATCAGGGACAATGTATTAGTAGTTTACAATTCAGTAATTGTTATTTTTGAGAACGATGAGTATTGATGCTTTGAATTGTAAGTAGAGATGCATGAGTAAGAAAGATCAGTCTTACAGTAGCACATTGGTTATGTGGATAACTAGAAATTAATATCTTTTACCATTAAATTATTTTGATTCTGCTTTTCATTTTAGGTTTAAAATGCTATGGAAACTAATGTGCCAGCAAGTTGGGATATTTGGGGCTGTTTTCTTTATGGTTCTAGATGCTTTCTGAAAGGATACACTGCATTGTCCAGTGTCCTCCTCCAGTGATCCATTGCATACCATCTTTCTGTTTGTCTGAGTGATGTAGTGGTATTGCTGCATCATAATTTAGAGCGTTTGGGGAAACAAAACGAAAAATCAGTAGCAATAACACTGCTATTGTAAGCTGAAATAATTATTGAATTCTGAGTGATGATTTCAGCACACAGAGTTGTGGTGTACTTTGAAGGAAAGTTAGAATCACAGCATCGTAGTTAAGGCCTCTTCTGCCCTGAGTAGTCCCATTGAAGCCTTTCAGTGAGTGGTGGCATGTGGCACAGACCAGACATCATTGAAGGGAATTTCATAGGCAGGAGAAAATACCAAGTTGTCTCTTTGGGGATATTTTCAGAAGACAAAAAATTTCCATTTTTCTCTATTTTCAAACATTTGTTAATTCTCAAAGGGAATATGTGGAGTGTGCATGTGTGTTGAGGTGGGAATGTTTTAAATGTGAAGCCTTTGAAGAGAGTGTTTCCTGGGTAGCACGCTGTGACTTAGAAACCTGCAAAGGGTCAAGGAACATGGAGTGTGGGTTCCAGTGAGGATGTCAGTGTATAGGAGGTCTAAGTTGTCAGACTTGGCGGTGTATTTTATATATATATGTATATACAGGAGTGGAGGAAAAAAGGAAACTCAGGGAAGGTTGATGAGGAAGCAAACAGGATTTTTTGAAGAAGCAATGGGATTTGTCAATAAGGCAGAAGAAGAGGGTAGTGGAAGAAAAGAAATGAAATAAGCATCAGCTAACTCTGCCAGGAGACCAGGATAATTATATGGTAACCGTGGAAAGAAGAGTTTGGGCATCAAGGAGCCTGTTGTTCTCTTTTTGCAGGAGAACTTACAGTGTGTTTGCTTTGAAGTTTTACAGTATGTATATTTAGACAATATCCATAGCTAACTGACATGTGGTTCTGTGTGTTTGCATAAATATTTCAGTATAAAACTCTATGGTTTGTATCATAATAAAGAGAAAATTCCCAGATCTTTCTTGGTCAAAATCCTTGTCAAAACTCTTGGTTTATTTCTTTTAACAGGACTTTGTAAATGTAGAGAAACCATACTGTGTAGTGCATTATAAAATCTGTCCCTCTTAAAAGCTTGTTGGAAAAACCATGCCCGTTGGAAATTATGTCTTTTTATTGTTCCTTTGGTATTTAACACATTTATCTGTTGCTTTGAATTCACCTGTTACCTGTGGATTTTAGGTTAGACATATCCTTGAGCAGACTGCTTTTCTTTCATGACACTGATGTGTCAACCATCTCAAGGTCATAAATTCAGATTTTGGAGTCTTTAGGAAGATAACATTGCTCTACAGCATCTACAAACCCAAACATCGACGCATTGAAAGCCTCATGGTGTCCCCTGAGTGAAATATTTGGTCGATTTCTCATGAACTAGTGCTGGAGGAAAAAGTGGACAAAATAGTGAAGTATAAATAGCAAAATGCAATTTTAAAATTATTTTGGTCATTGAAAGCTGACCCAAGTTGTTATAAAGTAGGTACTGTAATTTTAGCCATTTGAGGCTGTACTTAAGCACCTAAATATAAATTACCTGTTCTTCAGAGGTGCTTAAAGGCAAGGGTGGGCGTAACACAGGGGCAGGATTTGTTCAGGGAAGTGATGTACTCTCACAAGCAGGAGAAAGAAAATTATTTTACCAGAACTAATCTGTGTGCTCTGGAGTAAAGCAAGGTGAGCACCAGGATAGCAGGAAGGGAGTTGTGGCTCTGTCTTGGTATTAATAGGAAGTTGAAGTGTACCTCAGCAGCTTAGAAGTAATATACTTCTGAGCCAATATTCCTCTGCCTCAGAATACACTTATATTTTGGGGTGAGAGTATTTGAAGATGAGCATGTAAAGTGTATGTATTGATTCTTAGGCTGAATAATTTTTATAGTCTCCTTGTAATTTGTTTAAAAATAAATTCTGTGGGTGTATATAAAGTGATACGGTTTACATTTATCGTGTATGTGTTTATATAGTATCTGTATGTTTAAAAGTAATATACCCAGAGTAATGATCATCATTTTCTTTTGGGCATTCCCCATTATGTGAAGTTACGGTACGAATGATGACTTAGAGTAAGCAGAAAGTGAGTGAACTGTCTAGCTACGGATGTTAAAGACATGAGATGGGGTACAGGCTGTTGGAGGTTACTGCTCCCTTGACTCAAGGGACGTGACATCTGTGCAAAAAATGCCATTATGTCTAAGTAAGTCCCTGGTAAGTGCCTAGGCTAAGAACTGTTTTCAGTATTTCTGCATCTCACAGTGGAGGAGGAAAATGCTGAGATCTGTTAAGGTTACTCTTCCTTTGGTAGTGCCTTGGTAATGCTTCTGTACTGTTCATTCAGCTGCAGGGCTGGCTGCCCTGGCCTGAACAGTGCACAGAAACATGCCTGCATAGCGTAGAAAACAAGTACAGGGTTGTAAGTAAAAATCTTGTTGGTCAGAGCTGCAGTTTTTGGTACACAGCCAAGTTAAAAGGCCCCAGTGAAATCTCTCATCTGTAGTGGCCAGTACCTGCACAGTTCGGTGTCAGTGGCATCCGTGTGCCGTGTTGGGTGGGAGAGGCTGGGCTGTGACCCGTCCCTGTGCTGCCAGGCTGGGTGACAGAGGTTATTGGTGGCCAGAGAGAGGGGCTAATTAGTGGCATGGACATAATGCCTTTTTAGCCTCTTCTCTTTCCTTTCCTGGTAAATACATATTTGTAGTTAATATTTTATTTTGCAGGAGGCAGAGGCCAAGAGATTGCTCATCAGAAAGTAAACTGGGATGATAAAAAGCTATGAACTGTATTCTTGCAATGAAGTGCTTATGTTCTGTTTATCTGTAAAGGGTCATTGTTCTTTTTGTAGACAAAATAGTTTCGTCCGTGCTCTTAGATGGTTTTGACTCTAAGCACATACATTCCCAGCAGAACGGCAGTTACAAAACAAAAGTGATTCAATTGTGCAAGGACTGATCTGCAGCAGTTGGGTCAGGCAGTGGTTTTGACAAGCCATGTTATCAATGGCTGCTGTGAAAGTAGCATTGAAAGTAGCATGGCACTCAGAAGAGTTGAGGCTGAGATGTCCAAGGTAAGCAGTGTATTGCACAAGCCTCTCTAATGATTTTTCAGTAGATTGAAAGCTTAAGTTCCACGCTGTGCTCCCATAATTTTCTAACATTTCTTTTCAAAGAGAAAATGTTTTATGTTTTGTTTTCAGTTCCTTCAGGAGTGATACAAAATGGAGCTCGAGTACTGAGTAGAGGAATATTTCCTGGAGCCAGGCCATTGCCAATCAACCCTATAGGAAGCATGGCTGTCGCAGTAAGGTAAGAGTGGCTCATTGTGGGATCTACGTGAAATAGAGTGATATTTTGCAAAAAGTGTCAAAGTATTTGTAAGCACTGGACAACAGATACTTTGCTGCTTGCTAATACTTGTGAGGTTTTAAATGAAATAAAACTCTGCCACCTAAAATTCTTGGGTTATCATTCTTTGAGACATAGTCATGGCATATCTGTTGCACACTGGTTTGTAAAAAGCAGTTTTATTTTCATGAGCAAATTGCAGACAGTTTATAGTGAGAACCTTCTACTGTGGCCGGTTTTTTAAGTGCAGATGCTTTTCCCTGCTCCTCCCCCGCCCCTTTTTCTTAAATCCTTTTCCTGGATTAAATACCAGAGAGAAGAATATCAATAATATTAAAGCAAACCCTGAAAGATATCAGAACACATAGCTGTTATGTTGTTATTAACTTGGGTCTTTGTGAGGCTATTTCTTTCACTAAAGTTTTATTTCAAGGTTATATCAAAATATTCAAGGGTAAAATGTTAAGATACTCAACTATCTCGGGAAGCAGGGCAGTAAGAGACATCTAGTGATGGCAGTAAGAACTGTAATTCTGTGGTTTGCTTTGCTTAAAGCAGTACTGGTTTTCTGATGGAAGAACAATTTGCCTCAGGTGTAGCTCCATTTTCAGTCAGTCACAACAGAGATTAATTTGGTCGTGTTCTGCCAGTGCCCTTCTCTTTCAGAACTCTCAGTATCTGCAAAAGCTATTTCAGCTCAGGCAGTGGGGTATTCTGGGTGGGGTTTCATAATTAGTGCTGACCCTGCTTTGCTGGGCTGTTCCAATTACATCCTCTTTTCTCAGGAAACGGCTGCAAGGCAGTGAAATAAAGTATCTTGAAAGCTCTTATTTCATTATTATTTACTTGGGGTTTTATACCCAGTTACTCTTTATTTTTTTATCCCTTTTCAGAATCAGTATCTAGGCCTTTGGGTGCAGTATTTCCATCCAATAAATGGAAAGAGAGACAGAGAGAGCCTGTGACATTAGTGTACTCTTGATACTTAAAATGCATAGAGGGGAAGACACTAATTGAAATAAAATCCATATTTTTTGATGGGCAGCATTTGCTACACTGAAGGGATGCAACCCCAAGGGTCATCCTCCAGAATTCTGTGGAGTTCCCTCCATCTGGCTTTACCATAGCCTATCCTTGCTGGCAGCAGAGGTCAGCCTCTGCATCAGCCTTACCACTGGCTTTACCCAGGACTTGTATTCTGCTCCAGTGGGGATTGCACAGCTGTGGGACTACTGGGTCATTAATGATATATAATTTTTATGAGGTGTCCAAGCTAAATGGAGGACATAGTAGTCTGAATATTCTCTGTAGAGTTTATCTGCATTTCCTGCTTAGATCCTGTTTCATAAATAGGGTTGACTCAAGGAAGAGATAGAACTCCTTTACTTCCAGGCCACTTGAAAACTTAAATCTGTGTAGGCATCCTCAAGTTGCTGTGCTGTAAACTGTATATAGCTAAATTTTATGTGTTTTCAGAGGACTATTTCTTATGTTTTTTCCCAGTAGGTAGAGAACAGGATCTTTACCAGCTACCTGCTAATGCAGAGTTGGGAAATTAGGGATTTTACCCCTCCCTTGCTTATGTTCTTTTTGCTCTGTCTCACAAAAAATCATTTATAATTAGTTAATGCAGACATTTCTGATTCTTTTTGTTCTCCAGCCTTAGGCAGTATTAGAAATAGCTTGCTATGAATATATTCCTAGTGTGCATGATGTCTGCTCATATTTAAAGGCTCCTGCAATATCCCCTCTTTTAATTCTTGAAAGGTGGGGATTTGGCACAGACAAGAGGCTTGAAAGCTTTTGAGAAGTTAGGGAACTCTCTACAGCAGAGTGAGTTGAGCAGGCAGTTTTGCCTTGCTTCCCTCAGGGATAATAAGATTCAGAATTTCTTTAGGAAGAAGATCAATCTGGATTCACAATGCCTCTTAGAACATCATCTGGTCCTCTCAAAACTGGATGCTTCTGTTATCAGTTACTGTAAAAATGACGTCATTCCTTGGTGCCTATCCGTCTCCTTAGATACACGGGGCTAAATAGGACCTGTCATGTTGAGTTTTCATGGCATCTCATGAGAATAACTTCTCCTTATAATGTGCAACAGGGAGAATTTACCACAGCATCCATGCAGCCTTCTTTTGCAATTAAGAGTGGGAGTACTGCTCAGATTGAGCTGTCATTCTTGTAGAGGATGATGCTCCAGTCAGGATGGCAGGGGATATTTTCAGACCTGTTTAGGTGCAAGAAGGTTTATTTCCTCTTCTAGCTTTTACCAGGAGGGAGGTCTGGGCAAGCATGGGAGGTGGTTCAGTCTCCTGTTACAGTTCTGGAGAAACTGTGTGCCTCTGGCTATATACTGAGAAGTCAGACAGCTTCTTTCTAAGAAGTTTTTACTCAAGTGTGTGTTTTCTTGAGAAGAGTTCCTCTGGTGCTGTAAATGAAAGGCCTAAAGCCACTTAAAGAAGGTAGTTTTCATCATTCATATGGGGCACTTGTAGCATTTTCTTGGTAGAGGATTATTGCATAATAAATTAAACCTCTTAACTGTTTTTCTTTAGTTACCATGTGTAGATGTTACAGGTTCTTTTGTAAGGTGCTGGTCTTCTGTTGGCACTTCCTTGCTGTCTGAGCTGTTTATTTAATTTTGTGTTTATTTCCTCAATATCTTAATGTTCTTTGGGTTTTTTTGTCCCCCAAACTGGTGCAAATGACTTGCAGTATGTTGTCCTGTTGTACAGTGTCATTAATGCCAAAGCAAAGTAACAAAAGGTTTGGTTTTGGGTGACATTCGCAGTTGTAATTAGGTGGAGTGTTTTGACTCTCATGTTATTCAGCAAGGAGACCAAAACCATAGCATTGGACTAAATTGCTGAAATCTGTGATTTCTGATGTGTTACCTCCCATCAGGTGGAAAGTTTATTGTATATTCATCTTTGACAGTGTGACTGAATGCATTGGCATATTTTATTCCTGCACAAGGTATCAATGTGTTCCCTTGTAATTACATGTAATTGCTTTATATTTTTATATATAAAATAAAGTACAATTGAATTAAGTACTTCGGGTTAAAAACCCTACTGAAATGTATTTAACAAACATGACTTTCCATGAATAAAGAATAGCATTTGAAGAGAGCTTCATTATTTTGTAGTGCATTTGCCTTAAATTGCACAAATAGGCCTTTCATTCCAAACTAATCTACAAATGGAAAAGGCATCCCACACTATTTTTACTTAGACAATCATCCTCTGGTGTTAAATCTCCACAGCAGAGCATAATTGGATGTGTTTTGACAGTAGCTTTTTATTTACTTTATTCACACTGCTTTTAGCTTGTTTACCATCCATATTTTCCATGTTGTGGCTGACAAGTCTAAGACCCACCCAAAGACAGCAGGGAAAAATAACGCTTCAAAGCTGCACAGCGTGTAGCATGTCTCTAACATGAGATCCATCATATATATTTTTGGCAGACCATATCCCTATACAGTTCCCCGAGAGAATCTAAAAGCAAATGCAGTGATAGTCTGAATATGTAGAAAAGAAAATATTGACTTACAAAGGTATTCAATGAAAGCAGGCAAAGCCAGTATTTCTTTACATGCAGCAAAGAGTTGGTTGTGCTTTGAAGGTGAACTCTTCCTATCATCATCCATTGGAAAATATTTTTTAACTGTTTTCCTAGGAGAACTTCAGTGTTGTAGGCACAGTCTGTCAAAGTGGCAAGTGCATCTGCCACCACGTGTCTTGGCAAGGTGCAAGAAGTTCTATCATGAACAATCACCTTCCATTGTGTCAGATATCACCTGTTACATCAATCCTTGGGAAGAGCACAAGCTTAGAAATTGATCCAACATTAGAACTGTTGGAACTGCAGTTTCAGTACATTCAGCAGACAACCTCCACCATGATCTTTGTGATTTTCTCCAGGTATCCATAGTGTGTGAGTGTTTTGTGACTATGTCAAAGTCCTGCTGCAGTGCAGGAGAACTGCTGAGCCCGAGCCACATCTGCCTGATGCAGATAGATCCACTGTGAGGTGAAGTTGAGGGAAATTCACCCCACAGAGAATCTCACCAGCTGTTCAGCACAGACCATGTAATTTGGTTCAGGTTATTCTGCAGATGTTTTACAAAATATCCGTGGTAATTTTTTTAAAAAGATTCTTTATATGCTATGTATGCCTAGGTAATAGGTTAGATTACTTTTGGTAGTGTTTGTTAGATATACCTTGGGTTTTAAATTATTGCAGCTTCAAAATAAAAATTAATGGGATATTACATGGCTTTTTTTTCCTTTTTTTTGCAATTCTTTCTCACCAAGCATTTGTAGCATTCTCACCAAGCATTCTCTGCCTGGTTTTGTCTGGGATAGAGTTCATTTTCTTCCTACTAGCTGTTGCAGAGCTGTGTGTTGGATTTAGTGCAGGAATAATGGTTTAGGTGCTGCATAGAGCTTACCCCAAGTCAAGGCCTTTTCAGTTTCTCATGCTCTGCCAATGAGCAGGTGGACAAGAAGCTGAGAGGGAGCACAGCCAGAACACCTTGACCCAAACTCGCCAAAGGGATATTCCATATGAAAGAGCATCATGCCCACTATATAAAGCAGGAGAGTTAGCTGGGAGGGGCTGATCACTCCTGGGGGGTGTGGTGAGTGGTGAGCAGCTGTATTGTGCATCCCTTGTTTTTCTTGTGTTTTATTCCTCTCTATGTTCCTCCCTTTTCATCCTCATCATTGTAACAATGTCATTGGTACTGTTGTTGTTATTATTTACTTTATTTCAGTTATTAAAGTGTTATCTCAAATTCTCCTCTCTGTACCAAATGGACTGAGGAAGAGCGAGCAGCTGCATTGTGCATAGTTGCTGGCTGGGGTTAAACACCAACATTCTCCAGGAATTTCACAATGATCTGTAAATTGCAAAGAAGCTTCCTAGGGAATTTCCCTCAATTAATAAAAAACAAACAAACAAACAAACAAAAAATATTCTATTGAGGTTTCTAAGATAAAATGTTCCCTCTTCCTAGGGAGAGCAAGTGCATCCACACTGGCAGAGCTATTGCTCTTCCATGATTTTGAGGGATAGGAAGAAAAAAAAATTAAAAACAAACAAACAAACAAAAATTAACAACAACAAAAAACCAAACAGACATCAACAAAATGCCCCAAAATGCAACAGTAACAAACCTTACCTACTTCATCATAAGTAGATTTTAAAATACCTGTTCTTCTGCTATTTATGCCGCAGTTCCTTATGCAGATCCTGGTCATTGAGGTGTGACAAGAATTTTGTGCCTAACTTTATTTGAAGATGCAAGGTTGCTACTGAGGATTTTTTCACTTTAGATTTATAGGGCAATTACTAGATTATTCCTCAGGTGTAATTTTAATTATTGTGACTTTATTTTTCAAGTTGGCTTTATTTTTGCTTACTTTTTCTTCCCTTGAAGCAGCCATTCAAGCAGTGATTAAGTACACCAAACCTAAGTAGCATGTGCCAGAATAGATGCCAAAGCATAAGTACAATTATTATCATTCCCTTATGTTATCTGTGAATTACTATTTTTGCTTAGATAAAGGAATTGGTAGGTATTTTCTTTTATAAATTCTTAATTCCATCTTAATGCTCTTGCTTATTACTGTCATGATCGGCTTAACAAACCCCAAGCCATCCTGTTGCATTGCATTCCCCTTTCCACCTGTAACAGGCAGGATCAGTTATCCTTGGGAGCCAAAGGAAACCTTTAGTAACTAAAGGACAATAATGATGACTGACGTGATTATTCTTTCTTTGCAAAATGCAGAGAGCTGTGTTTGGCTTAACTTCAGATCTGCTGTTGATACTGCTGGCCGTTCATGACTCGCATTTACTTTGGTCCTTTGTATACAATTATGCTCTGAAGTACCTTTGTAAGAGCTGCTGTCACTAGTGTGAGCAACTTGTTGACTTTCAACTCAATTACCCCTGACAGGATCTCATCATACAGCAAGTAGGCACCACTTACTTTTCCATATGCTTGCTCATCCTCCTGTCTGCTGGTGTGTAGTGGTTTTAAGAAGCAGTTCAACTACCTGCAGCCAAAAGTTCTGACTGTCCTGAATTTCCCTTTGAAATAAAAGAAGAGTGCTATTTTTTATTTTTTTTTTAGCAAACCTGGAACTTGTCAAAATCTACAAACACAGCTTGCCTGTACTGCTTTCTTTGTATCTTCTAACTGAGTATTTCCAGTTACATACCAAAACTGTCATCTATGGGTACACAGTAGCTGTCATCCAGAAGGATCAGAGGTAGATTAAGGTGATATTTAAAAGCCACATAGGTTTTCTGTGTTCATCAAAGGAATACACCTTCTCAAGGGTGGAATACAGTAAGTATTTTTCAGCAAAACTTTTTGCCACTTTGCAAACAGAATGTGATTACTTTTTTTTTTTTCAAAACTATCAGTGAAAGGCATTATTTCCTTACTGTTTGAGATCCAGCTGCTGTAAGTCCCATCTGACTTCTGTTTATTTTAGTGGCAGAAACATACACCATTAACAATGGAATGAAGTTGGACTTTCAGAAGTTCAAACTTACCTCTGCACTGCTTGAGGATTGTGTCACTGTGCTACACCCAAACGGAAATAGTCTTAAAAGAATCTGTACACAGTGCTTTGGGTTCAGATCTCAAGCAAATAAAATGTCCACATCAGCAGGATGAAAAGATCTAGAGATCTAGAAAGCCCATTGTCCCATGGGCTTTCCTGAAAGGGCAAGCCACTGTTTTACAACATGAAAATATGTCAGTTTCTGGAAATTCTGAAATAAAGTTCTGGACAAACACGGGGGGGAAATAAGGTATTACTCAAAAGAAATTTCTTGTCATTCTTACAGTAAGCACAGAATTCTTAAATACCTTTTTTTCTCCTCTGTAATTTAAAAACAATCCAAACACAGAGCAGGCACTTGTTTTAAAAATCTTTTTCTGTTTCAGTAACAAACTTAGAGGTTCAACTAGAACTATGAGCAAAAATAGATTCAGCTAGCCAAAATCTGCCTCCTGAAACCCAGGGGAATTCTGTCCACTGATCTAGACTGAACTAAATAGACCACAGATTCATTTCTTGGTGAACATATAATGAATGTATAAGAGCAATGTAAAGCTTCAGAATGTTTCAGAAGCACGTATGGAATATAAATGTTTTAGATGTTAGTTTATTCAACTCTCACTAATCTATGAATACCCGTTATAAGTAATTCATCTTGTGTTTGAGCTGTTGCGTATCAAGATAGAGATCAAATTAATTTTCTTTCAGGGTACATGACTTTTGATGTTGTGAATATCCTTAAACACTCTGCCTGTGTAACTTTTTTATTTCTGCAAATATTCTTTGTTAATTCTCTCCTTGACCTGCTTTCTCTTCCGTTTTTATTTCCTCAAGCAGAACTGGTTGGAAATCTTTCAAAATGTAAGTGAAACCTAAAGATTTTTCTGAGATGCAAATGCTGTCCATTTCCTGACCAGTTCCACCATAGAAGCCTTTCTTCTGAAGTGTATTGATATTTCCTTTCCTCCCCCTTTTTTTTAAAGTGATTCCTTTTTTGCACCTTTCTGTGAACTTTTGTTTTTCTTTATCAGCATCCCTGTTTGTAGTCACTCCCTGTGGGATGCTAACCCCATAGCAGTACACCTTCCCCTGGGGCACTGCCTCTGTACTCCCCAGGCATTTCATGCTGTTTTTATGCTGATTTGAAACAACTGGAATCCAGAGTAAGTCCAGTGTGCAGAATTTCTAAATCCAGATTATCGCCCTTTTATGTAAAAGCAACACTAGAGACTCAGGACTCGGGCAAATCAGGGATGTCTTATTGATACATGGTTGCACTGCTCCATGGAACTGTAGCTTTCCTTTTATTGACAGTCTCTCAGTACGAACTAACAAGTAGAATTAATAACATAAAAATGGGTATCTTGGTTTAAATCCCATCCATTAGAAGCCTTGTTCGCTAACAGTCAGTAGGAATCCCATATGAGTTCCCACCCATTCTGTTCTGTATTTGTTTCCGTGGAGCACAGATAGATTATTTTTTAATGGAAAATTAGTAGCATGTGACTTTTATTGAGCTACATTGCTCTGACTTTTAGCTGCCTAGTAAAATCAAGTAACTTTAATTTTATGATAATTTATGATAATTTTTAACATCTTTAAATGTAAATTTACCCTAAAAATGAAGAATCTGTCACTTAAAATGCATCACATGCTTCCATGTAATGGCTGATATTAAGGAGTTGGTTATAAATTCACCTTAAAACTAGTTTAGTATGGATGATTTCTTCTTTTAAGCATTTGGCAACCTCTAATGACATCCCCTGCAGTGGCAAGCCATCACAGAGTAAATGCAGCTGGCTTGCTGCACAATCATGAATGACATTGCATTTAGTTATTAATAATTGAAATCCTTTTGGATTCTGTATAGAATTTATGGATCACGCATCTACTCAGAAATCTAGGGGAAGGTAATTTTGTTGAGCAAAAGAGGTTGACAAGAGGCTTTCTTTGCTAATAACTGGGCCTTTTATTCTAAACATTTCTTTGAAAAATACTGTAAATAAGGACATTTGGAATGACCGATGAATTTGCTGCCTTCTAGCATTGTACTGTCACTGGTTCATAAAAGCAAGCAGGTTTCTTATCTTGGTGAGGTCAACCAACAAGAGCATTTAGATGAATAGGAGCTGTGGAATGATACCACTCTTATATTTCCCACCTTTCAACCTTACCTTTCAAAAATGGATAATACTGTGCTGCTTCTTCTATAAAAAAAAACATACATGAGGTCCATTCCTTGAAACCTAAAGCACTGTCCCATTTTTTAAGAAGCACAGTAATACTCTGGACTTGCCCCTGTGCCATTCTTCTTAAATATCTATGTTCAGTGTATGCATTTAAGAAAAGGTTTTAATCCAACACTGCCACGAGTGTGCAAAAACATTCTAGTGGTAGCAGAAAGATGGCAAGAGTAGACTTTAAATCACTTTATCATGTGAGAGTTTAAACAGCCTGCTTTTTTGGTTTTTTGTTGTTTTTTTTTTAACTGATAGAGGGGTTCAACGCTGGTGAACTGGCAGGTAGCAATGGTGATGGCTTTACTCAATGATAAGTATCCTACTGTTCTTTTTTCAGCAGGAATTAAGGATTAAGAATTAAGGTTCAGTCCCTTCTTTAGCAGTCTTGTAGGCATTGTGTTCTGTACTGAAAATCAGCGGCAATGCTCTAATACTTTTCTGTCCAGAAAGGAACACTGTTAGTTTTTAAATATATTATGTTGCAGTAGTCTCCACAGCACAGCGTGCCATAAAACCAAAGGGGGAAATGACAGCAAATCCAGATTTATTTATTTTTTCCACTGCTTTTTTTTTGAGCACATTGTAATATTTTATTGGCAGCTAGTGGCTTAAGACTGTATTGCTTTTAAGATTATTGATTAACTGATCAGAATCAGAAATGTGACAGAAATGTGGCTTTTATACTTAGTTGCTCCTTTTGTTGGAAAGAGTCCTAAATGAAAGCTGTGCTATTTCCAGGTGAAACATCTCCTGCACTTGAAGTGCTGGAGCTGGAAAGTGTCTTTCAGAGGTGGCAAAGAATTACTCCAGGAAGCTAGTGTTTCTTCCCCACGTTTTTGGTGGTATCATTTATATGAAAAAGAGGAAGGGATATTTATGCACTCACCAGAGTTTATTTATCCAGGAGATAAAATAATGTTGGGTGTTTTTCTTTTTAATTTCTGGTAGTGTAAGCTGTTAGTTGAAACCTAAATCAGGACTGTTTAGATATCATTTATTTGTAACCATCTCCTACTTGCTCCTGTCTCTCGTGCTGTTTTATGTCTTTTGGCTTGTTTTATATGTCAAGTCCAGTCCACGAGCAAATAGGCTTTGAAACCACCTTGCATGGACATTACTTTGATACTCATAATTTCAGACTATAATTTCAATTTACATGTCAGTTGCCTTTATCATCTTTTGCTTTGAAGCAGGATCACATCTCTGTGGCTTCTAAGCCTGCTTCAATTTGTTTTTACAGGAACGGAATAACAAACTGCCGGATGCGGACAGAAAGCGAACAGTCCTGCGGCTCTCCAGTTGTAAGTGGTGACCCAAAGGAGGATCACAACTACAGCAGTGCCAAATCTTCCAACCACAGGAGCACATCACCTGCTAGTGACTCCGTTTCCTCTTCCTCTGCTGACGACCAGTATGAATTTGCAACTAAAGGTAGCCAAGACAGCAGTGAAGGGAGTGAAGTTAGCTTCCAGAGCCACGAGAGCCATAGTGAAACAGAAGAGGAGGACAAAAAGCAAAGTCGGAAGGAGACCAAGGATTCTTTAGCTGACAGTGGGTATGCATCCCAGCACAAGAAAAGGCAACATTTAATGAAGGCAAAAAAAGTACCAAGTGACACACTGCCTCTTAAAAAGAGACGTACAGAAAAGCCCCCTGAGAGTGACGATGAGGAGATGAAAGAAGCAGCAGGATCACTCCTGCATTTAGCAGGAATTCGATCCTGTTTGAACAACATCACGAATCGGACGGCAAAGGGGCAGAAAGAGCAAAAGGAAACCACAAAAAATTAGAACAAATCAATGATTTGTTTGAACTTACAAAGTTTTGTTTCAGCACGTCAGGTGAATTCTAATGATTTGTGGCAATATCAGCAATTTTTTCCTTTTTTGTTTTTCTTCTATTTGTTTCTGTTTTGTTTCTTTCTTTTTTTTCTTTTTATTTTTTGAACCCTTAAGATTTTTATTTTTAAAGGAGATTGAAGCCATAGAACTCATACTGACACTCAGCTAATTTACGAAAAGCTTTTCATTACCTGAAGACAAAAAGTTAACAAAAACAAGCAAACAAACAAACAAAAAAAGCCAAAATCGCCATTGCTTTCTCCAGCTTGTCAAAAATGCGTGGTTGAATACGCAGTGACATCAACATTAATGTGATGGGAGTAATATTGGGCACTTGGAAATCCCTCCAATAGTAGAAGAGCTGTGCATAGTTTAGTATTCATTCAGGCCTGGCCCTTAAGAATTTTTTTAATGGCCTTACAATTGGGTTAGAAGTGAATGTGAATAAAGAGATTTGTGGGAAAGAGGAGGCACGTACTTCTCAACCAAGAACCATCTAGTGGCACTTGGATACATTGTGCCATACAAGTCTTTGGACAGCCACTAGTGGCAACTGTGCAAGCTGTAATGCACTTTCAGTGCTTCATGTATCCCATGTGGCTCATAATGTGAAGACTGATAACTATAAGTTTGAGGAAATTTGAACTGTGTATGCAATGGGTTTCAGTGAAATAAGAAGAAGAAATGGGAGGGGGGTCACTGTTAGTAGCATTGTTAACCATTGAATTCTGTCTTCTATATTAAATTGAAAGAATGTTCAAAAAGCCATAAGCCTGAAGATTGGCACTGCGTGCAAAAAATCATAGTAATAGGGAAAAACAAGCTATGTCTTCTAAACTGCCTGAGTGAAAAGCAATCAAGTCTAAGAAATTACAATATATACAATGTACATCAGAATCTTTTTCTGTGGATCACATCTTTGATCTAATTGGGGAAACAAAGCTACAAAACCTGCCGTTAGTAGTATTCTGTATTTAAAAATAAAAGGAAAGCATATTGGTGAACAGTAAAATTCAGAAGTTTAACAAAAGAGATCCTACACTGCCCTCAGAAATGAGTGTGCAGTGGCTGTCAGTCAGGATTCATCTGTGCAAAAATGACAACAAATTTCCAGATTGAACCAGTGTAGCCAGCAGAAGAAATTTGATCCACATTGCATGGATTCCTTGGGGAGGGGGGGACAAAAAGCAAACAATTTTTTTTATTGAAAGATGACAAAGTTCTTGTAAGGTAAATAATGTATTTAGCATGAAGCATGAATTATTTTCATATAAATATAGAAAATAGAGAAAAAGGCTATGCCTCTAATTTTTAAGCCCTTAGGCTTAGAGTTTGGTTTTTTGGGGTTTTATTTTTTTTGTTTTGTTTTGTTTTTGTTTTGGTTCTTTTTTGTTCTTGTTGGGGTTTTTTTGAAGCAGGTGTTTAAGGTTTAACCTTCTTCAGGGACAAACACTGACTGTTGGGGAACTTACTCTGCAATATTAAAAAATAAAATCTTCATGCTCTGGTAGGGCTTGGATGGTTGAATTATACTGCCTTGTCTGCACATTCAGCCCCCCTCTCCCTACTTCTGTTTAAAAAAAGAAAAAAAAAAGTAAAAATGTGTCCTTTCTTCGTCTGTACATGTGTAACATGACGCAATAATCTGAGGGCAAATTTAGTAGTGAGTGTGTATGACAGAATCAAGAGAATAATGGGAGGTTAATTGAGGAAAACTCTCTGATTTGATTCAGGAATAAATAGACAAGAAAATAGCTTTGCTAATTTGCCATGAAAAAATGAAGTTAATTAAGAGCCTTATGGAGGTGTCCGGAGAAAAACCAGTGTTACAGAGAGTGTGATTCAGGTACAGTGCTACTCTCCTGGTAATGATGACTGTGAGACTGGAGATCACTACAGCAGAGAGAAACTGTGAAATAAATAAAACAGTCTCTCTCACCTGGATTCTTGCATTTGGCATGAAAAATTCAACACTTAGAATATCCTAGAGGCAAAAAGAAAATCCCAGGAACCAACCACTTAGTAGAACAGAATGGTCGGTTTCTTAAAGAGTATGGATTTAGATTTATCCCTAACAACTGTTTCAGGCAGCAGTTTCACCAAGATGGATCTAGTTTATGAAGAGTGAGTTAGAGAAGGGTTTGACTTCCCACTCAGTGCAGTGAGCTAGAAGTTGCATTTGGAGATGCCTGTGGTGTGTTCAGTTGGAAGTGGAAGGACTGAAGGGCTGGTCTGGACCTGGTCCTGTGCTCCACAAGCATTTTGTCAGTAAAGAACAGGGCCACACTGGCAGCAGCACAGCAAAGGGGTGCCTCTGTTCCCGTCTCAACCAGCGTGTTGTGGGATCCAGGAGCTGCCTGACAGCTGTGCAGCTCAGCACAACTGCCAGCTATGGAGATAAGGAAGGAGAGAGCCAAGGATAGTGCAAGAAACAGCCTGTGTTCCTCTTGGTTTGCTGGGGCTTATGCATGCAGGGTTGATTCCCTGCGTTAGTTAAGTCATGAGTACATAGATACTAACTTTTCTTGACTGCCTGCAGCCCTTGAGATAATAATGGGGGAAACAGAAAGGGACAGTCCCTTGGCCAGGTAGCACAGAGATGAATGAGCCATAGTTTTCCCTTGTCTGTTTGGACCTGGATAATCAGCTTCTTTCAGATCCATGCTTGTTACAGGCAAAGTCCACAGGCAGTGAACCACACAGTCCTGTGCAAGAAAACTTGGTCTTCATCTTTTACAGACCTTTGGGAGAGTCATTTGAAATAGAAAATACTACAGTATCACTTTGCCACCACCTTTGCTCATTAAAGCATAGTTGTACCATCTCAGGAGTAGTTTAATATTTATCAATAAGCAGCACTGAAAAGTTAAATCTAGTGGCAGAAGATACACTTAAACCATGGCTCAGCTATCTCTGTCCTCCAGGGGAAGCAATGTGTTTGTGTGTCGGTGGCCAGATTCTGCCCACAACACTAATTCCAGGGCAACTTCTCTGATTGCAGTGTGTCAGTGCAAATGAGATCAGTATCTGTTGAACAACAAGTACCATTCATTAATGTGGACTCTTGGTGGCTAAATATATAATTACCACTAGTATTACTCATCGTAGAAAACAGTCATTTTGCATAAATATCTAATTAGGCAAGTTATCTTTATACAGATATATAGAGAGATATATATATGTAAAACTTATCTAAGACTTCAACAACTCCTCTGTATACTTGCTGGTAAACCTAAAATGTTGGCAAGCATCTATTTTCATGTAAAATTTGTTTCTCCTAGTCTGATCTGCTGAGGACATATGCTTTGGTAGGAGTTTACAAATTTATGTTCAGGAACCAGCAGTTTGGCTGAGGACTAATGCCATCAGCAGATTATTTCTAGTTTCTAAAAACAACTTGTCCTTACTGATGCTTACTCTGACTGTTGATGAGAAGTACATAATTTGGATTGTATAAAATATTTAGAAGTCACCTTTTAAACCGTTTTTGTGCCTGGCTGACAATGGCAACTTTTTCAGAACTGGTTCTCCGCCATTAGAGCAGTTCTCTTTTTCTTTTCAGAACTGAAATTGATTTGTTTTCCAGGAAATACAATGTCAGCTTTTCAGTAGAGTTGTCTCTACCTTGACTGAATGATGTCAAAACAGAGTGGTAATTGCACTGTATTACAAACTCTCTCACTTGCCAGATATGAGGTGGTGTGGTTTTGCTTGTTTGCTTTCCTTACTAAGCCATTTTGGAGTGAGAAGTTGTCAAATCTCTAACTTTCCATTCTTCTCACTCTATCAGTATTGCCAAATTAGCATTTCTCCAAGACAGGTGGGGTCTAGGGGAATCCCAGGAGGTCAGCAAGCATTCAGTGGCGAGTTTCACATAGGCATGAATTGTAAGGGTTGCTGGACTTCATGGCGGGTTCCTTTGGAATATGCCTTTTGCAGCAAGAAGCTCTTGCAGGCCAGAGCTAATGCCATAAGCAGATTTCACCAGCATCTGCAGGGAGCTGAAATCTGCTGGTCATGCTTGCATTCTGCAAGCAGTTGGATGTCCTACTGCATTTTGATGCAGATTCTCCTTGCATTTAAAAATTGAGGCACAGGTCTTGAACAGCTTAAATGTATTACCCTGTAGCTGTTTCTGAAAGCAGTCTACTTCTGTTCTTCTCCTGGCAAAACTGGCAGTAGTTCTACCAAGATCACAGGGTTTTGCAGCTGAAAAGCCGAACATGGGAGTGAGGAGGTGTGCCGTGTAGGACTAGAGAACTGTCCTGAGACTGTGTTCTCTTCTCTGTGGCAATTCAGGTGAGGTTCATATTCTTGTTCCTCTCTTACCTGAATGGGAGAAGGGAATCCCAAATGAGATGCATCGGCTTCCAGTGTTCAACTGAATTACTGTCTACCTTTGGAAAAGATACAGAAAAAAGCTGGAGGCTGCATTCTTCACTGTAGTGAGGTAGAGCTACATCAACACACTTCAGCAGAGAATGAAATCCTAAATTGTACACCAAATAGCACCAAGGATAAAATTACCAAAACACCACTTTGTCCTGGTTTCTTGGTGGCAGTGATTGATTTTCACTGGGATTTTGGCTCCCAATCCATCTAAAGATGTAGATAGATCATAGAGTTATGGAATCATAGAATACGCTGAATTGGAAGGGACCCATCAGTACTGAGGCCAACTGCTGGCCCTGGGCAGGACCACCTCAAGAATTACACAATGTGCCTGAGAGTGCACAGTCTGATGTTTTCTGGAACTTGAAGGTGTCTGATCTCCTTTGCAGTCAGTGGAGCTACAGACACCCAAGTGCTCCTGGAAGCCTTTACCATTTCACTGCTATTACCATTTTTCCTTGAATCTGACCCTAGGTGTTTTTGAAAACATTACTCTCCTGTGCTCCAGGATCAGAATAAAACTATTGAGAGAATGCATTTCCAGTGCAACTTACTTCACTTCATGGAGAATGCAAACCCAGCTCCTTCAGGCACATCACTCCTGCCTGAATAGCTCATTGGCATATTTTATAGGAAATATTTTGAAACATTTTCTTGACTTTGCCACCAGAGGAGCATTTGAACCATACATCCTCCTGATTGTAACAGAATATCAGTGTTGACCGTCTGACCAGTTAAGTTTTAGTAGTGTTCTTCACAGCCCTCCAGTAATATATCAAACACTGTTATGCACATAATGCAGCACTGTGATCTAATTTAAATAATACTTTTTTATTATTTATACTACTCTATGTAATATACATCAACACTTTGCTATATAACCTAAGTGATAACCCTCTTCTTAGTTACCTGCCAAACTCTGAATTTCTGTTTGGTTTGTATTGCAGTTAGCACAGTTACCAAGTTGTAATGATGTCTCTTTTTCCTTTGAAATGGGATGTGTAAGTCAAACTATACATTTTGTGTGTTTCTGTTTTGAGATGCAGTTTATAAGGATTTACACACAACATTCAGTGTTCTGTATAAATCTGCATACATTTGTGAATTCATCTGTTAATCCCCTTTTATTTAGAAAGTATTAATTGATGGTGGTTTATTATGGGTTTTTATTTTTGCATTCTTTGGTTTTGGTTGTTTGTTTTTTTTAATACTGGTTATTCTTGAATTAAGCAGAGACTTGTCAGCTGGGTTGCTTTATCTTTGATCATGTACGACCTTATAATTCTTCCACACTTCAGCAAACAAGTAGTAGTTTCACTGACCAAAAAGAAAAGTTTAAACCTAATGTGTCTATGGTGCTGTATTTCGCTGGTATACATTTAAAGCCAGAAATGATTTAAAGGTCACTTTTGAGTTCTTCTAATAAGTAGCCTTTCCTGGTTTGGGGAGTTTGGGTTTTGTTTTAGCATTGAAACAAGGTATATTTATCTGAAGATATGTAATGTTTTTTCTACTGTATCACATTTCCTTTTGCAAAGAGGGGAATATTGACCTGATGTAACATCCTTTCACAGTCAGTAGAAGGGGGTTTTGTTTCACATTTTTATTTTCAGTGGATTTTGTTGAGCTTTGGATCAGGCCAGCAGTTACAGGAGCTCATCATCTGAGGGTTTAAGGGATAAATGACAACTTGTGCCAGCCCTCAGTGCTAGAAGGGATTTTATCGAATGCTAAGATAACATGCTGGATGCTGGAATGGATGTTCATCTAGAAATGAGAATCTTTTTCGTTTGTTTACTCTGGCCTGAAATCCCAAGACTTTCTTTTTTGTTCGGATGACATTGAACTTGAGTACATTTTTAAGTTACTAGAGCATTGTACATTTTCTGAGTATGTGTGGGACAGCAATTGAAAGTCATACCTGTATCTGATAACCAGTTCCATGACTGCATCATTCACACTCACTACTTAAAACTGCCATGATGTAAAATGTTGGGGGGAATGATTTGTGTGTGTATGAAAAGCATTATGAACTTGTACATTTTTTTATACTCTGATCTGTAATTTCTGAAATATTTTGTTTTACAGAAAAAGTGATAAAGCAATCAAAAGACCAAGAGATTTAGTATCAATGCTTAAGGGTCACAGGACCTTAACTGGCCAATAAGTTAATTTAGTACAGTGATAAGCCAATTTTCTTTCCTGTACTTGGCATCTGAAACTGCCAATTTCAACAATATTAAAATACAAACTGTGATGGGGAATGAACAGTGATGTTAAGTTGTATTTGTGTTTACCTAAATGAGCAGTCCGAAGGCAAGTGCAATCAGCTGATCTTTAGGAAATATGAAATTGTTGATTTAGAGGCATACTTGCATTTTACATTTTCTTGATGTGTAATCATATTGCCAAAGACAAACTATTTCATCAATTATTATTGTAAATAACACTTTCCCAAAATCTACCATAAAGTTTCTGTGATGTATTGTCTTCCAGTTGCAATAAAAATTACTGAGTTGCATCAATTGAACAATTGTATTTGTCTGAATATTGGATTCAAAATATGCCCAGATATTAAGAAAGAACAACGGTGATTTTTAATTTTATTTTTTTTTACAAAATAATCCCTTCATTATTAAATAGTTCTACCCCTCATGGGATGTTAGGTGTATCTTCACTGCAGTGGGTATCAGCTCATGTTAATTTGCTGTCATGCAAATGGCTAGACATACTAAAATAGGTGTTAACTTCAGGCCTGATCTTCCTTTCTCATCAGTTTTGCAGCCCAGGACCGAAGCTGATTTCACTGGGAATTGTATCTCTTCTATTAATTAGCAATAATCAGAAGAGATCCAGTAATAAAACATGTCTAATGGTGTATATATGTAACATCCCAAAAAACACTGCTTTGTAATTGTTGCATCAACTCTCCCCAGGTTTAATTCAGGTTTCTGCAGCACCCGTGCTCATAATTCTTTTGTTACTCCTTTACCTCATGGCATGAATGGATTGTTTGCAGGAGGAAATCCTGTAGTGTCAAGAGCTTCAAAGCTAGTTGCCTCAGCTGGCTCAATCTGTAACCACCTAGGAGGTATCCTGGTCTTCAGATACTTGGAGCCTCCCTGGTCACCTTGGGCTGCTGCAGAAATAGTAATGCTTTTGTTCACTGGTGCTAAAAACTGGGCCCTCTCTCTATAGATTCGGCAATCCAACCTAAGGTCTAGAGTTGAAGAAAACAGTGCAGAAGGATTCTCTTCATAGAGTAAATAATAGGGTGTATAAAAAGATTGTAGTTGCCTCATAGCATTCTCCAATTAAAATTAAACTGAATAGTAAAATCTTATAAATCACATAATTCCCCAACCCTATGGTTTGAAAGTGTTCTGTTAACAGCCCTATGTATTTATAGGTGAACTTTTCAAAGGACTGAGAAGAAAAAAAGTCCTGCAGTTCTGTCAAACTTTCTGACAGCTGGTTTGAAATGTTGCTGAAGCAGAAGAGGATGGTTTCTTGGCCGTGTAAGGAGACTGTATAGCTGCTGAAGCTGGAACCCTGCTGACCTGGAGCTCACAGAGTGTCCCTCTCACTTGTCTCAATGCCATCCAGAGTGGTTGATATGGGACACACCACAGTAGGCATCTGAGGGACAAGATGGATGTAAACAGGTCTTGGGGGGAGTAGGGCAGAAGAATCAAATGTCCAAGATACCCATGAAAGAGCATTGAAGTGCCTAGCCTCAATATCTGTCCAGGTAATTGCTACTTCTGTGTTTTGCCTGGAAAAGTTTCTGTTTGTAATCTATCCTCGGTACCCACTGCCACTGCAATGGAACAAGGAAGAGAGAAAACAGACTTTGCCAAGGAGACGAAATAGGAGGAGACTGGTGGACCGGCAAAACCACTTAACTCTGCTCTGAATCATCTTCCTCTAATGGATCCCCCCTCCCATCTGCCACCAGTTAAGCAAGTATCACGCAGCACCATCTGTGGATTTATCTGTAGCAACGCGTAGAGGAGCAGAGAGACCTGCAGTGTCCACAGAACATGTTTTAGCCTTTATATACAACAAGCAAGCTTGCCAAGAGGCTGGTTGTGGGATTTTTTAGAGCGTAGGGCATTATGGGAGCCATTTAGTTGAGGGGCACTATCGGAGATGCACTGAATGCCAGTTGTGCTACAGACTTCTCGCGCAGCAGTGCCATTTGCCTGTTATGGGCAAAACAGCCTCAACTTGTGAGTTTTACTTCATTGCAGTTAACACATACTTCTGATCACTCATTTGGGTGTTTAGAAAGGACATAAACAACCAAACACTATATAAACACCTGTCCTACCTCCTCTCCAAGCTCAACACCCTTATTTGCACCATGGGTTGTGCTCAATTTGTCAAAATGCCTCTGGCAAGCCTTTGGGCAACATGGGCAGGTGAGGTGATTTATGTACAGTCTCTTTCTGCTGCCCGTTCTTCAGGGATGTCCCTCATCCAGCACACAGTCTCCAGACACTCCAGGAATTCCTGCCTTGGCATGGGTGGTCCACAGCCTGCAGTCCCTCAGGGACGCACAAAATCCTGACCTCAAGTGGGTCTCCAGCAGCCCTCTGTGTGCTGGTTGCTTTATAAAACACATCTGAAAAGGAGCACTCCCTGCCCTTCTGGCTGCCTGCAGCGATGCCACCCAGTGGGTTGGTCCCTCCTTGTTGACCTCAGCCCTCAGAGGGCTAAAACTGGCTGTGACTGCTCCTGGCTGACTGCTACATGGGTGATGCTGCCTCCCCTGTGCTTAAATCTCATCTCTCCTGGTCAGTGCAGCCCCTTGGTCCCTCAACATCTCAGCTGCAGTGGCAGTGGTGTTCAGCCTACTCAGGTTCCTCTGATGAGGAACCCACAGGGGCAGGTGCCGAGGCTGCACTCTGGGAGAGAGCCCTTGGGGGCTGCATGGGGCAGAGGAAGAGCACCAGCCCACCCTCATGGCCAAGAAGCCCGGCCCTGGTACAGGCACCCGCTCTGGGGCAGCTGACTCTGTCTTCCCAGCCCCTTGCTTATGTTTAATAGTCCCTAGGCAGAGTGGGATGGCAGAACTCCTGCCACTCCTTACCATGTAGAAATAGAAGTGATTGTGTGTGTAACACAGGGCATATGTGGCACATGAGCTTTTACACTGCAAACTTTGGCTACAGAAGCCCAAACAGCCCAGGCAGGCTGCTTCCCACTGAATGTGAAGACCCATCCAGACATCCCTACATTCTCGCTGAAGTTCAGCAGCTGCATGGCCAGAGGTGCAAGGCTCTGGGGACCCAAATGAGCAAGGAAGACAGACCTCACCTGCTCAGGGCACTTGAGGAAAAAACATGGTCTCCCAGGCTCACCCACCTTGCTTGCAAGGGCAGGTAAACAGGTGGGTACACACAAAATGTTTAAATTCATATGGCCTCCATATTAAATTCCTGTCTTCACACAACAGCATTTGGTACTACAGACTTCCCTGTGAAGAGGTGGCATTTGACCCCTCCGTTGGCATAAGACACCTTGGCTGGGGCAGTTGCTTCAAAGAAATAAGTAAATAATGGCAAAAGGCTTTGTTCTGTGTGCCCCAGATCCTGTGTTATGCCAGGAAATGAAGTAACAATGGTTCCTGTGACATCCGCTTCTTAAAGAAATATTATAAAGGAATAAATCTCAGCTTTAACACAGTGTGGTGCTTTGAGTGGGCACATTCAATCCACATAAGATAATTAAAGAGTTTTTAAACTTCATCATAAAATAGAGATGATTAATAATGGTGAGTAACTTCATGGAAAACACTCTACGGCAAACATCTGTCAGGCTGAATAACAAGCATATACTCTGCTTTTCATCTTACACTGTTTGACATAATTTTTATTGGCTATAAATCTGCAGGGTTTGTTTATATTTCTATTTGCATTAGGATTGGTTGCCACTTTATATTTGATCAGCAAAGCTGCTATTCACTGTGGTGTAAGAAATCAAATAATGATTGTGTATATATAGCAATCTGAGCATTAGAGTGCAGGAGGCTGTAAACACGAAATTTTAAAATCTCTGCTTATCATCATAAGCAATGTTCTCTCCAGGTCTTTAATGACAATCAATTTCTAGAGGCTTTTCCCAAATAACTGTCATTGAAAACAACAGCATCCTTTTTGGTAGCTTGGTCCTGAAACACAGCATCTTCCTACTGCTGAGATACAGCTCGTCCTTATCTGTCTGTTTTCAATGAGTTAGACAATACACAAAGGTAGCCCCCACGTTTTCCTTCTCCTGCTTTTTTAAATAAATGGTAATACATCAGCAAATAGGATGAAAACATTTTTGGTAGATGCACCTTAGGAGGCAGAAGCTGTGCATTAGGGACACCCTGTAACACAGCTGTGTATTGTGGGATGATGCAGCAGATCCCTCCTGAGCTGACATTTCCATATGTACAAACCTAGCCTTAAAAAATAAATGGCTTATTGGCAAAATATAATAGAAAAAGTAGGATGGGTTAGAATGACAATGAAGAGGTTGATGACATGGCTGCTTTACCCTTAATTAGGGCAGGCAGAGACCCTTGTAAAATAATAGTCTCCTCTCGTTCCTTTGCAGCTTTGTTTTCTCATCTCTAAAACACAGATCAGTCTGTGATGCAGGGACCTGGCTTTAATCATCGTCTTACATAATCTCTGCAATCATAGTAAAGAGCAGTGCTGTTCAGTGATTTTAAAAATAGCTTTATTCAGCTATCGGCATTCTAATTAATACACTTGCTTATTCCAACCTAGTTCATTCACCATCTCAGTAACAGAAGCCACACTACCTGGGGTGTAATCAAATACAACTGGCATTGCCTATTACAGTACTGTAAGAAGCAGATCATCAATCAGGAGGAGAGTCCCAACTCCTGGTCCTGGTGGCCACTGGCTGCTGTCCACTCTTGGCATGGCAGTGGGGACAAGGTGTCCTGCAGTGAGATCTAATGGGTGATCCAAAATCCAAAAAAAAAATCATCATTCAGTCAGCCATTTTGAGCTTTGCAAGCAAGGTAGGGGGGAAGGGAAAAGAAGGCAAAGGAGAGGAAAGTACCTGCAAGGAAAGCAAAGCAAAGCTCCTGCTGTCTGCTTAAAAGGAAGAGGTAACAGCATGGGAGGTTTCTGGTGCTACCTGAAGCATCCAGGAGACATATGTAGGGACAGGACTGGGGAGAATCCCTGTGAGAAGCAAATGCTCAGCATCTGATGTAGAAAGCCAGTGTGACTTTATCTCTGTTAGCCCTTACCTTTCTGAGGAACTTCTCCCTCACCACCTTTTAAAGCATTAGGCCCAGTCCACAGAATCCTGGCTGCCTGTTCTGTGCCAGGGCTCTTGCTGTCCCAGCACTGTGTCTGGCTCTCACCATCTGGGGCCTAGCTGCCCTGTGTGACCTCCTCACCCAGGTGACACTGAACCTCAGTTAAAACACCATTACCTCTGTGGGCTGGATGGAAGACTTCAGTGGCATGGAAGAGAATTACTAAACAATTCCCGGGTACCATGTCAGGATGTGTCTCTGCTTCTGAGAAGTCACGTCTCCATCGTCCTTTCTTCTTCCTCACTATCCTGCTTTGCTTATTTTGGGTAACTGAACCATATCCTAAGTGCTGGCAGACTGGCTGTCCCAAACATAAATTCGGGGTACTAAGGACCTTTCACCATTTTTCTTATCTCTGTTTTTACAGCTATTTGCAAACAGACCCCTCCGACTCAACCCAAAAGCATCTGAACTCTGAGACAGCTCTGACCTTGCTCAGGCATTGTTTATTTTAGTAAAATAGAGTATAAACAAAAGGAGAATCAGGACTGCTGAAATTCGGTGAACTAGAAGCCTAATTGCTTGGGCATTAAGTGTTCCCACACAGACGGGAGCTGTTTGCTTGCCCTGCTGCTTTACCACTCCTTTCCAATGAGGCTGCAGTAAAATTAATAGTCTGTGACAATGTATCTTACTGGAAGCAAATCAGTCACCTCCATTGCACGGGTAATATCATCTCCACTGACAGTGGTGTTCACGGCAGCCGGAGGGACCGCATGGGGACCCTGCTCTGTAGGACAAGTCACTGCTGAGAACACACTGGCTGAGCATGGCCAGGGAAACCACGAGCAACCCGGTGCTGAAGTTTGCTTTGGGTGACCTGTATGAGGGTTAAGTACTAGTGGCAGAAAAAAAAAAAAGGATTCATTATTTCCAAAAGTTGGGAGATATGGGTTTTTTTAAAAAATTCATCTTGAAACAGCCAAGTAATAACTTGTGCCTGACTGTGTTTGCAAAGTAGAATTACAGTAATTTCTAGTTCAGGGTTCAGGGGCAGAAGAAAAGATTATTTGGCAGACAAAGGCAGACAGAGCTTGCATCCCTTCAAGTGCCTCCAGTTGTTTATTCATGCAGACTGTAAATGCCACTAAAATACATGAGAGCTCACTATGAGGACAACTGTCTGATGGGTATAAAAATAAAAAGACAACCATATTTCATTTTAGACAGACGACATGTTACTTGAACATACAGATTTTGACACAAAATGAGAAGCTTGAAAGTGGCTGCCAAAGGAAAGGGTGGGCTGCCAGAAGGATTAGTCTTTCAGAAGTTTTGCTCACTAGGGCACGGCCAGGGTTTGCTGGATGAGACTTAGCCCACTCCTAATGTTAAGGTTAGGGTTAGGAGGGAGAAAAAGCCTGGAGCCCCAGCATGACTCAGGCTGCAAAGGGGCTGCCAAAGGGAAGGGGTGCGTCCCCAAGACAGAAATTTTTTGTGGGAGCAAGAGCTGGAATTCTAGGTGAAGGCTCAGTCCACACCTATGTAGGGAGCTGGACAGAGCCTGCAGCTGCAGCATGAGCAGGGATGCAAAGGGTCTGCCAAGGGGCAGGATAATAAGCTTAGAGGGTCCTGCCCTGACAACTTTTTCATCTGGGCCAGAGTGTTTTGTTTGCATCTCCTTTCCAGTGAGTCTTACCAGATTGCTGGGTTTTCTGTCCTCAGTCTGCTGCTGATGTATGAACTCATGGAAAAGACCCCATTTCCCAATCCCTACGTTATCCAAGACATCTCACTGCCTGTCTCTCTTTCAATTTGAACTTTCAAACTGCAAATTTTTGTCTCAATCCCTGGCTGTCACAGAGGAAAATACTGTGTGGATTTATTGCTTCTAAATACACAGCACATCTGGCTGGGGTTTAGTCACTTCTGGAAAGAGAGGCTTGTGTTTTCTCTCATACTGGAAGTCTGTAACCCAGAATCTAAATGTGGAAGTTAGTTACACATCAGAGAAGTGTTTGGGGACACAGTGCAACATGCAAAGTGTTTTCCACCAATAACTGGTGAGGAAACCTTCAGTCTGTCAGAGCTAATGCCACTCAAGCTGCGGGAAGCACAGGAGACTGCTTGGTGGGACCCCTGGCTGCAAGTACGCAAGGTGGTTGGTGCCAAATGAACTACAAGGGGGACAACTCAGCACATCCCAGCTGTACTGTGCTCTGAGCAGTGGAGCTCTGCTATCTCCAGAATGGCCCAGCAGGAAGACACTTTCCAGACCAGACCAGCTACCTCTGTATAGCACTGCTGTGTGGATACCAGCAGGATTGTCTGCTTAGAGCACTTGTTGTCTTACACTGGCAATAGAGATAACTGGTGTCTGTGACACTTGAGATACCTTTGCATTTCCCTCACCATGTGGAACTTGAGTGCTGTGCCAGGGGACCAGAAAGCAGCTGTGCTGGCCAAGGGAATCCTGTGTAAATGCACAGAAATGCTTCCTGCACAGATCTTTAACAGCACAAAGGAAGGTTGCACTGCCTCATGTTGTCTTCTAAGCAGACACCTGTACTTCTCTAAGATAACCACCCTGTGCTGTGCTCAAAGTTTTCAGTGCAGGGGTGGATGCTCTCCTTTTAAGACATAAAAGTTCTCCTGGCATACTCATTTCATTCTTTTTCTGAGCTTTTACTGTATGTGAAGTGTTTATTACCATGACATGAGCAAACACCAGCTCCAACTGAGGTTCTTGCTGAAATGAAAATGTAAGGATTTGTCTTGCATGATCAGATTTAATGTCACAGCACTAATAGAACTTAATGGCCCTGACCAACCTCATCTGGGGTCTCCACATACATGCCTGCCTATGGACCCAGGAGCCCCATTTCAGCTCATCCCTGGGCTGTCACTCTGGGCTATGCTATTGGAGTATCTGTCTCTGCCTCGAGCAGAGCTGTTCCTGTGCATGGCCATGGACTCTTGCTGATCCAGACCCTGACCAGCAGACTGACCTCCTGTCTTGACTGTAGACCTGCCTTGTCACTGGGGATCTGCCCAGCAATCACTGCACTGTATCCAGCTCTGGTTACCATCACTGAACTTGACTCTGATAACTGACTGACTTCCCAATGAGATTTTGGAGCTGCCTTATAAACACAGTGTTGCCTGATAAGATCTGGATTCTTGGTAGAACCTGGCTACTGTCTGCAGGTCTTCCCCACTCACCTTGCTCAGGTACTGTGGGGCTGGGCCCTAGCTGGAGGGGTCCCTTACTCTTGGGGAGCAGCTTCATGGCATCAAGGTGAGGTCAGGCCTCCTAAGGGAGCTACAGGACTTGGGCACTGTACTTGGTGCACACTGTGCCATGAAGGTAGCACATAATTTGTTCGTCTGCTCTGTTCAATAGTCTGGAAAATATAACAAATTCATTTAAATTGCTACTGCAAAAAAGTTATCTAAATGTATAATTAAGACCAATTAGAAATCTAAATGGATTATGTTTTCCATCGGGATACAAGGGACAGTCTGTTTCTGATCACAGGCACTGGCGTGGAAGCTGTGGAGTGGGCCCCCCATAGCCCTGAGGGCATACTCAGGCACCTACAGCATTTTTCCTACTGGAGCAGCACATGCTTGAAGGTCACCTCCCGCCAGCTCTGCAGCTGTGCAGGGCCCAGCTCCGTGTCTGCTGGACCTTGGACCTTGTGCACTGCTTGCTGAACAGGTCCCCACGTAAAAAGCAACAGTAAGGGCTTCAGCAGCCTTTAACCACAGAGCTGCCCACAGCTCTGCCATCAGCACTGCCAACTTCAGATCTACTCTACCAACATAAAACAATTACTCCCTTTGCTGAAGAAAGCAAAGCACTTATGTGGATGTTCTTTGGTGTGGCTTGACTCCGTACTTTTCTTTGCCCTGGCCCTCACTTTCAAGAAATTTTGTATATGAAGAACCAAACAGGTATAACTAACTCAGCAGGTAAAGAAAGGAAGCAAGAGGAGCAAAACTGAACCTGTGCTCTCCCCTGTTACCTGTTGTACTTGTTGCATATTCATATTTTCAGATGAGAAAAAAATGCATGAGCTGATTGTATTTTTGGCATTTCTCAACTATGATCTAATGGTCAGGCTTAAGTTTTCTTAATTTTAGTACAAATAATTGTTGTTTTGTCAATATTGGCCCACAGGTATCATGTCGGTAATCTTGACAGAGATGCTGCTGTCCACATAACCAGACCATCAGTCCTTGTCCTACTGGACATTGCAGCACTAATTAAAGTGGCCAATGAGCAGGACTGTTCCTTTAATAATGCAAGGCTGTAGGTACATCTATTTACATTTGGTCATTTCTTACAATTTTAAACTAATAGGAGATTCAGTTACTTCTTTTCCAAGCCTATAATTTTCTTGTAATTTCCCTGCTCCCTTTTTGTTTACACAGGCTATTCTGTACCACAGCTGCAAGTAATCTACTCAGGCACTCACAAGCACATGGCAATGATTTTGCCCCTCTTCCCCCATGCATGTTATCTCATTTTGCTCTCACGGAGCATCTTCTGGGTAGGGTACCACAGATCTCATTAAATATGCTTCTGTATCAACACTACTCCTAAGCAAAATACATTGATTTGTGAAGCTTTGGACCTACTTTAATCAAGTAATCTAAACAGGGCTTAAGCTTCAAAGCCTGGTGATGCTCCTAGCTTCAAAGCTTTTACTTACACTGAATTAATTTATCCTGGATGTTCTAATGCTCTCAGCAACCCTATAGATTATAATGTTAGAGGCTGCAATCATAGCTCTGATAATATTCCCTAAGCTTGAACTGTATTGATCATAAGGTAAAGTCAGAAGAGGGAGTGGGTAATACAAGGAGAAAACAAAGGGGTTTGATTTGAAACAGGCATGAATGTGTTCACCCCTCTAGCAGGCTGTTGGAAAGGAATATCAGATGCTAATACTTGGGGTTTCTTTGACTGAAGATACATTCTGATATGGACTGAGTGTCAGGCCCTCATTTCCAGACTTTCTTGCATAATATTGTAGGTGCATTGTGTCATAAATATAATTCTTTCTCAAAGGGAATGTTGGTTTGGATTTCACATGCATAGCATGTTGAACATCAGTACAAGTTACGCTGTTAGTCTCAGCTGCACCACGGGAAAAGGGAATAATATCTTCCCCAGTTCAAGCAAGAGCTAGAAACCTTTGTGTATAGCTGTGTGACGCTGAATTGTGTCACTAATGAAACAATGGATGCGTGCTCAAGACCTGACAGTGTTAGGTTAATAGTTGCCCTGATGATTTTTAGAGTCTTTTCCAATCTAAATGATCCTGTGATGCTAAGAACCTTCTCATCTTTATGAACCAACATGTTCATACTTGTAAGAACCAGCAGGGCTCTTCCATACATCCTAGCTGATGCACTCAACACCTGTGCAAACACAGGAAAGTGTCTAATCCAGTGTGCTGTGGTCTAAAGATGCCATTAAATCAGAATTGGTTTGATTGTCATTAGTGAGAAGTGAAACGTGCTTAAACAAACATAACTGCACCTACTCCAGCGTTGAAGCAGGGTCGCTCTGAGTTGCAGTGACATCCAGCAGTTTTATTGGAAGCACACGGGGCTGGTGTCCTGTATTCCTGTTCCCCTCAGCAGAGACCTGGCATGGGTAGCTCTATCCTGGCTCCTGGTGAAGTCTGCAGGGAGGTTTAAAGCAATGGTAACTTTTACATTTTTATTAGGTAGTCAGGTGAAGGCTCACACTATTTTGAATACAGACTATCTGTATTATGCTTTATGAAACTCAAAGACTGTGAAGCGATTTCACACAGAGAGCTCTGATTACTACAGCAATAATTTCTTTCTACCACCTTTTCAAACACTAATAGAAAAAAATATCAGTTCAAACTGTCTTCCCATGACACAGAAGATATCAGTGTTCACAGTATGAACTTTAAAATCACATCTGATTAGTTAATGTCAACAATTTTTACTGTACTGTCAATTGAGGTTTCTATTGTTCTCCATTGATCTCAGTCTCCATACACTCTGCAGTGCACATCACTTAAAAGGTAACTTTCCTATGCTGACCAACTGGGGATGATTTTCTGTACTGATGTCAACTGGCAGTAAATAAAACCGGAAAATTTGGCACATTTTCCTGTGCATATTTCCCTGTGACAGGCTCCTGCCTTGCTGCTCAGCACCAGTGGGACAGCAGCTTTAAGGATACAAAAACTCATTCAAGAAGGGAGCAGGGAAGTGATAGCAAGACAGCCACTTGGTTTAGTTTCTTATTCTCTCATTTCACAAACCTTTTGGCACACACAGATGGCACTTTTTTTATTTTCATCCTGACAGAGATAACTGGTACCTCCCATGAGAAAAGACACCAAAAAAAAAAGGAGCTAAAAGGTCAACTGCAGTCTAGGTAAGATATTAATACTGATACACCTGGTGTTTGGAAGGCATCAGGGCTTCTAAACTACTTCTGGCTTGCTAGTGTCAGGAATCATATTATTCCAAGAGGAAAGGTAAGACAGCCTCTGGCATTTTGGCTTTCCTTCTCTCAGCCCTAATTAAGCCTGAATACTATTTACAATACTATTTTAATTCTGATTGACTGTATTGTGGACAAACTAACCTGGCCCATTTTGCACCTAGATTTCAGAAAGGGTTGAATTACTTTACAGCTATTTATTTCTGAAGCAGGGTTAGTATGAACTGTAGTTGCCAAAGCGGTGAATGAGACAATCACATTAGTTCCTGCTTCTCTTACAGTTGCTCCACCCTATACTCTGAGATCTCTTAAGGGGCACCAAGACATTTAGACAGATGCATCCCAGTGAAAGGGAGGGATGACTTTTAGCTCTGCAAAATCCACCTCTCAGGTTCACAGGTGCTGAAGAAGACTCAGGAGACTCAGTCCAGCTATTAGTTTTGCTTAGGGTCATATAACACAACCTCAGTCTTGAGCAAGTGAGGACTCCTTGCACTTACGTCTGAATTTGTGGTACAGTATGGTTTGTTTCTATTTTATTTCCAAAACCCTTGGGAACTCTATACACAGAGTAGACATCTGGACTCCTAATTTCTCTCTCCCCGTTCCTGCCTCCCTCCCCCCATAGCAGTAATCCCTTTCTGTGCTGCCCGCAGGAGAAAATGAGTCTGCCTGTAGCTCCTGTGCACTGCTGCCAGGCCATTTTATGTAAGCATCCTTCTCTGCTCTCCACTGCAGGGCAGCACGTACTGTTGGAGCCAGTTGTTGTCTTTAATCTCTGAATGTAAACACACAAATTACATTCCATTCTGTCACTAGTGTGCCCTGGATAACAGGAGTGCTGTCATATCTGTGCTGCTTTCCCTGGGCTGTGCTGATCACTCTCCTACTGAGCATGTGGCACCAGATCACTTGCCATCAATGATATATTGGCAGGGATAAGTCTTCCTTCCCCCCTCTTCCCAATGCTTTGATACCTCAGGCTGCTCCTTTCAACCTTCTATGGGAAGCTTTAGCATCATCCTTCTACACTTTCAGGGACATAAGGACATCTCAATGTCCTTATGAGAGCAGGCTGGGCTCTCTGTGCTTGTGATCACATTTGAGAATCTCTCCTCTGCCCTTA
The DNA here is from genome assembly GCA_013397135.1 of Pachyramphus minor. NCBI lineage: Eukaryota > Metazoa > Chordata > Aves > Passeriformes > Tyrannidae > Pachyramphus > Pachyramphus minor. Next base: position 312,166 of record VYXB01007926.1, read on the forward strand.
GAATTTTCCAGTATTTTACCTTCAGGGCAGATGCCCAGAGTTGCCAAAGGGTGAAGAAAAGGTTTGAAATGAAATGCAGCTGTCACTAAACTACTTTCTGGCCTGATTGCTCCAAACAGCTTAATGACAATGAGACCAAAGTAACAGAAATGTCTGTCCTGGGCAATTCCTCACCCCACCTTTTTCTTCTTCCACAGGTAGAGCTGCTTTTAGGACAAGAAGTGGAATTATGTATCTTTAGATTAGCCAACAGCTGGACTCTTATGCAATGTCTTCACTGCTAGGGGTAAGTATGGGAGCAGTAAGTATCCACAGGTGTATCCACACAGGTGCAGGTGGGGGAATGCAAGCTGCAACCTGCTATGTTGCTGAATGTTCCACTTGCCTGTATCTATCATGCTGTGGCTGCAAACTCAGAAAGATGAGGTTACAGGCAAGATCTCAATATGGGATAAGTAACAGAATCACAGAATATGCTGAGTTGGAAGGGACCCACAAGGACCATTGAGTCCAACTCTTAACCCTGCACAGGACCATCCCCGAGAGTCACACATGTGCCTGAAAGTATTATCCAGATGCTTCTTTGACTCTGTCAGGCTTGGTGCTGTTGCCACTTCCCTCAGGAGCCTGTTCCAGTGTCCAACCACCCTCTGGGTGAAGAACCTTTTTCTAATATCCAACTTAAACCACTCCTGACACAACTTCAGGCCATTCCTTCAAGTCCTGTCACTGGTCACCACAGAGAAGAGATCAGTGCCTGTCCCTCCTCTTCCCCTCCCAAAGAAGTTGTAATTGCAGTGAGATCTCCTCTCAGTCTCCTCTTCTCCAGGCTGAACAGGCCAAGTGACCTCAGCTGATGCTCATAGGGCTTCGCCTCAAGGTCCTTCACCATCTTTGTTGCCCTTCTTTGGACACTCTGTAACAGCTTAATATCTTTCTTATATTGTGGTGCCCAAAACAGCTGCAATATTCAAGGTGAGGCAGCACCAGTGCAGAGCAGAGCAGCACAATCCCCTCCCTCAACGGACTGGTGATGCTTTGCCTGATGGGAGTGTGTTAACAGCAAAGGGGAGGGATTATCATGGTGATCATATCAGAGCTGTATGGGACTCCTCATCAATGGAGAGCTGCAGGCAACATGATTTTTTTTTTAAGTGCAGATTGCTGCTTTCCACCCAATGCCTGAGGCTTCCAACTCTCACCATGTTTGGCTGGGAACCATGGCTGAGAACGGCTCCCGCGTTGCACGGACATTGAAACCCTTGCTGCCGGTTTCTGGACAGGAGGATTAGCAGCTGCCTACACAGGGTGTCAGAACCCATTTTACCTGATGTTCAGGTCATGCAGCACAGGCTTGGGAGCAGTACCAGAGAAGATCAAGCATCCTAATATTGAGGAGGGAAAGGGAATTTACTGGGAGGCTGAAAAATTTTCCAAGTGAGATCACTCTTTTTGTATTCATGTGCCACTTGCAAGTAGAGGGTAGCAAGAGCAGCGAGAAACACGATGGTTCATTCAGTCATTAATAAATATAGGGAAATGATACAAAAAATTTGATGATTCCTTCACCTAATGTTTCATCATTTGACCTTTACCTATGCCAGGAGACGAAGAATAGCACTACTGTACTTCAGCTGTGCTGCCTGCTCTGAACAAACTGAATTTAGGGGCTCAAACTTGAGAATTTGGGCATCTTCTCAACCTCAGGATGTGGCATGGGCAACCAAAATGGTGCTGCAATGAACAAGCCCACAAAATGGGATTGATACCCAGATCTCCCTCACATCAGCATTGCACAAGTCTGGAAAATTTCCGCATCACAGGATCCAACAGTCCGGTTTATCTAACACCAAAATAAATCTCTAAACACCTATTTAGTTGCACTGCTTTGGACACAAAGGTTGAAATAAAGGATGGCTTATAACAAGTTAGCTGCATTTATTGTACAGGATCTCTTCTACGGGATCACTAATTTATGTTGGTCACACCAAACAAAATTTCCTAATATAACCAAAGCCAAGCAACAGAACAGGCTGCATCCCAGCCTGTGTACTAAACTGCTCTTCATTTTCTTCCCAAGTCCTTGTCTTTCTTTCATTTCTTCTCTCTCTCATTGCTTTTTTCCTTTCTTCGTGCAGAGAAGAGAAATGATTGCTAATGAATTGCAAGCATGGGGTATGGAAAGATCAGTTAATATGGCCCAAGTATTCAGTAAAACAAATACATTAAAGTGATCAAGCAATAAATGAAAATAGACCCAAAGAGCAGGTTCCACTGAGAAAACATGTGAGAATGTAAATTAATGTGACTTGATGAAACTTGAAATGTCATAACACAGCAGGGCATACAACACATCAGAGGAAATGTGAAAATTATACTTTTTCCTGAAATCATAGTTTTCAAAAATAAGTGGCTTTTAAATTCTTCTAAAAATATAATAAGAGAATTAGTGTCAAGAAAAAGGTTATTGTTGTTTATCATACTGCAGGCTCAGTCCATGGTGGCTTTTCACAAATATCTTCTTTTGTTTCTCTGACTATACAATGGGAACAGAAAAATCCAGAATTCTTTCTCCTTGTCTGGTTCTTTCTTCTTCTTAATTTTTCACAAAGGAATTTTTTAAGTTGTTTAGAGGGTAAATGGAATGACTAGCCCATGTGTTGGGAAAGTCTTTCCTCTCTATCCATCATGAGAGATGTCAGATTTTTCTGCTGGCCTCAAGGCTGGAATATGGTCCTCACTGGAGTGTGAGATATGATTAGGAGGGAAAGGATTCCTCCCCATACCACACCACAGAGCCAGCAGGTAGTATGAGAACACATCTCTTTCCATTTGGTGCAGAGTAGATTTCTGTAGGAAGAACACTGCAAGTGCAGGTCTGCAGAGCAAAAGAAGAAGTTTCCATACAGCACAGGATTATTAATTTGCTCCTCTGACTGCAGTGACTGTGCATAGAAAAGGCAGCCTCAGCCTCTTCCTCTAGCACTGGGTGTGCCATGGGGACACTGTGCACCGGATTCTAGCTGGAGATGAGTATCCTTTATGGTGTATGTTCTAAATGTCCTGTGCCAATGACTGCCTCTCTTCACTGCTCCAGCTCAGATGCTTTCCTCAGTTTATTTGTTGGGGGTTTTTTAGTTCCCCAGTTTCCCTATTCCTCTTGAAATAACCCTTAATGAAATTATTTTATTCCATAGAAGAGAGTGACTATAAGCAGGACAGTCTGAATTACTAGGGGATACCTGAGCACAAGGTATTCTTGGTGCAATCCAATGCCATCTCTTTTCATATAGAACAGTATGAAGGTGGGATGATGCTGTCCAAAGGGAAAGCTGGCAGACTCTTCTGTAACAAAGCCTATTCATAGCAGGTAAATATGGGGAGGTCTTGCCTCTGGGCATACAGAAACTGCAGTTGGAGAGAAAGGTAAACTCTTCCAAAAGAGATGTCCTTTGAAGAAGAAGGTTTCTCATTCCATAAGAATTGCTAGCAGAATATGAAGAAAAGCCGTAGAAGTAGAGCCCCATCCACTTGCTTGGCAGACTTAAGCTGAAGAAGCCAGTTTGTTTTTGCAGTTCTCAGCACATGTGATCTCTCCCAGATCCCTTTTATTTACTTATTTCTGTATATCACTGCTGAGGAAGATGATTAAACTTCCCTGTTATGACCCACGTTTGACTCAATATATTATGATATTACTTTCTACATCCTTCACTCTATGCACTTAGACAGGACTTCTGAAATATTTTGCCCATGTTTCCTGAAAGAGGAGTTGGTGGCCTGTGAAAAACCCTTGCTGTCTCAGAAAGCTAGGGGAATGCACAGCGTTTACTTTTGCCTTGTTCTAACCAAACCTTTCAAATGATCTTTCCCAGCTGGTAGATTTTTGCTGCTGGAAGTTCTTTCTAAAACAGTTTTATGTCTTGTCAGTTTGTCTGCATTTACACTGCACCTTATCTGTCTGCTTGCATTTGAGCCCTAAGAGTGCTTTGCTGCCCACCTTAGTTTTTTTCCTGGTGGGAGTGGAGAGTAACTGTTATTAGGACAGTTACAGAAAGATTTATTCTGGCTAATTTCTAATAGCTGCACTCTTTCCCTTTCCTGCTGCTTTTACTCTTGTTTTGGGTAGCAGCCTTTGCTTATTGCTTAGAACCAGCACCAGCAGAAGAAGAGACATTAACATCCTACAGTGCAAGACATTTTTTAAGAAATGAACTTCATTACAAGTAACTGAGAATAGTAAGTGGCAACTGAGCATCTGGGTGAACTACACCTTGGAATGACTTAGGAGGATAATCCATGAGGAAAAATCTGCACTGTAAATGCTCTCCTTATCATCCCAGAGGGTAGAGCATCAACAGTGATGCCCAGACTACTGGAATCACTGGTAGAGACCAGCTCTTTGGAAGCTCCTCACCAGGTTAAAAAGGTTTAGTCACAGCAATTAACTGTGCATTGTTGAAGTCCTGGGATTGGTTTCAAATAAGTTTTGGAAAACAAATGACTTGCAAAACAAACAAACAAAACCCAGAAAGGGGGTACAATGTTTTGCAATTGCTTAATAGAAAATGGGATATTATAATAGCTTTTCTGCAGCAGAACAATTGTGTGTGTCCTTTGGAACACTTACTCTTGGCATACTCTTGAAACAGCTATTAATATAAAGAAATACTTTTTGCCAAGAGACCAGTGCAGTTGCATGATTTATGCAGTCATATTAAAAATTATTTATCCAGATGATACAAAACTTAGCAAGTGAAGAGCTGACCCCTTAGTTCCCTGAGAATATTGGTTGCACTAGGATCAGCATTTTACTCTCATTTCTTTATCTGACATACTCTGGTAAAATTGTTAATTATCACCCTGATCAAACTGACTTAAAATTCCTAGCTCATAGACAGCTGTCACAGCAGTACAAAGGATTCACTAATTTTAAGAAAAACAAAGTCAAAAGATTTTTAAGACATTTTGGATATCACAATAACTTAGTTATGACACAGTTGGAATTAAGGTACAAGTCTCAAGTAATATTTTGTGAAGCTTTATGCTTGCTGTCATTAGTATGTTTGGTTGCCTTCCTTCTCCGTGCATCTTTAAGCCACCTGTACAAGTCACTGAGGTCTTGTAGTATGGTATTGGAGCATCTCTGTCTAAATCAATATATAAGTCCCAACCCTTTAAACCAACAAAATTAAAGGAGGAGATCTAAGTTTAAAAACTATTTTTAAAAGTGTCAGCCACCTTTATTTTGCCGTGACCTGCCTGGAAAGTAATGAAAATAATGGATACAAATGAATAGGAATTGTAGGAACATGGTGGGAAGGGCAGCCTGATATTTTTTCCTCAGCAGCATGGGCGGGTGTCCATCAGGCCAGATTGTTGAGTACTGGTTCCTATCATCAGAAAACACTATGCTCCCACTGCAATCTGTACAAAATGGGATGAACTTAAACCTCTTATTTCTCATTCTCCAGCCATATCTCATTCCCTGACACTGCTTCATTTCCTTGTACTCTGCCCCTTACCACACTTGATTTGTTAGCCTCTGCTATCAGCAGCAACAACAGTAGCTCCCTGTCCATGCCAGGCCGTGTTCCTCTCTGGAGCAGATTTTGTAGTGGTAATATTATACATAGCACAAAAGGAACATGTGCCTCATGCCATTCCTTCCTCCTTGAAGCCACCTCTCCTATTTCCTCCTACTCCCAATCTCCATTTTGTGAACTTTAATATTCCCTTATATGTGATTTCCACCAGTCGTGTTTGCATGTTTTTGCTGAGCTGCTGCTTCTGAACTCTCAGAAACATTTTCCTTTCTTCTGCCTGGGCAGTCAGCAGGGGGGTTTCGGTTCCCAGTCACATCTGTTGAGTGCTGTTATAGTTAGATGGGCTAAGAGGTATCACCAGTCCTCCCACTGCAACCTTTCCAAAAGGAGATAGATCATCTGAGTTATATTGATCATTATCTGGTGATATCCTAGAGGATTTTAAAGTGGCACTAGACATGTCTAAACACCTAAATGGCTCCCCAGTCGTGGTCAGCCAGCTTCTTTCTCCAAAATTACACACTATCATTTATTATTAGATCTCATAGCTTGGCCATACCCAGCACTGTTCACAAACATGCAATGGACAGTATCTGGAATGACTTAGGAGGATAATCCATGAGGAAAAATCTGCACTGTAAATGCTCTCCTTATCATCCCAGAGGGTAGAGCATCAACAGTGATGCCCAGACTACTGGAATCACTGGTAGAGACCAGCTCTTTGGAAGCTCCTCACCAGGTTAAAAAGGTTTAGTCACAGCAATTAACTGTGATTAAATATGGTAGAAATTCTCATTGCTCACATGAAGATGGAAGCTTCATGGAAGCTGCCAAAGCCAAAGGAACTATGCCCTTTATTGTTCTGGCTCATGACATGACCTGCTGTTGTAAGTTTTGTTTTTTCTTATGCCTTTAGATTTCTTGTGCAAGTCTTAAGAGCAAAAGTCTTGGAATAAGGATGGTTTTCTCAGCACAGAGTTGTACTTCAAGGTGTGAGTAACAGAATATCTGAAGTATAACCCCCAAAGGACTGTCTAGTTACACCAGTCAATTTTCAGCTCACCTATTTGTCTCTGTCACTTGCTTAACCATTCTGTAACATTCTGTTTGCAGGTTGTATTACCCATTTTTGACAGAATGACAGTGTTCACATTGCCGTGAACGTGGGGTGGACTGGATTTCAACTGGATATATAAATTAAAAGAAACAAGAACCATTATGATGTACTGTATGTGAAGGAAATACCAAATTGCATCAGATTTGACCAGCCTTTCCAAATAAAGTGTTGAAGTTGAGATTAGGTATTACAACCTTATGCTAACTGATCTATGTAGATGTTATGCATATATATATTTTCGTAATTGTTGCATAAATTATCATATCCTAGAAACTATTTATTTTAAAACATTGAGTTGTACTCAAACACCTGCTTGTATGTTGGGTATTCAAACCTGTACACATATCATGTATTTATTAGCAGGAACTTGGGGATTAAATTATTGACAAAGTGGCAAAGACACACAAGAGGCAAATAAGGTATCCTAAATGAAGGCCAGTAAAGCCATAATGCTGTGTTTCAGAAGTCTGTACTCCATATTTTTGTTTATTTACAGATTATTCCAGTGGTCTCCACTGCATCCTTTCTGTGTCTCATGAAGGCAGACTTCTTTATGCACCCTCTACTTATGGCATCATCAAAATTGTCCTCCTCCTGCTCCCTCAGCCAATCTGTGGCTACAAGTGTCATGGAAACAAAATGCGCTGTTCATCTGTTTGAAGAAAGGGGACATTTTTGATCAGTAGGAATCTCTTGTCTCTAGCTCATAAGGCCTTTGAAGAATGGCCTGTCACTCAGTGTATATGTACAGCATTTAGCACACAAGGGCTGCCCCACTGGGGCCTGGGGATGGAGTTGCACTACAAATGTTAGCAGTGTAGGTTTGTGGTAAAATGATGAACTACACAGCCACGTGGAACCATTTATCTCACAGCCCTCACTTCAGAAAACAAAGCATGGAATATAATAATTCCTAAAGATGTATGTTACTTTTTTCCTCTCCCATTTTGTCTTTTTTAGACTCGAAACTTACACAGCACCATGGTAAATTGTGACTAAGAGGGTTGGTACCATTAGAACATGGGGTTGCAGAAAAAGATTTGTTTTAAAATATGAAAATGCTTAAGGAAGCTTCACTACGGGAAGCTGAAAAATACTTGATGATAATCTGGCCTCAGTCTAAGAAGAGTAAGATGATGGTGATAAAGGAATATTTGTAACTTGAGCATTTGTCGGTGGTGTTAGGGTTTTTTAATTAATCAGCTTTCCAAGTGCACTACAATTTATATCTGCATTTGGCATTTAGTCATTGCAGATAGTAAACTGTATTTAGTAATCTTGCTGCTTGCTCATGAATCTTCTTGACAGACAGAAGGGAGCTGTACATCTGCCTGAAGCCAGAGTGACTCTCTCACACATGAGAAAACCTGTCAGCAAAACCAGACCAACCAAAATGATTCCACAAAGTCAGAAGTCCCGTGATAGCAATGCACACGAGAGCTGGAAAGGCAGAGGAAAGAAGCAGGAAAGCTTGATGGGAAAAAGTATGCAGGGTGGAGCAGAACCCACAAAGGGATGGGGAAGTCAGGTCTGAGACCAGTGGAAAGGCACAGGGATAAACAAGGCAGTTTCCCACAGACCTGAACATGCAATTGGCCTTTTGTGTCTCACTTTATCTGTCTCCCACAGGGAAAAGTCTGGCATCTCATCTCCTGGGTTACTGGGAAGGAGGGGGGACTTTCCAGTGCATGTGTGACTGGGAGCTTCCAGCTCCTTCTCACACCCACCACTTGCTCTGCTGCTAAATGCAATATTCTTAGCCATTACCTAGCTGTAATTTGTTAAATTGTTATAGAGAACTTCATCAGTATAAAGGAAAGCTTCAACTGCTGAGTTGAAAGGCTTATTTCAAATGTGAGTATTCCACATGAAAGAATTTCTCTTGTTTCAAACAATTTGCATTTTCCTTGCATGTTATTGATCTGATTGAACAGTTCCCAGATCAAAGGCATGCTGGTAAATGAGCAGCCAAGGTGGCAATATTCGAAGTGGACAGCTGTTAAGAAAGCAGCTTAAATAATTGCCCAAGGATTTATTTGGTAACATGATTAATGATTATGGAAATATGATGACATGATACCAAAGAGTAGTGCGAAGTGATTGATGGGGAAGTTGGATAAGGCCAAGCTTAGATACCAGAGTATAGGAAATAGTAATATAGCTTGTAATCATGGGGTGCTTAGCTGCAAAGAAATTTTGATATTCAGTTTTGCCTTCTGCTAAGAATTTAAACTGCAAAATATCTTGTGTAATATTTCTCTTGTAATGAGGTAAGGAAAAAACCTTCCTGCTAACACTGCGTGGTAACAGCAGGATTGATGCAAAAAGACACCCTCATTTTTTTTTAAAAAAAACCATAAAACTTACTGGAAGCTCATACTGCTGTTTTAATTAGCACCTGAGAAAACTATACCTAGCACATTAAAGAAGAAAAAGATCTGTTTGTGGAATTGACAGTAGTTTGCATATAGACAGCTTTTTTTCCTGGTGTGTTTTTTGGTTTTGTTTTTTTGTGGGGTTTTTTGCTTTTTTTTAACCTCCAGCAGCCAACAGTAGCATCAATGCAGAAGATGGGAAAGCAGAGGACCAAATTGTAGGCTAGAGCAACTCCATAGCAAAATTACTGCAAACTCTTGGAACTGATCCTATATTGAAAGTTGTATGAGATTCCTATTTGCTCTGCGTTGGTGGGTGATGCAAACCCTCCTCTGCCTTCAAAAATTGTTGAAGGCTCATGAAAAAGAAGGCAATATTTGAAAAATTAATAAAAAGCTATTATAAAATGTGAAACATTATCAAGCAATTTTAGAGGTGAAAGTAGGCAGTAAAATCCTCAGTGCGAAACCCCAGTCCAGGAAAATGCAATGCAGAATTGTTACTGACTTCAGCTTGGGCAGGGTTCCATGATGGTTTGTTTTAGTTTATTTTGTTTTTAATTTCTATTTTCTATATTGAATATACTTGAATATAAATAGGATCCTACACTGGATCTGAGACATACAATTTCTGTATGCCAGAGACTTCACTGCTGTAAGTGAGGGGACCTTATCGAAATTTTCAGTTGGGTTGCAGCAGATGACAGCTGTTAGGCCCAGAACTCCAGCTCCTGCCATTAGATGGCTGTGGTATGACAACAATTGTCATAGCTTTAAAAACAGAGTGATGTGGGTAGAGCTATTTAAATGAAAACAGCATTGCTCATGCTAGGCAAAGCAGACAGTTCTGGAAAGAAATATCTATATTTGAAACCTTGAAAATGCTGTTAATCTCTTCAGGGCTGTGCGACAACAACAGAGATGGTGTAGGATTTGAGAGAGATACCAGGAAGCCTGGTATTTCAAAGCCATAATCTAGTTTGCAAGCCTCACGAGTGAGTATTAGTGAGATCACAGTTTTGGTGAAGATTTTTCACAACAGAAGGCAAGAGGCGGAGTTGAAGCATTTACTGGCATTTAGGGACAGAGTCATTTGTATCCTTAGGTAGGTGACCTGGTGTTATTCATATGCAAGATTACATATGGGACAAAACCCCAATGTTTATAGTTATGGTCATGCTCAAATATCCTGAAATATTGTCTCTTTATTTAATCCACCGCAAACAAATACCATCTGAACACCCTTCAGCACTGGGAAGCCCACACCTCATTTTATGGCACACACAGGCTCCCCCGTGAGAGAAAACTGGGATCTCTCTGCAGCTCTTTCACATCAGCCAGCTGTGCCAACTCTGCCTGGCCCTTCTGAGAGCTGTTTTGAGGCAATCACAAATGATGGTTTGCTATAGGGTTCACATACCATTTCACTATTTCCAAAGTGTAACTACTGTGCGGCAAGGACTATGTCTCTGCTGCAGTCACTGTGTTAGAACCAGTGGACTATAATTTACAGCCTTGTGCACACCTGAAACCAAATCTGTAGTGTCTTTTTATCTTGTTCCAGAGATTTGTTCTTTTAGAGCTTCTCTTGAATATCAGCTGCTGACACTGGCTATTTTTTCTTTACTAATTATATTTTATAACCAGCATCAAACCTGGGCCAGCCCCACTTGGCTTCTGCAATGCACCACGGCAAATTCTGTGGTACACAGGTACATTCCTGCAGTGGCATTATTTTAAAACAAAACAAAACCCCCATAAAAATAAAAAGGTTTGTAACTGATTTAAATGTGATTGGAATGGTCTTGTTTATCTACTTTGCTATAGCATTTATTTTTATACACTTTGTTGACTGTTCTCCTAATCATTTTGGTTCTCAGTATTTTTCCAGCTGCAGATTGGGCAAGCCTACACCATAGAAGTTTGGAAAGCATGTTAATACCACTGTGCAGGGATCAGCTGAGGTTTTCTGCATCTAGCTGGGCTGGAAATGCTAACGATGCCCTTGTTTTGAGAAGGTCTGACTGGGCAGGTGCTCTCTCCTTTCTTGCCCTCTGCCAAGACCAGAGCTCATTTCTGGCCAGCCCAGCTTTCACATCCCCTGGCAACCCCACTGGTGTTTCCAGGTCCCCATGACTCCCCCACATACCCCGAACAGGCAGTCCTGCTTCCAGGTCACCCTCAACACCCAGAGAAATGGGAAGATGGCTCCAGTGTTGCCTGGCCCCTGGACTGCTCCCTCTGCTACCTGATTGCTATGTGACTGGGCAGCCCAAGCCATTTTTCACCCTGCCCATCTTCCTAGCTGCTAAGGCTCTCCCATGAGGAGTCCTTTACACCTTTAATGGGAAATTTTGTAGTTCCACTCCATTTTATATTTCTACTTCAGAATTTAATTTTTTCATTTAGTTACCCAAAAGCAGTTATTTAGCTGCAGGACAGGAATTCAGGTAAGAATGAATGATCAAACCTTTCATCTGTGACTCCAGCTTTAAGCTCAGGTTAAACTGCTCTTGCTGTGTCTGGTTATAGCAATCAAATTATTAGTAAAAATATTAACTGGGCTAATTTGAATCAGTGTACATGACTGATTAGTACTGTAGGCACTATAAGAACACAGTAGTTCAAGCAAGAAATGAATAAGGGGGGTTTTTTCCATGTAATTTTTTTCCATTGGAAATTTACATGGATTATTAACAAAAGAGGGAGTATTTGCTGTCTTTTGGAAGGCAATGAGGTTGGCAACAAAGTTCCTTTCACAGAACATGAGATTGATCCACTGCAGGAATCCCTAAATCATTCTCAGATTATGAATACTTGCTGGCATAATAACCTGAAAGCTTCACACCCACTTCTGATGGAAAGGTGTGCAAAGCTACAGTTTGTTGGAAGCTGCACTGATGGGCTGAGGACTGAAAAAAGTAAATTAATGTGAAGGTTTTATTGTACCAGACTTAGAGGATGATAAACTGGCCTAAAATCTGAAATTTTTGCTTGGGTGTGCAGCCCTTATCTAAGCTCAGTTTGTCTTGTAAAGCACCTACCTCAAAGTAGACTATAGCCACGTTACTGGGGCATTCCTGTGGGAGGCAGGCGCTGCGAGTATAAAACCTAACTAGAAAGACATAATTAAGACCTTGTGGCACCAAGGAACTAAACCACACTGCTCTGCTAAGCATTCCTTATTGCGGTGACCACACACCCGGCATGCTGGGTGTGAATGTTGCTGCAGATGTTGAATTCTGCAGCTGTGGGGACTCCACTGTGGAAGGTGCACACTGAAAAGACAGGAGTTGCAACACTAAATGACAGGTGCCTAAGAGTCCTTCTGGATCTTGACTTTGGTAGTTTAATTGCCAGTATGTTTCCCCAGATCAGAGCTGAGGTCACCACAGGACATGATCAGAGATGCCTGTGGAGGAAGGAGGGAGGAGATGACATCACAGTGAAGTATTGCTGTATTTGCTTTTTGAATAGGTTCTAGTCATTAATGTTGTGACAACCCTGGTAATTTACTCAAAGAAGATATTTGAAGGAATACCTCTTCATTGCTGTACACACAAACACACACAAGTGAAGTTTTTTTGATCATGCTTTCAGATAAACAGCCACAGCAAAGCCTCAGTTTCATTTTAGCTCCATTTTAGCTTCAGGAAAAAAATTGCTACTTCTGCCTGCAGCCTAAACAATTCACTTTGCTGCCAAGTGCCATCTCAAAAAGAGGAACAATATAAACTAATTTCATACCTATTCAGTTCAATAATAGGTATTGTTCTAACTATACCTCCAGTGATAAAAGACAGAATAGCTTATTTGCCATTGCTAAGCAACTGTTAGAACAGTGTGTAGAATTCAGCCAGCTCTAATGGGCTGATAGGAATCAGTGTCTGAAATTCTTGTTTGCATTCGGAAGTCAACAATAATTGTCCTTCTCTATTAACATTCATTTAATCTGGCTGCACCAGATTCAATCAGGATTCTGTCTTAATGCTATTCTGAATGGTCTGCTTTGCCTTAGAAAAAAATATTTAACCATAATGCATTGACCTGCTTTAATCCCCTTGTTTTGTTCTGATGTAGTGATGAAGACAACACAGGAAAAATAAGGTAATATGAAACACTATGCAGAAATAAAATCTGATAATATGAATGGTATTAAGTGGCAGGCAGAATTTGAGGTAGTTGGGTAGTGTTCCCTTAATCACAACATGACATTTGTGTCTGAGATGAAAAGACATCTCCAAGCCCCTGTATTTCGAAAAACAGAATCTAGGCAAAACAGATGTAAAAGCCTAAATGCATAAAACCATGGGATTTTTTTTTCCAGCCCTAATTTATGAGTTCAGAATTTAGGACTTTCTAGCTCTGATCATGCCTTACTGAGATAAGAAATGGGCAAATGAATAAATGCAAAGGAAGAAATGTTGCACAGGAGGATCCTGCATTCATAAGCATTGCTTTGTAGCTGCAAAATTATTTCTGTTACCTAAAAGGAGAATGCATTATTATGAGAGAATGATATGTCTTCAGTTGCTCTGTTCCCTATCTGAAAGTAAAGACGCGTAAGTAAGTAACAATGCATAAGCAGAGGGACTGAGGCCTTACTGATGCTGGAGCTGGACATCTCTACTGGTACTTAGCACTGCTCCTTTGCTTTTACTGGTGAATAAACATATGATTAATACTTGTGCATGTGAGCAATCCCATCACATTCAGCAGAACCACCACCATTCCCTGTTAAATAGGTGCTTAAATGCTCTGCTGGCACAAACCGAGAAAATCAGCACTTTTTCAGCTGAAGCCCACGCAGGTGAAACAACATTTCCTTGCTTAGCCCACTGCGCCTCACACCATGACTTGCAAGAGACAGGTCTTAGTGTAACAACAGAAGAATAAGTGCTTTGAAATAAGGACTTCAGCCAGTGCCTGAGTCAGAAGACTATCTCATCACACAATTATATGAAAATGTGGGGTAAAAAGTTGAGACTGTCCCTCTGTGAATCTTACGGCAGTGTCTGAGTCACCACAGGACATGAGAAAGCTGCAGGCAGTGGCATGCAAAGTAGGCTGGGTCTGAATTCTCCTCTTATGTAACTCCTACGTTAGCATCTTCTCTGCTCCATATATAAACCTGGAAAACATTAAAAAGCTGCTACTGAAATCAGAGCTTTTATTTATTAATTTGTATGAGCCAAATGTGACTTAAAATATTAGATATTTTCCACACAAGCTTTAGTAGAGGACCAGATACTTGCCTTCCTGGTATTGATGAGACCATTTATTTCTGGACTCATTAAAAGGACATTTGCACCCCCTAGTGTATAAAAATTTGCAAGAAATCAGATTCTTCTAACAGCCTTAGCTGAATGAGGATGTTTAATATTAAACCATAATAAAATCTCTCTGCTACAATGTTAACAACTTCGAGAGAAAGAATTTCAAGCTTGAAGATCATCTGAGGTGTAATCCCTCATGTCCCTTCACTCAACAATTGTAGAACCTGAAAATTACTGGCTTGGATTTTTATCTCACTGGAAGGAATCAGGGATTTACAGTTAAAAAATGAGACTGTACCGAAACCAGAGAATTCAAATCCATACCTTCCTGAGACTCAGCGATGTTGCATCCAGGTTCAGCACATTACTGAGATAATATCTGTAGCTGTGTTTCAATGAAGGACAGGATCTGGATTTTACTCAATTTAACAGAAACTGTAAAAATGAGAGGCAGGCACTTAACTGGTCTCCAAGAACTACTGCCCAGATTGTCACAAGTAAGTAGATTTCTAAATTCTGAAGTGGCCTGCATCCCACTATTTGGAGTTAGATTTTAAAGTACCTTTGAAAAACTTCTTACAGCTGTGGATTCCTTTCTAATCCTTCAGATGTGACTTCTCTTATGCTCATGTTAAACAATGTTAAACAATGGCGTTCGTCTCAGTCCCTGAGATGAACCAATTGAGCTTCTCTTCTTGGGACACAAAGTGGCAGTTCAGCCCCGTGCGTTCACCCTGAGTCTGGAACCTGAGCCCAAGAACCCAGGTGCCCTCGGAACCAAACCAAACCAAATGCTGACCGTGAGCATGGAAAGGGAATGGCTTATGGGAGCACTTTCTAGTGAGTCTTGCACTGACTTTTGAGGGTTGCAATGTGCGACCCAAACCTTTGCAGCATGGTCTGGTATGTGCTGTTTAGCTGACTGTCACCAGTGTGGTCGTGGGCAGCTCTGATCAGCTCTCTGATCTGACCAAATTTCATATACCTGTTTTCAGGAATTCCCCTGCTCACTCCTCCACTGATAACAGGATTTAACCATTTCCCCTGAGGTGTCTGAAATCCAGTCACTGCAGATTTGGCAAGTGTCTGACAATCAGAAAAATGATACTGCCAAAGGAAAAGAGCAGTCTGTTTTCATTACCCAAGCAGAATTAAATGTAAAAACCAAACAAACTGCATAAATGATGAAAATTAAATTAGATTTTTAGATCTGCTTTCATCATCTAAGTAATTTCTTATAGTAAATGTATTCTAAAATATTACTTTCAGCCAGCGGTATTTACTATATTAAAAACAGACTGATTTTATTTACTGTACTATGCTTGTTAACTCCTCCAAGCCACTTTATTCTGTAATTTTAAATTAATTCTTTGGGGTTTTTTTCAAAAAAAGAAACTTGACTTTTTGACAGAATAGTCACACCAAAGATATTGCCAGGAGCTGTGATAATTTTATCAGTTATCCTTCTCTTCCAGAAAAATGGAGTCATTGTGATATTAATGCAGAGTTATTTTTATCATTTGTGTAAATAAATAATAATAATGTAATACATGAAAAGACCCAGTGTATCACTGCTAAGTGTCCCCAAAGAGTTACATTTCAAGGCTCAGTAGTACCACTGTGACATAAACCAGGTAAATGGTATAATGAGAACATGTTTTAAAAGGTATGTTAACAATAAAAAAATTATACTGGTATGTGCAGGTGTTGATTTGAAAAGCAACTCTCCACCCATATTTGGAAAATTAAATCTATCTACTTTGGAAGCTGGGCTAGTTATTTGAAAAGTTGGGGATTTTTTGTTTTGATTGTTTTGGGTTTGTTTCGGGTTTGTTTCTTGTTGTTGTTGGTTTGGTTTGGTTTTGTGTGTTTTGTTTTGTTTTGTTTTTTAATTAAAAGCCCTGATCTTTCCATATCAATTAATTCCTGGTTGGAGCCTTTATTTTTCACTATCCTAACTAGCTACCCACAACTGTGATTTTTGTTAGACAAAATTCCAGCTGGGAAACTACTGAAGTTCACAAACTCTTCATTGTATTAAGAAAATGCTGGGGCCCTGTCTCATTTCTAAGAACAGAAAGAAAAAACACTTCCTTCTGTGGATTTCACTGAGGTTGGGCTGCGATTGTACCGCTTAGTCCTAGCCTCTAAAGCTCTCTGTGGCTCATGAATGCAGGACTGGGGTTCCTGGTCACTGGGTGCAGAAATATTGACTGTCAGGTTGAGGTTCAGACGCAGCTTGACTTGGTGATGGTGAAGTCATCACTCTCACAGCCTGTTTGAAGTGAGCTGCTGCAGTTTTAATTTACAGCAGACACTGCTATTGAGAGTAATCACGCAGGACCAGGAAACTCCTTGAAGTTTCACCAAATGGCCTGAGTCAACACTTGAATTCTTTTCCCATCTAAAATTGAGATGTTTTAGCAGGATAATATGGTGGTATTGGTATAGGATCTGTTACTGTTTATATAGAACTCTTAGGTTTCAACTAGAATTGCCCCAGGACTCTAAATCAGCCACCTAAAAGCAGTGCAGATAGGAAACAAGAATAATTTTTTATACAAATAAAAAGAAGTCTTGTGAAAGCCAGCAAAATTTGCCCATCATACCTGTCATTTTTCAGAGGAGGATGTCAACACAAAATGTAGGTAGTGATGCACAGCTTTCTGGGGATTCAGCTGAAATCAAACAAAGGAATGGAAGATGTGATAATTCCCCCGCTCCAAATAGTAAAAATAACAGAGGAACTTGGAGCTATCACAAGGCTTGCCATGAAATAGATTTTGCTACATTGAAATTCCATATGAACTGAAATGGGCATTTGCTCTTGGGGCTCTCAAAAAGGTTGTCATTCTTTCCCAGTCTTCCAATAATGCCCAGTGGAATAGCAGAGTTCGTAAACTTTTTGAATTCATAAAATTGTTTCCACTCTTTATAACATTGCACTGTGCAAAATTAAAGTTATACATGAGACAGAACCCTGCATTGATTTTACATGCAGGATTCCCTGAGATCATACTCAAGGGTTTGATGTTTCTTTCCTTTCTGCTCTGTTGTTGATGAGGTGCTGTTTATCAGTTATCATTTTATAACCTGTTCTTGTCCCTTTTGAATGTCTAATGTGGTATTTTATATGAATATTAGGGTGTGTATGAATATTGTTCACAGGGAAATTTTTCTCCTGCTTCAAGAAACCTGAAGAATTCGAGCCTTTGCAAAGATCCAAATACTTGGCCAGATTTCCCAAAAGCCTCATGCAGCTATTATTCCAAGAGGTGTCACCCTAAAGTCTTGGAGAGAAAGCATGACGGTTAATGCAGTTTGGCAAGTCAGTGTAATATTCACTGCATTACCTTGACGTGGTTTTAATGGAATGAGCAGCATGCACTCTGTGTCAGAGAAAATTACCTGTTGACCCTTGCTGTAGCTTGATGCCTATTCTTAACTGGATAGCTATGAAATGGTGTGGAAAATCTTATATGAACTCCACTCCCTCCGGCTCTGTCCTATAGGAAACTCATTTCCTATCAGCTTGCCTATTAAAAAAAGAAAGAAACTTCCTTTGGTGTTTTCATTTGCTACAGTATTATTTCATACACAGAACAGAGCTCCCTGGTGAGCCTTCCTCCTGGCCTAGCCCCCATAATGGAAAGACAAACCAATAATGGAGGTGAATACAGAAAGAATTAAAGACAGGGAAATGCAAAGGGACACTTTTTTTTTTTTATTGTGATGAGAAGCAGAGAGACTGTGGCAGTCCCTTTGCAGGAAGCAGTCCTGGTCCATTCTAAGGAAATTTCTTCTTCACTCAGAAAACAGACTTGCAAAGCAAACTTTATAGCTAAGTAATGTGAGAGAACTAAATTTTACCCTCCCGTGTGAATAAATAGATTAATTGTGAGTGACAGCTAGAAAATGAATTTCATGTTCTTGAAAGACAGTGGATGATGTCAAAATCCTCTGTTGATTCACTTCAGAAGAGTCATGTCCTCTTCCAAGAACCTCATCCCTGACCAAAGCACCAAACTGGGAAGCAATGTGCAAGGCAAATCAACTTATTCTTTTGCTCATCTCTTGTGACTGCCAGGAAGATTCCCAGTCAGTGCCAGCTCCAGTAAGTGCACACAGCTTCAGAGATGCAACCATGCAATTTACCACTTAAGAACTGGTACTTCCTTACTTTGGTGGGGAATATAGGCTGGGGCAGATCTCTGGAGCCTCACATGCTGACCCTCAAAACTCATCCCTTTGGACTTGTACCAGGAAACTTGCTGGTCAGACGTTTGCATCACAGCTCCAGCAGGAACCTTCTGCTTTGGCACCTCACTTGCCCAGCACAGGAGATTTTGCTGTGGGAAAGAGGCAGCTGGATGCAATGCAATGGGAGAATACACTGTCAGGCTCTACTGTCCCCACTCACACCTCGTCTTGTAGGTCCTAGCCCGTGCCATGACCTGGTGAGCTCAGGAGCAGGACCAGTCTGTGGTCCAAGGCACAGATATGTCTGCCATGTGGCTCGATGTGACTAGGTTTGGGCTCAAAGCTTCTAAGAGAGTGAAAGCTACAAGCTGGCGCCTCTGACACAATAAAGACCAGCACGCCGCTCATGCACAGGGATGCTATTTTTGCAGCATGTTTGTACTCATTAGGCAGGAGTGTCAGTGACTGAAAAAGGTGGAAAACAGTAAAGAGGCAGTTCCTCAGTACCTCCCTTTGATGTCTTGGGTAACATGAAAGGCAGCCTATGCCACCATTCTGGTAGCGTGACATTAAAAAAAAATCAAAAAGAAATGGAAATCATCAACCGTAGAGGAGATCCCTGCAATTTGGCAGGGCTCCCAATCCACAAAGCTACTTTTCTGGTTTCTCCCATTAGCCCAACTGCAATATGTGCAGAAGCAGATTACGTATCAGCCAAAATATTAACGTTTACAGCATTAATGCTTTGGAGCCTTTAAAATGAAGAGCACTAACAGAAAAATCTTTTCAATCCTTTCATATAATATTCCACCATTCAGAACTGACAAAAATAAATGCAGTGAACTTTCAGTGATATTGCACCATATAAAAATGTTATTAAAAATGTATTTGAAGGACTAGCTTTGTCAATACTAATGCACTCAAGACAGGAAGGGCTTCCCAGTTCAGGCACTGATGTTCAGATTTAGTGAGGGAGTGATTACTGCATAATAGATTCTAGTTGCTTTAAGTTAGACAGCATTTTTAGACTTCATATGCAAAGAATTGCCCTCAGTTATAGAAAGATGAGCTACTCAGTAATATTGAGGTGAAATAAGAATATGTGTTTAAAGAAATTCTGCCAACTAGATATTGGTTTGCCTCTGAAAATGTGTTTGAAAGATGCGGGGAAAGATAAAATAGTGCAGTGTAGAGCAAGAGTACTGGCAGGAATGTTAATGATTTATTGGTTTATTTGTTGATTCTTATTTCCATAGTAATCAGAAGGGGTTTTAGATGTGATCTGTACATTCCCTAAAGTGATATGAACATAGAAACAAAGTACCTGTGCATGCAAATTTTAAAGCACAATTGCCTCCACTTCGAGAACAGGGTCCACTCTCATATCTTGAATTCAGACACCTCTGACCTTGCTATTCATTTTGTACTAAATAACTGCTTGATCAAGATTCAGTATTACTGCTACAGGGTTTTGGCACACGTCTTGCAGAACCAAATGAAAACTGGTCAATCTTGCTTTATTGCTGTAAATGAGCCTACAGTAAAGCAATAGCAAGAGAGAAAAAGCCAAAATTTCAAGCCTTTACATTCAGTTATTTAAGATGATGATAAGAGAGGTAAGAATTCACTTTTAATTATCATTGGGGTTTTTTTTTGACAATGCTCTCCCCAGAGAATGCAGGAAATACTTTACTCCTCCCACAGATATGTGCTGCCACTTTCAGGTTTTTTCTCCTCAAATATCCCAGCTGGTGCATTTCTTCTGGTGTTTGAGGGAAGGTGAACATCTTTGACTCCAGGAGTCAGTCCCCGTTGAAGTGAGAAGGTAAGTGCCAACCACATCAGCTGTGCTGACAGCTCTCCCACAGGTTTTGTACAATCTTGTCTTTGTGAGTCTCAACTCCTAAAGAAGGAGCTGTGTTCTGTATTGCTTTTTTTCAGTGCACAGTTGTCTGCTTTTTCCAGGTTAACTGAATGAGTATAAGCTTAAGGAGTAGTAGCTTAAGTAGAAGTTCTTAAGGACCATCTTTGTTAAGGGTGTGTTTTAAACACTAAACCCGGTACAACTGTTCTTGTTCAAAGAGGGTCCCTTTGTCCTATAGCTGGAATTTCTGGCAGCTCTTGCCCTACTGGTGACAGGTCCATCCCCATCAGGATTTAAAAAACCTTGCTGAAATCTTTTTTGGCTGTTCTGCCTTAGCAATGATGTGAGGTAGCAAAGAACAAACAGGAAGTTTTAGAGAACAACATGGTAACATGTAGCAAGTTTTCAAAAAGGATTTTTTTTTGTTTTGTTTTGGGTATTTTTGGGTGTTTGGGTTTTTAAAACTAATGCTTAAATGTGCTCTGGGACTTCTTGTGCATTGATGCACTTGCATGACAGCCTCCAGTAGGGATTTCATTGACTTTTCCAAGTTCACAGATGGGCATGTGGTAACTCAGCCTGAGCATGAAAAGAGGCACACGGGAGAAAACTGCATGGTCTTAGCAAGGCAATAGCACTTTTCTGTTTTACAGGGTATAACAATGAATCATGACAACATTATCTTAATAACAAATAATCTGTAGGCCTTTTGTTTTCTACAATGTAGTGCTCTTAAACTTCCATTGCATTACACATGTGCAGATAGGACACACACATACCATCAAGAAAAGCATCAAAGCTGCCACTGGCAGTCATCACAGCTTTGAAGATTGAAAAGCCTGCAACCTGGCTTATTATTGAGACATGTCCCTAAAACAACACAGCAAACAACGCATGATTAATACACACATCCGTAATTTTTACAAGAATATCTTTGTCATGATGACTAGAAATACAACTTAGACTTTCTTATTATTTCCAGAGTTAGTAAAGAATTAAGACGAAATGCTTAATGGATTTAAACACCTAATCTTCACTGACTATTTTCACAATAATTCAAACTCACATGTATGTAATGAGCATCATTCAGTGAAGATGGACCTGCACCTTATTAGTTTGTTGACTATCTACTATCCAGCTGCCCCATGGAGCTTTGTTTTCCAGGAGCCAGCAATAATTGTTCAGTGCTTAATTTCAAATTTCACTGATGTCATTATTACAAACTATCATGGCATTAATGTGAGGGAATATTTGGAAGGAAAACTCTTTGAGCAGAAATCATGTATTTACACATCTAGCACCCAGGGTGCTGCAGACCCTGATCCTGCTGTGGACTTTGGGGTTTATTTCTGTAGTATAACATTCTGGTTTTTTAAGACTTTTCTAAGCCAAGCCAGGTTTATGAGCTATCCTATTGCATCCTTTTCCCATTTGCTGACCCAAGTCTGAATTCTATATAAAGAGATAATAGTACAGAATCAAGACAGGGCCCAGAATATTGTTTTCTGAAAGTCCTATAACTGCAATAATTTTATCTGCCACGAAGTTTTAAAAAAATGTCCAGTCCACACATAAGTGATCGGAGAACTCTGCTTTACCTTGAGCAGTTAGAAGTGATGATACCCACCACCAACTCTGGATAGCAGCAGCATGCTTTAAAAATGGGTCTGGCAGCATTGCTGCCTTCCACCTTTGAGCTGTTCTCCGAAGCTTCCACATTCCAGCTCTGAGTTCCAAAACCTCTGTCAAGGTGGCTTCCAGGTGAGATAACTACCTGGAAACCTTTTCTGAGGTCCATGCTCAGTGCTGCGGGGGGTCGTGCAATGAGTGGTGCTGAAGCCTCGGGCAGCACCTCTGGCCTGCAGCAACCTAGCTCAAACTTCCGAGGAACACCCAACCTCTGCAGGAAAAAAACACACCTTCTTATACTGCTTTGTCACGTCAGGGTTTTTTACTCTTAACCGGTAAAAATCAGGCTATATGTCAGACATCGGCCCACCCCCTATTTCTCCTCCGGTGCCTTAGCCGGCTCGGCCGGACGTGCACCTTCCAGCAGGTTTATTTCCTGCTACTGCAGAGGGCCCAGGGACCCTCCCGAGGCCCGGGCGCTCCCACGGAGCCGCGGCCGGCTGGGAGCGCCGGGAGCGCTCGCCCGGTGCTGGCGGGCAAGGAGAGGGGCAGGGCCGCCGGGGCGAGGGGACAGACAGCGCTGCCGGCGCCTTGCCGGCGAATAGCGGCTGCCGGCGGGCGAATAGCGGCTGCCGGCGGGCCGCGGGCTCCTCCCGGCGGCGGCTGCAGCTGCGGCGTGGGCGGTGGCGGGG
>VYXB01007926.1:335361-444013 GCA_013397135.1 Pachyramphus minor
GCTGCGGCGTGGCGTGGGCGGTGGCGGGGCCGAAGGCAGCGGGGGAGCCGATGGAAGGCGGGGCCCGGGGCACCCGGCAGGGGGCGGCGGGGAGGGCGGCGGCCGCTCGTTAGACAGAGCCGGGGAGGTTTTTGAGCGGCGGCTCCATAGCTCAGTGGTTAGAGCACTGGTCTTGTAAACCAGGGGTCGCGAGTTCGATCCTCGCTGGGGCCTCAGGGCGTTTTTTGCGTTTTTCTTTTTAAGATGGCACAGCCGTTAGCTGCACCCATGGCTTACAAGCCTGATTTTGGGTGTTTTGGTGGTGGCAGACCCGAGCGTGCGTGCGGGCTCCGGGGGCTTTCTGCTAAGGAAAACGCTTTGGAAACAAATGCGTTCAGTAAAATCTGAGTGTTAACAGTAATACCAAATTAACTCATAGCTATGCGTCGTGCCGGCAGGGGGGTGGGGGGAACAATAACCTCTTTCGGAAGCAGCGTGGGGATGGCTGAGTAAATATTTGCACAGCTCGTGTCACAATTTCCCTGATGGCAGCTTTGGCAAAATGCTGTTAAAGGGTTTAAAAGGAACAAATTGCCCCTGAGTGGAGAATAAGCTGGACAGGATTATCTGAGTCTTCACAGCTTGTCAGGCAAGCCAGCCTGTTGGATTTATTTCTGTGCTGGAGGCTGGACAGTGGAGGTGTCATGATTCTTTGCCTTTTTTTTTTCCTTTTAGGTTATAGAAAGAACTAGAAAGCTCCACAAAAATCCTCCTGAGAACAACACTTCAAAAATATGCATTTGTTTTTTTCAGAAACCTTGTCAGCAAAGTGTTTGGTTTCTAGCACTGCAAACACTACAGCAATTGTTACCGACATCAAATTGGGAGATTAATACATGTGCTTGGTGAGGGGAGAGGACAGCACCTGCAGCACACAGGCTGCATGGGGCTCAAACCACGGCAGAGCTGTTGAACAGACAGGCAGCTGCCACAGGTTGTGGCTCAGCGTGCCAGATATGCCAAGAAAACCCATCGGCTGCATCGTAGCACTGCAGCCCATGTTATGCCCCCACAGCTCCTATCACAGCTTCTCTGCAGCCTCCTTCCTCTGCTGAGAGTAGATCAGAGCTGTGAGCATGCACGGCGCCGGATGAGATGCCATTGCTGTGGTGAGAGGAGCAGGGGGATAACAGGCTATTTCCCCTGTATGACTGAACTTGTGCTGTGCCTCAAGGCCCAAAAAGTATTTGAATTTGCAGGGCTTTGGGGTACTTGCACATAAGGGTTTGCATGGGATGACTCCTTGTTTGCAGCATTGCCTCCCCATTCCATCTAGGAAAACACTGCTTGATCCTAACCTGTTACCACCTCGCTATCATCCTAGGCAATTCCTTGGTTCCGCAATCCTCACTTCCACAGAGGTGGTGCTAAAACCCATCCCTTGGGAGGATCTGTTCACTCCAGGGGGTCCGGTCGAGGCTGGGTGCAGCGTTTCCCTGCTTGGCAGCAAGCTGGGTCTTGCCATGGCCAACCAGAGCACTACCAGATTCCTGGGTTGGCACAGGTGGCCTTCAGAAGTCATGCATGCGTGCACTTCTAAAGGCTGCATGGTTTGCTTAGTCTTCCGCAGGCTCCTCCAGAACAAACAAATGTGCAGGAGCTGAACGGCTGGGCCCGGCACAGCCCAGGGCGATCGATGCCTGCCTGCAGCCACCGGAGGGAAGATCATAACAATGCTTGGCCGCAGTGTTCCCCATGTCACCCGAGTACTACAGGAATAGGACTCAGCTACATCCGTTTGTTGGAGCCATATATGAAAGCTGCTACGATTGCCTTTCTACAGCGCTGCAGGGACGCTCGGTGTGCCCTGAGAGCCTTGTGGACGCGGGAGTGCGGCTTCCATGGCAGGGCTGCCCCGCGGGAGCCCCGGGCACCGCCGGGCCCGGCGTTACATAAGCGGCACAGCGCAGCCGATGCCGCCTGAGGCCTCCAGAGGGAGAGCCGGCTCCTCCGAGCTGGAGAGACGGCTCCTCCGAGAGGCAAGGAGGAGGGGAGGGAGAGCCGCCTGCGAGCGGATGCAGCGTTCCCGGCCCCGCCTCCTGCTCCGTCCGGCCGTGTCCGGGCGCGACAGGCGCCGCCGTCCCCGCGGGGGTGGTCGCGGTGGGGCCGCCTGTCCCCCCGCACGGGGCGGGGCGGCGCGGGTGGTACCGAGCGGCGGGGGAGGCTGCCGTGAATCCTGAGTTTTCTGCCGATGCGGCCGAGTTTTCATTTTCCAAAGATATTTCTTCACAATTAAGCAAAGCCTGTTTTAAAACAGCGTACCCGACAGTCTCGCTCCTGTGGCACACAGCAGCGCGGGTGCCGTGCTGTGCCCGCCGCCTCCTGCAGCGAGGACAGCAGCAGGGCAGCAGCAGGGCTCGCCGGCCCCTCGGTGCGCCGGGCTGCACCGCTCCGTGCCTTCCCATGGGAAGCACGCCCGGTGGCAAGAACCATCGGTGCCACCTCCCCTGCTGCCCCCAGTGCATCTGCGCACTGGCATGAATGGGAAGCAGGAGATTCACCCAGCCCTGTTGCGAGCTGATCTTCCTGCCTTCTCCGTCCTCCATGGGACACCTATATACCATTCCCTGATTCCAGCCAATGAGCGACCCCAAAGTTTCCTCCACCTCCAAGTGGTGTCATCTGCACTCCATTTCTTGCTATAAAGGGAGCTTTATTAGTAGCCAGTGTTGCTGAAGGTGAGAAATGTGTAAAAGCTTTGTTCAAAAACACTGAGATGACCTTCACTAGGTCCAGTAATACAGTCATTGGTGATATCATTAGAAAATGTCTGTATGGATTGTATCTGCAAGCTACGGTGAGGGGCCTGGATAGCACTAATTGTGTTTCCATTTTGGACTGCTAGCAGAGCCCCTGGGAATTACCACAGTGTCTGGAAAGACGGATACCTTGCCATCGCTGCAAGGCATTCTGGAGTCATCTTGGAGATACTTCTTGTTCTGTTTTTTTCCAGTAAATTGTTCAGTTTCCAATCTTGTTCAGTTCAACAACAGGAGGCCTTAGACAAGAAGGAGCTGTTTTCTTCATGAGTCTACTATTTTTTTTTCTAGATGTGTAGCAAAAATTGACCTATCTAAACATAGCTTACTGCACTATGATAAAATTTTTGACAATGAGAATAGGGAATCAAAGTCAATGACTGAAACTGGTTTAGTCAACTGAGGAAAAACTACATATAAACACTTTCAATATTCCATATGCTTTAATATTGTACAGATGCTGCCAAAACAACATGAATTTCTAAAAAACCCAAACAACCTCTCTCATACCAAGTTCTAGGCACTTTCTAAACTTAAGATTAATAAAGAATGTTTCCATTTGTTTTGTAAGAAAAGAACCAAAGAAATTCTGACTTATGTTTCTGTGCTTCCTGCAAGTACTTTAGTTTAATATCAGACTTTGGATTTGTGCCAGTGAAATAGAGCAAAAAAGTGAAAGGTCAAAATTTTTTCCTGACCTGATGCAAATATAGCCACGAAGAAATGTTCACGTAATAACCTAAGGTGTTAACAGTAACACCAAAAAGAAAAAAGTATTTGTCTTCTAAAGATACTGTTTTTAGTTAGACATTTCTCCTCTCCTAGTTTCTAAAACAACTCAAAATTCCTTGTGTGGGACAAACTATCATGGTCCTAGTCAGGCTCTTCAAAGATGTTCCAAGCTCGATGCCTGACCACTTATTGTTTACAAGTTTAACAGTCCTGGTACTTGGTGTAGAGTTCCTTTCTCTAAGGTGTCATTAACAAATTTGCAAGAGTTGTTGGAAGATGAGTAGAAAGAAGTCTGCACACCACAATCACCTGCTATAATATTGATCCAGTCTGGTATATCCTGACCTCCAGAAGGAGCTGTCTCCTTGCCCCTTTTCCTTCTCCTCTGTCAAGAAATCTCTCCCTTTTAAAAGGAAGTAACTAAAATACTGCCGTTCAAGACAAGATGCAGGCCAAATGCATCCCCAGATGAACTGGGAGCTCAATGCATTAGGGCTTTGAATGATGATGCAAGGCAATCTTCATATAGGAGTAACATTGGATAAATCTGTGCTTACTGGTATTCTTGGCAAAAGCCCATATTTTGGAACCAGTTAGCTATGGATGAAGGCACAACTAATGAACCCATTTGGCTTCTAGTATGGATGTTATTTACTGCCATGCTGGCATATAAAGAAGGATGCTTAAAAAATAATGGGGGCCTCTCTGGTAATGAAAAAGTGCAAATGAATTAAAACATTCCATGTTTGCCAGGGCCCTGACTGCTGTGCTTTAAAGAAAAATAGAGTTTTCTGTATTTTCAGGGAATCTTTCCTAACAGAAGAAGAGCAAATAGAAATGTCTTATTTCAACTCCCCAAGATATTTAACAAACTGTGCAATATGTGATACTAAGCATGCTTATATTTTAATACTGATGTCTGCCTTTGGGTCTTGATGGTGCACTTAAGTAGAGAGATGTTGCCCTTTTTTTCATGCAGTTTATGATCTAATGATGGGAACACCAGGTCCTGGCAGTACAGAATCTTGGCACAGTACAGTAGGTTTGAATATAATGAGATATGTACAGCAGTACAGGGGATGGTCCTTTAAAAAGTTTGCATACGTGTGAAATTTATTATGACTTGAGAGCATCTGAAAAAGAGCAAGACAGCTTGAGTTTAGAGATGAAGCACTGTTCATTTAGAATCTATGTATGTTATGTAGAGACAAAAAAATCCCTCCTGACATCACTAAACTCAATGGACTCTTAGATTATTGCACTATTTCTGGCTTTCAGGTGACCAAAAATTAGCACACAAGTAGAACTAGTCTTAGGGACAAGTTGCGGCTTAAATAAAATTTAGAATTGCAACTCTAAAGTATTAGGGAAAAACAAATGGTAATACAGCTTTCTTTTCTGCTTCTCTTGGACTGGTTCTCTAAATTTATCTAGTGTCAGCTTATCTTAATAGGAACATAAATTAATTCAGAGACTGTAAATGGAGAATTTTTACTGTAAAATAAGGCTGGTGTCAACTCTGTTCAAAGCAGAGAGACTGCTCAGCTAACAACAGAGCTGTCAGAACACTACCTAGTGCTCTGTGTATTATCTGACTGCCCATCTGCATATATCTGATTACCTCTCAGACAGACCCTGTGCATAGGCGTCTCACATTGAAAGCACTGTGTGTTTCTTAAAACAAAGAAATTAAGATGAGAAAGCTTAAATTTAAGACACTGAAGCACAGTCTATGAGAAACTTTCCTTGTAGATTAGAAATTCCTCAGTTATTTATAACTGAGCACTGAGTAATGTGAGTATCATATTTTGTTTGGGCTATCATTTTAGAATTATCTGTGTAAGAACTTGGGATGTGCCAGGTTTTCACTGTGATTTTCATCTCTCTGCCCCATTCTGCATAGCTTGCTTAGCACAACAACATGTCTGCTTGATTCCCCTCCAGCCAGATGAAATAGCAGACTGCTGAATTACTACAGGTGTCTGCCATAAACAGGGGCTGTTATAGTATACAGCTTCATGTAGTGCACAGAGGCTGCATTCCAGCTGTGCTTGGGAGATGAGGGGAACTTGCTGTGCAGCTGTGCAGAGGAATTAGTGACTTTATTCAAGCACAGCAGCATCAATCATGAAGGATCAATTCTTGCTCCTCCCCTCAGAGCTGCGAAGTGCCAGGGGCAAGCTGCCCTCAAAGAGAGTTGATAAACACATCTGAGGAAATGTCAGACTGGTTCAGGCAAACCTAATACTCCTAAACCACTGCTGACAGAAGCCCGTAACTTATCCAGCCCTCAGTGATGCTGCTGTAACAGCTCAAGCCTCTGATCCAGCATGTCTTTTATCCATTTCTCCATCCTGCCCTGGGCTTTCCACACATCCTTACTCCCTTGGCTTCATGTTGCTTTGACCCTTCATTTGCATTTATCTCTTACTGTTCTAATCTGCTTTTTAAAAGCCGGTCTTTAATTTATATCTCTTTGTTGCTTTATCTCACCACAAAAGCCCTTAGATACGCTTTTTCAACACACTCTCACAGACAAGTTCAATCTTTTTCTTTTTAATGCCCCCTCAAAAATAGATGGATTTCCCTCTGATGATTTTTCATTTTCCTTTTTTTTGTTTGTTTTTTTGCAAGGCATATATATCCTAGTACACCAGCATTTCCAATGCCATTTAATATTCAGCTTGGCTTTTGTGCTTCCTCAGTGTTTCACTTTTCTTTTGGCTAAGAAAGAGGAACCAGTGAAGATGTAATGCACCTGGACAATTAGCCACTAAAAATAGTTTGCAAAAGGTCTGGGCAATACAGAGCTCACTATAAACATCGCACTTGCAGATGATATGGATTCAGGCTGAGTGGTTTCCTTAATCCTCATTGCTCTGCTGAATGATTTACCAAGGCTGCTTTTAAATAAACATTCTTAAACCAACTATATTCTCCTGCTATCCACAATCCCCAAACTTCAGTTGCCCAAACTTGGCCTACAGAGTTTAAATTAGAAATAAAATCCTAAAATAAGGTTATGATGACATCTGTATTGTTTTTTCTCATAAAAATGATGTAATACTTTCTTAAGTCAAAACAACTTCAGCATCAGTTATATAGTGGTAGCTGAATTAGGGTGTAGTAAAATTAAAGTCCAACAGAACTGAGTAACTAGGGTTTGAGACCTATTTTGCTCAGCTGTGTCTCTTGGTTCCCTGTATTTCATTCAAATGAAAGCAATGACAATTCACTTAGTTCTCTGTGGCAGCATGGTCCATCAGCATTTACTCATACCTACCTCAGAACTTCCATTGACATTATCCCGAGGAAATGTTGGCTAGATGCTACGTAAGGGCTTCAGCATTTGGCTGTCAGTGATGACAAGTCCATTAGTGCACATTTAAGGATTGCATGGCTAGAAGGAACTGTACTGGCACTGAATGTCAGTGAAGTGCAAGGGTAAGAGCAGGAGCAAGACCAAGAGGAGGAAGTTACACCGTAAGTTCTACACAAGCTTGATCTTTAAAGCTAAGTTAAAAGTGACTGCTTTTCAGCTTGTGACATCAGAGCAGAAAGTTACTTAGTTCTGTTCTAGATAGAATGCTCATCTTTAGTTATGACATGCCCTGAATTTCTGAGATGTTTCGTCACAGTTGCAGACAATTTCTAAAATTGTTTGTATTCCTAAAGATCTCAAATAAAAATTATTTCATTAGTGAAACTGTTGGTTGTTTTTTTTGTAAAGCAAGGTTATTGTATGATTCTTCATTAATTCATTACCTTTTCATGCACAATCATTGCTGCTTCACTTAATACTGGCTCTCAATTTTCTGTAATTTTTAGGTGTATCTGAAAAAAAACCCAACAAACAACCAAAATACCTCAACCAAAACAAACAACCGAAGTACATTTCCTTGCCTTGGTTTTCTGATCCTACCATGTGAAATTGTGTTTTTGTCCTCAAAAAAGCAGAGGTTTCTGATATATCAGAGTTAGCACCAAAGAGTTTTGTGATAGTGAAGAGTGATGGTGAGAAAACAGGGAAAAGAAAACCTTGAAGACACTGAGAGGTGTTTGCCCAAACCAAACCAAGTTTCCTTTTTTCCTGAGGCTTCCAAAGCACAGTAACAGTGCAAGGTGCCAGCTAATGCAAATGATGGTTAGACCTATTATTTCGATAAAGCTTACCTACTGAAAAATTAGTGAAGGATATAATTACACTGATTGTTAGATGTATTCCAGATTATTATCTGTGACAATAAAATTATTATCAGTTAAACTTTAAAAAGCCATTCAACTAATTAGTTCAGGAGTACTATTCAAAACACTGTCCTTGAGGTTATTAGAATTAAATTCCTAATATACATAGCATGTATTTCAAACTTAAATTCTGACAGAGCTTGCTCGACATAAATTGGAAAATGCCAGGATCTGGCAATATTTTAAAGAGTACTCTTTAGGACAAGGCTTTCTTGTCCTAAAGTTTATGAAAGAATTCATTGAAATTTTAGCCAGTCACTAGAGGCAGCTGAGGCTGGGTGGACAAAGAGAAAGTGCTACAGAGGCACCTGATGAATCTATTGAATCCAGACATCAGGCACACATTCACACTAATTTCTGAGCTGCAAGTCTTCCCTAATGAGGTCTCAGCACTGCTATCAACAACAGTGAACTCTATAGTGCCTCAGGAGATGCATCTCTCTAGTCCTTGACATTCAATCAGTACATAGCACAGTGGAATAAAGCTCCCTGTCACCTTTACAACTTAACCTGTAGCATAAATACTCAAAAACTCTTTTTATAGTAGCATTGCTGTCACTGCTATCAACCAATGAGGCAGAAGGCATCAAAGAAGATTTCTTCAGAATTCTGGAAGTGGACAAAACCAGAAGCTTATTTTTCCCTTTCCTCTTGACCTTTTGACTGCTTAACTACTGCCTCTTCTAGTGCAGTTCCTTTCTATCTAAGAATGGCTTTGGCTGGACAATAACCTGGCATGGGAATTTTAGACTCCTGTCATTATTCTTCTTCCCCTCTGAGCTCCACAGAACAAATTATATTTCATGTAAAGTTGTTTTGCTAATATAGGTGTTTTACTTTGATGGAGGATGCAGAAATAAGTTTGGTTCAACAGCTTGCTGTTGACTCAAATGTAATGAATACATGGGTTTGGACCTGTGATGAAGATTCCTCCCTTCCCTGCTTTTCACCCTCATCAAGCTGAGAGCAGGAATCTAAGAAGCCAAAGATGTCATAGCACTTGCTGTTTGACATGGGAACTTAGAATCATAGAATATGCTGAGTTGAAAGGGACCAATCAGGATTATCGAGTCCAACTCCTGGCCCTGCATGGGACCATCCCCAGGAGTCACACCCTGAGCCTGAAAGCGTTGTCCAAATGCTTCTTGAACTCTGTCAGGCTTGGTGCTGTGACCACTTCCCTGGGGAGCCTGTTCCAGTGCTCAACCATCCTCCGGGTGAAGAACATTTCACTGAAATCTAACCTAAATCTCCCTTGACTCAGCTTTGTGCTCTTTCCTTGAGTCCTGTCAATAGTCACAGGAGTAAAGAGATTGGTACTTGCTCCTCTTCTTCTCCTCATGAGAAGTTGTAGACTGCAACGAGATCTCCTCTCGGTCTCCTCTTCTCCAGGCTGAACAAACCAAGTGACCTCAGTTGCTCCTCATAAGTCTTCTCCTGCAGACCCTTCACGATCCTTGTGGTCCTCCTGTGGATGCTCCAAAATAGCTGAATGTCCTTCTTATATTGTGTTGCCTAAAACTGCACACAGTACTCAAAATATCTGCCATTACACTTTAGTCTTAACTCGTCGTTAATTACAGGCATTCCGCCTTTGTATTGTTTGATTTTGGATGAAATCTTACACCTTTTGTTGAGTGTCCCCTGTAGACAAAACCTTAGGTGACTCTTGCAAGTAACTTAATTTCTGTGACACCACAAAGGCCCCAAGCAGAACCTATAGGTCAGTTTCTACTTGAAGTTAAATCCAATAAGGTAAGTTATAATTTAAAACCCTTCTGAGGAAGAGATGAGTCTTGCATGGTCTAGTAGCTGTCCCTGACTTTGCTTATTGCAAGAAAATGACCCATAGAAATATGACAGAAAGAGAAGTATTTTAGTCACAGGATATTTATTATTAAAGGTGTAGTTTTACTTCATGGTTATAGTAGAACCTACTACTTGATCTCCTTTTTTTAAAGATGAGAAAAGAAACAGTCTTAACTCCTTTTATTATTACAGGACTATTATATATTAATAAAAAGCTTAGAAAAGTCTAAAAAATATGCATAAAAATATAGTGAACTATGTCCAGATGTAATACAGGGCTTAGGCACATGTGAGCCTATCCAGTGTGATCCAATTAACTATGTCAGCCTGTCAGCTGAAGTTACTGTGGGGGACTGCATGTATGCCTCAATTGCTCAGATAATTGCTCAGTTCATGTACACCAGTTGATGAAAATCAGTAGCTTAGGAATATAATAAGTAGCTTACTGATACTCCATGTAAACAAATGTACATCTGTTTGTAAACAAATGTATGTGTGCAAAATAATGATGCATGCCATGTATTCAAATAATTCCTTAATTCTTCCCAAAGTATCTATTTTATAGTAATTTCATATTTAGGACTCGTAGTTAATGATCTCAAAGTCAATTCAGTCGCTGTGGATTTGTATAAATGTATTATTGTCCGATCTGTGAATTGGTGAATATTTTGATAAAATTGCAACTACTTTGAATTTGGAACAGTATAGACCAGCTGGATGAACTTACATGGGCATATGCCTCTGCTATCTGGGACTAAGTGTTATCTGACATTCAGCACAGAGTTGCTACAAGCGGGTTGAATTTGTTTACTGTACAGGTATTTGTCCCCTTCTTTCTACTGAAATGCTGAAGAAGATGCTTTTTGAGGTGGACCCTACGAGAGAGGCATTTTTTTCTACCTGTCAAAGTCATAGGATCTTCAGACCAAAGGGTACCAAGGAAGAGAAACTTATGCATAGCCAGATGCCAGAGTGATGTAGCACAATAACAGCAACTATTTACTAGGAATAGTTTGGTTTACAGATGGGGATAAAACTGTTAATTGCATTGGGAGTCACTGACAATCAGGGTCACTGGAACACAGTAGTGGCTACTCCCGTCTGTCCTGACACCAACAGTCATCCAGCACAGGCAGAGAACTAGCTTAGTGGCTGCTCTCCAGCAGAGATGTTTTAGTGCTTCCAGACTAACCATCTTGTCTGCTGATAAGTGCTGATAAGGTCTGGGACACTTCCTCTGCATAGGGCTGCTCTCGCTGCTTGCCAGAAATCACTCCTTCCCATTACAGGTATGCTGAGAACACAAGCTCTGCACTGTGAAGGATTTCAGTATTTCAAAAGTTGGTGCAATTTCAAGCTGGAATTGAGAGTAATATTGACTATTCTTTGAGCAGGTGCTTTCCACAGCTGATGGGCTTATTTTATGGTGATATAATAAAAACCATATTCCTGAGTTTGTTTGTGGAGAAGATTGTCTGCAACAACTTCAGTGAAATGAACATCCATTTTCTCTACTACCTTCTTCCACCCAAAAAGACAAATTATTTGGAAAAGCAGAATTATTCACTCAGAAAGAACTTAGCTTGATTTAGCACACTTTATTTTGATAAATACAAACCAACTGTTTCTTACCATGTTTATATCTCTTTATGCTTATACACAGATTGTTTTACATTTTGTTGTGGTATCATTCCAGGTATTAAACTGAATAGCCTACAATTTTCCATCTTTTCCTTTTCCCTTTCTGTGAAAGAGCACTGTAGTTGTTCTAATCAGTCCTCTGTGTGGCCTCAAAGCAGTCCAGATTGTTTCAATTATTTCTTAACCTTCTAAGGTTCTTAACCTTCCAGCAGGCTGTGTTATCATGGGCATGTCACAGCTAAATATTTGCTATCTGTTCTCTTATAATTCTAGCCAGTGTTCCACATCACTGAAATGTGTTAAGAATCTAATCACAAATACTGTTTTTGTGAAGGCTCAGGCACTGAACACTTTGTCCTTTTACATTCCTTCATACATTTTTCACCATTCCTGCCTAAGACCAGTGCAATGCTCTCCACCTTTTATCCCGGATGTATTTATAAAAGCTTTTCTCACTGCCTTTTATGTCCTTTGGTGGTTACATCTCATTTTATAACTCAGATTTTCTGATGTTATCTGCAAATCAATTTGTGTTTTCACTGAGCATCTGTGTTTTCATTTTTAAACAGTAAATTTTTGATTTTTAGGTCATTAGTAAGCTATTGATGTTCTTGATATTGATCATCTACAATACATCTTACATCTCCTCTGCAGAGGAATAACCTGCAATTCTTCCAATATAGAACACTGCTGTATTTTATTCCCAAAAATGACAAAAGAATATTTCAACACCATCTGAACTATTTTTCCAATTTTATTGTATAAAATAGAAATTGTAGCAAATCCCATTTCAGAAGAATGTGGATTTTGACAGACTGCATATAAGACTAAAATAAGATTTCATCAAACTTTTTGTAACCAACTGCTATTTTAGTAATAGTGCTTCAAAAATGGACAAGATCCACAGGAACAGGAGAAAGAGGAAATAAAACCAGTCTGAATATATCTAACATGACAAGAACATCAGATAATGCTCCATTACAGCAATGCTATTGACAACTTACTGACAACAGAGATCTGGCAGAGAAAACCCTTCTTGCCTTCTGCAGCATAGAAGTGCATGTGGGAGATCCATATCAAGGAACAATCAGACTGCCCTTAGGCCATTTCCATGGGGAATACAGA
Organism: Pachyramphus minor; assembly: GCA_013397135.1. NCBI lineage: Eukaryota > Metazoa > Chordata > Aves > Passeriformes > Tyrannidae > Pachyramphus > Pachyramphus minor. The sequence continues at coordinate 347,712 of VYXB01007926.1, forward strand.
TCATTTGGACAGATGGCAGAACTGTAAAACCTTTTCTATATGCCTTAGTTATCTATGATAATCTGCCAGGCCTAGTTTATACGTGAACTGTGTACCCTTCTTCCTGGAAAACTCAGGTTTTTGTTTCTAGCTAAGGTGGTGAAGGTGTTTCTTGCTAAGGTGGACTTCCTTCTCATGTGAAGGAAGTCCAAGTAAGGAAAAATCAGGTGATGAGAACTGTGAAAATTGTGGAAGATGCTTTGTTGGGAACAGTAGAGCTTAAACACAATAGATGTTTATCTAATTTTTACATATGAATTATCTTTGGAATTCTGTCCTGATATTCTTTATTCCTCAACTTGAATAGACTGTAACTATAACGTGTTATAATCTGTGTTAGATTCCTCCTCTGGAGGTTCACTCTATTCTGAACTCAACTGAAGTGGTCATAGGTTCAAACCCACAATGAACTCAGTGTCTTAATTTGGCATGGCAGGGGTTAGGTTAAGGTCATCTTCCCACAGAACATTTCCACCCTTACCTTCATAGATACTCTTATTTATAATTGCATCTTTCAAAGACTACAAGTTTCATTAAGTTTTGCATATCTTTATATAAGCTCTTTTAAATTCAAACCATTTTTCCAGTAGATCTAGTGCATGAGATGTAGAGCTCTAAAGAAAGCTCTTGGCCAAAACCTGCAAAATCACCTCTAAGTTTTCCTGACTTATTTAAGAGAACTTCTAACTCTAATAAGAGTCCTTCACAAATTAGAGCCTTCTTACTCCTTTGGCTGACGCCAGAAATTTGTCTCAAACTGATTTCCCTGAGGATTTTCTTCTCTCTACTCTGCCATTTCCAATTCTCTGGATGATTACAACAGATAAGCATCATTAGCAAATCAGTAGTGTTTGGCAGGCTGTCTTCATTCTCCTGCTAGGGCAGCATTATGCTGTCATCAGTAGTCCATCAGTCTTCTCAGCAGACGCTGAAGCACAGTGCTCAACTCTTCTAAATGAATTATGTGATCCAACTGGATCTGGTCTTCTTGGAAGAGCAGACACTATTCTGATTCATTCTGGTGACTGGGGAGAGGTGAAAGCCACTGACTCTGATGATGCTACCTCAGTCCTGGAACTGAGAGAAGAAAATGGAATATATATGGGCACTTGTGCTGTGCAGCTCAGCAGGTCAGGATGGTGTTAAGGACCCAGGGCAGTGCAGTCTGGAAAGCTATGGCAAGGGAGAGCAGTCCACTCCGGGCAGGCTCTGATGGGTTAGTTCTCCTTGCAAGCCGTACAGAGTACATGAGCTAAAGGCTGAGCTCTTCTGATGTGATCAGAAGTATAGAGTAACACACCTAAGTGAGGTTATAGACATATGGAGGCATGGATAAAGTCAGACCAAGCATATTGGTTTATACAGATAGCTCAGACTGTCAGGAAAACACTGTATGACTGACAGAAGGCAAAGGATATTTTTTCATGGAGAATCAGTTGCTTGATAAAAGATAAATATTTCCAAACTACACAATATTCTTCACAGGAAATATCTTATGTTGCTAGCATTAGATAGAATGAACCTAACTTAAGAACTGAAGACACGACTTCAGCAGTTAGTGGAGTTCCTGTAGAGGCACCACGTCTTGCATGGATGTCCAGAGGGTCCTCCTGGAGCTTGGTGGCCTTGGGGTCTTGGCTCAAAGCCATGGACTTTCCAGTTGTGTAATAGTGACCATCAGCCACCAAGGACTCCAAAACTGTTGGGTTTCAAGCAGAACACAAAGGAGTTAGTGCTTTTCAGGTTAGTTCTTCCTGTTAGGATGCAAGGTGTGGTTCCCAACAACAGGAATTTGCTGCCTGCACTTGGGTGGTGTCTTAATGGTTGGACCTGGGGGCATGGTTTAGGTGTGATGACGGTGGTGTTGGGTTGATGTTGAACTCTATGATCTTGAAGGTCTCTTCCAACCCTGATGATTGTGTGATTCTGTGATATTGTCACTTTTGAGGGCATTTGGTTTTTATAGTCAGCTTTGACTCTTATGTATAGCTCAAATTACTGACCAGACTTCTTTAGGCAATATGTCTGTTTTTCTAGTTTTAAGGTAATATTTTTTTTCCTTAAGTTTATGCCAAAAGATGGATGACTTATATTTCTCAATTTTCTTGAGGCTGATTATAGTCTGTACTGTATCCCAATGTGGTGAGATGGTGATGGGAGAAATGTGCTGTAAAATGCAAGATAAGAATGTTTTTCTTTACTGGTTTTTTAGATATGGCTAAACTGATGCAAGCAAACAATATTTTTTTCTTCCATCCACTCCCATCACCTTTCCCCTCCCTTACTAGCACTAGGCTTCTTCCTTGGCAGTGAGTAAGCTGAGTTCACTTCTCTGTGATCAGCTCCAGGCACTCAGACAGTGGAAGCACTTCATGCATGGCCTTCCAAATAGCCTGCACATATCCTGGTCAATCCAGCTGTGGTAGAGCTGTTATTTTCAATACTGTCAGCAAATGCTGGGAAGTGCTTCTTGACACTGTGGGAGGGAGAGGGAGAGAGACAGACAAACACACAGACAGACAGAGAGGAGAGCTCTGCAAGCTGTTGCAAGACCAACTTCTGCCACAGCCCTGAATGTGAAAGTCTTACCAATGTAAGTGAAGGTTGAAGTATATGAGCCTGTGCAACAGTACTAAGCCTTACAAGGGCTGTGTATCTCTAAAGTAAACAAAGGTAGCCTAAAACATTTTCTGAAGACCTATCCATAGTCTAATGTCTCATCTGTATTAATGTTCATCAGGACCTGAAGCCCTTTTCCTATGTACTCTGTGCAGTGTGTTAGGGAAGCTTAGCTTGTGCAAGCAGCTAGGCTGGCATGAACTACAGGCCATCAAAAAGATTTAAGTTGCTTTAAATAGACTTGTAGGAATCTGAAATACTTTAATCGCCTAGCTTGCAGCAAAGCTTTTGCGGTGTCTGGATTTATTTATATTCCCCTCACATCCTCTGGAGCAAGAGATAATGGCTGATAACATTTTCTTCTACCCCACTAACTCCACATAATTATTGAACAAAGATTTTTGCACATGTCCCCGGACCTAAAGTGTGGTGACAGGGCTGCCTGTGCAGAATAGAGGATCTGTTCCCTAGAGTAAATAGGAAGTGAAGAGTCAGGATTAGATACATATTTTATGAATAAGCCATATGTGGAAAACAATTACTGTTGTGAAACAGTAGGTTATTCGTTAAATTTTACAGAATTTGAAACTGTCCATTAGCTACAGCACGATAGGTTTAGCCTGGCCTTGGACAAGGGTAATGGCGAGGTGGAAATCTATTTGTCATGAGGAAGGGAGCAATGTATATGATAGACATTACATAATAACCACATATTTAGTATCCACTCTAAATCTTGTTTTGAATATTTCAGTGACCTTGTTGAAATCTCGACTCGGTTGCTTTCATCATTACCATGATTTGAACTTGTACTACATGTTTGCCTGATACAGGAATGGGTTGGGGGAGCTCTGACTGACCCAGGTTCAGGGTCTGGACTCTTCAGTTAAGCACACACTGCCCTGCATTTCCTGCTGCTGAACACGGACCGCTAGATTTAGCAACAGGCAGACATGGACGGGGCGCTCTTTGTCAGGGCATTAATAGGCCTTATGGGTCTCAAGCTGCCCAATTTGGGGTCTCACCCACCTCAGCCACAGCCCATGTCAGCCCCCTGTCAACCCCATCAACCCCTCTCCCAGTGCTGCCACAGCAGGGCTGGTCTCCAGCTCCCCACAGCCCTTGCTTACACATCCATGGGCCCTGCTAAGCTGGGCCTACTCCTGCTGCTCCTGTCCTGCCTCTGGCTGGGGCAATGGGATCGTCCCAGGCTGCCAGGCTCTGTCCTGCTGCTCTGGGGCACCTCACATGACAGGGATGTGTCAGCTATGTCTGCATCCCATTGTGTCCTGTCAGTCCCACTTCCAGCTCACACTGGATTTTCTTAACAAAATGTGAAATGCAACTGGGTATTTCTTTTTACAAGAAAGGTCATAAAGCTCATTTGGGAGTGCTGTTCCATGCCTTATGTACAGAGAGATCTCCCTGTATCATGGAAAAACAATTTTTCCTGCAGGACTTGGACCAAGGTTAACTTGTATATCCACATAAAATATATCGTCATCTCATTTCAAAACCCCCAGCCCAGCTGATTCTACCATGTACTTTTCACTTCAGTGCTCTTTAATTTAAATTTTGTCTTAGTTTATGCCATCCACAGAAGTTTGAACTTTTAATGCCCAAGGGGCATCCTGGAGTGAGGCATATCAGGCTGCTTCCAAGAGGGGGGAAACAGATGGATTAACTGATTGCCTTGATCTTTGACTGGTCATTTTTTGGTATACCACCCATGCCTGCTAGAGAGCTGCCAAGGTAACAGAAGAGAGCGGATTTTGCTCCATAGTGTCTGAGATGTTGCTGCTTCTCTGAAGACATAAAGCAGCAAGCTTAGAATGCAGCTCTCCTACTAGTCAGATTCCAGTTCCTTACAGAGGTAAATCTGCATTCCCAATATCTAAGTCTTGGTCTTGAACACACCAATGTCTTGTGGGCTAAAGTACAGTAACAGTATTTCAGTTTGGATTCTGAATTTTGATGTAATTCAGCTCTAAGTGTAAAAACATCAGTAGTCAGAAGACACCTCCTACTCAAATAGTCGTATTCCTGTAATCACAAGTACACAGAGGAAAAAATGCCACTTGATTTGGATGAATTTTCTCTACTGATTTTCAGTGCAGCTTAGGCACAAACAATGGTAGGTATTTTTATATGAACACACACATAATCTAACATCCTACTACCTCTGTTAAAATACCCAAGGTACATTTTTTAGTGGTGTAAATTTAGTGCAGTTTCATATACAGATACAGCTAACAATGGCACTAAACTTAATATGAGGAACAAACAGCTTAAAGGACCATACTATTGATGCTGTTTGTAGACCACCTACAGCTTTTCTTCTTTCTGCCTTTCTGCAAGGAACAACAGGTTCACCAAGAACTCCAGCAATGACAATTACTCAGTTATCAGGAAAGAAATTTTTTTTTGTAAAGGACCATGAAGAAAAGGTTGAATTTGACTGACATGCACCTGAAGTCATGTATCATATTTCTGGTAAACATAGAAGTGGAGATGGAACTGTTGTGTGGATTTCCCAAGATGGCCTGGATGATTCTTGCAGCTTAGCTGGTACTCCAGATGACTGCTTTGCTTTGAACAGAGCGTGTCATGCCCTGATTTATGCCAAGTCATGCTGAACTTGGTTTATATAAATGTAATGGTCCAGGATCTCTCTCCTGAGGACTTTTTGTAACATCTTGAATGGTAATTTGGTATAAAAGAGATCAGCAAAATTCAAGTTAAAAAAAAAAAAAAGGAATAAAAATTTGCTTCTTTGGGCTGAAAGTCATGAATTTCCAGATATTTCTGTTATGGCTTCAGGCTTCATGGTTTCGTTTTGAAAAGCCCCTTGTCCCAAAACTGACATTTTTTTACAACTTTGTTGGTGACATTTTATCCCATATTATCAGTAATTGTGACTTGTCTTTTTCCTAGAATTTGTCTCAATGTTCCAGAACTGTGCTATGTAAACAGAATTTTAAAATACAGCAGTTAACTGCCTTTCATACAAGAATAAAAACAAACCTAGTCTTAGAAAGGATGAATAGGGCCTACATTGAGTTTCTGTTTCTATATCAATTGGCCATAAAGAAATAAAATTTTATATACACTTGAACAACTTGGCAAACTTGAAAAAAAAGGCTTCTTAAATTTCCTTTATTTACTACCATTTGGCCAATATTTTTAGAATATGCAGTGCCTATGTGCAAGATACACTATGTGGGTTTTGTGTTTATTATGAATCCTTTCAAAAGCTGGACATTTTCAGTGTCCATGATAAAAATCTCTCAGTGTTTTCCTGTATATAATGTTCTGTTTCTCAAAGTGGCAGAGTTCACAGAATGAGTATAAAGAAAGTGATCAAACATTAACTGGTCTGATACAAACTGGGACCAAAAAGTCCATCACACATAGAAGCAGCCACCCACATTTTTTGCGCTCCTGCATGAAGTTCACAGAACAATATCTTTTTATGACAAGTGAAGCCAGAATCAGCAGCACTCACTCACTTGTCTGACCCATCTGTTTTGTTCTCTATTCAGTGGGAAAAAAAATAAAGTGTCATTGTAAAAGACCTGGTCAATATATTTACTTACCTCAGGTACCTGGAAGTGTCCAAGGCTTGTGCAGCTTCTGTACTAGTGTGAGTCTTCATCAAACTGATAATTCTTCCTCTGGACACTGGCGTGGGTCTCAGCTTTGAGAGCGTGTGTGTGTTAACACATGCGTGCACGTTGAATCTGCAATGTTATAAATGCAGGTGATTAAACATTTGCTAACAATCCTCAATACTGAGATTATTAAATTGGGACCATGAAGAATAAAAGGGTAACTCATGATTTAAAAGCTTCACAGCGTGGTGCTTAAGATGGCTCTCTTACTATTTGTTCATTTGACATAATACTGATAGAAATTTTCAAACAAGATCTGTAATAGAGAGCAGTGTTAGCTGTATCACTATAAAAGGTAGCTTTTATATGCTACTTGTTTATTCAAATTTATTAAAAAGGCCTGAAAATTTCAAATGCTTCTGCATATGTATTAACATCTAAGAGCCAGATCAGAATTCCGTCTGCCTGTTCTGACTTAGTGCACTGAATGACTAATGGGATGAAAATCAGGAAATCTGGGCTTTCATCCACAGTTTTCTGCTTATTTGTCTATTTTTTTTTTAATCGGTTTGTGTCTTGGTTTTTCCATCTCTAAAAAGAGGAACATTTCACTTGTCCATATTTGTAAAGTGTTTAAGACATCAAATAAATTTGGTCCATCAATGGAAAGTTTTATTTATCATCTCTGCTTTATTTAACTGCCTGCTGCTCATGGACGTTTTGAAAATGTGTTCATCAGATGCAGATGCACTGGTGCATTTGAGAGATTATTTCTCTTCAAGAACTAATTAGAAAACCTCAAAATATTTCTGAAGCTGTTGAAATAAAAAATAATGTAATATTTAACAAAGGACTAAAGTCTCAAGAGTATAATGAGCAAATCTTGAGAAATCTAACAAATTAAATACACATGATAAAGTTGACCAGCTTAGTGCCTCAGTTTCTCTATCTGCAGAACGGGATTAAGGAAATTAACAGCTTCCCAACAAAGCAGTGAGGGACCAGTCATAGGTGCCCTGTATGTTGAAGATGTAAATAAATTGATAGTCACTGTTTTGGGCTTTTTTGAAGCCTCAGTAAGAAGGCATTAGGGAACTGAGACTTCCTTAAAAAAAACCAAAAAAACCAAACCAAAACAAAAAACTTGGCTTCAAATGTATGTTTGCAAGCCAATGAATGGTTTCTCCAGGTGATTTGTTGACCTTGACATTCATGACAGAAATTAGGTAGACTTTTCTGGAAATAGGATCAGATTATTTTCCTGGTACATCTAAATCTAATGATGTCGAGTTTTGGAATGCATGTGGGCAACAGTTGGCAGTAGTCAGACAGACAGATTTATGGACCCTGACAACACCCAGATGTATACCAGGAACAGCAGACAAGCAGCAAAGGCTGCAAGTGAATATATAATGAAAGTCAGAGGATACAGTTCATGAAAGCAATTGAAGAAATTTGGATAAAAAATCCAGCAACCTTGCTGCGATTCGTTCCTGTTGACAAGTGACAGACATCTGTTCTACCCCTTCTGCCATCTTGCTGGGTGTCTCACAAATACACAAGTTGAGCTGTGGAAATGGAAGTGTCAGGGAACTTGAGCCCAATCCATTTAGGAGTTAACTCAAAGAGCGTGTGCTTTTTATTATAGCTAGTTTCGTGTAGTGATAACGAGCAGCCATGTGGCATTGCAACCTACTCCTTATTTAGAGCATAAATCAGCTTTATTCCTGCAAGGACAGAGCCAAATGTTTTACAAGCAAGCAGTCTGCACATTTCAAATGAACTGTTTCTCTAATTCTAGCACTTTATAGTAAGAACTGAATAGCATAATCATAGGTAAGGCAGTGGTGGTGCTGTGAGGAGATGATGGAAGTGTTTTTCATTAAACAAGCAGAGCTGGGAGCTTGTGTCCTCCTGCTGCTGGAGCTCCACAATGTCCCCAGAAGCCATTGAAGGAACATACAATTAACATATCCTAGACAAAAACATGTAGCACAAAATGGAGTTCAAGTGTGCCTGGCCCATAATTAGCTTAGGAGATATGGACAGGGGTTCTCTGATTGGAGCTCAAGGCTGGCAGGTGGCTGCAGCCATGTAAGTAGCCCTGAATAGATTACTTTTGAAAATGAAATAAAAATCAGTAAAAAGTAGGGAACAACAGGGTTTTTCTTTTTTGGCTGAAGCAGCTCTGGTTTAAATAGATAAGGTAGCTATACTGGGCTATTTTCTTCTTTCCACACTGCAGAAGATTTGAAGAAGGCTGTGCTGTGGGCCTGCTCAGGTGCTATGGGATCTTGTCTTGCGTCCAGTAAGAAATGCTTTAACAATCACTTGCTTCTGCACAATATATTGAAGGGCAATTCGTTTATTTGATAATACACATTTATATGGAGAACATGAAATTAGAACCTGTTATTTCACCGTGTCTCAAGATATGCTATTTAGATAGACAATGTAATATATTGCATAAAATGTTGCACCAATTGTACTGCAACCCACTGTACTCCTCTCTAAAATTATTTTTTCGAGTCACTATCTTCTGTCTCATTAGTAGAGATTTAATATGAATGTGTTTATAATGTGCAGAAGGGACTTTTCACTGGTGTGAAGCAATTATGTATAATCCACATTGCACTGGGCGTTTAGCCAGCCAGGGTTGTAGGCAAGTGCCATATGTCATTTCTCAAGTACATGATACATCTTTCCTTGAGACCCAAGCATATTTTACCACACACATTGCCCATCCGTGTCTTGTTTTTATCTGTGGATTCTGCATGTTTCTCATTGCAAGCTCTCTGCCTTCTGTTCTCTTTGGGAATCACTTTGCTGATTATGTATACTGTCAGCACAACCAAGAGTGGAAATTATGCCGTATCCTTATTTCATGTAAAATTTTCTTTTAGGTTAATTAAATAAGAAGGTTATATTTCTGAGATTGATCTGTTATTATGATGCCCACGGGAAGTCTGCAAACCCAAGGAACAATACAGCTCCTTTGTTAGCAGATTTAAAAGAATTACTCTCAAAGCAGTTACTGAAAAGGGTAAATTTTTTTGGTCTGCACTTGCATGGGTCTGGTATCTGTCCTAAACTATAAAGAAATAACAGTTCTGGTTTATATGCCTATTTATTCCTCTTGCAAATTTCCTCTTTAAGAAGCTTTTTAGTTTATTTGAAAGTTTATTACATTATGAATGACCAAGCAATTATTTACTTCTCAACCACCAAATCATCATCATGGCTTGGCTTCGCGAACGAAGATTTTGAAGGGCTCTACCCATGCTTGCTACAGGCACACTGATGGCTGAAAAACCCCAAATAAATCCATTAAAATGGAACAAGCCAATAGCAGGAGTACCAGATTAGTGATGAGGACAAAGACATTTTGAAATGGAACTCTTTCACATTGAAATCAGAGTTGCATTTCTGCATGGGGTGTTCCATTAGATCTTCAATAAAATATGCTTTGTGGGTACATGAGACTGAAAAATATGATGAGTTACAGTTCCAGTCTTGGGGACAGAAGACTTTAAGCCAGTAGCTGTGTGTTGGGGATTTTCTTCTAAGGTACTGGAAACTCAGATTCAGTTCTGCCCTTTTCAGCAGGATCAATCACATGTTTTCTGTTTTTCCTCCTCTCTGTACAGGTAAACTTCTGTCTGACCTGTTTCACTTTGCATAAATAATTAACCTATTCCTGGGTCTGGGACGTGAGGTGCTTTCTTGAGGCTAGAATGTGATTCCTACAGTTTGGCTCCATGGCTAGAAAATCTTGTATCATCACCAGCATTCCCCTTCTGACTGTGCTGTGGATCTAGCCCTGGAAATCTGGCCAAAACTATCTAGCAGGTTCTGGAAATGTACAGACAGTCTGGGGAATGGCTGAAACTCAATTATAATTTTCTTTGTCGTGAACAGTTTGTACTCCAAAAGACACAAGTAAAACTAAGTCAGCTGGAAGACCTCAAACTATCATTATTAGGGTGGCATACCTCCTGTGCATCATTTTCTCATTTTTTTTCGTGTGTGAAGGAGTTGGTCACCTGAATTTTGTGAATAGTTGCTAACAGGTACAGTTGAGGAGGAGCTCTGAAAAATGAGATGCCAGTTACCGTGAGATATATAGCTGCTTTATGCTTTGAATCACGAAGGGAAGAAAGAATCCAGTTTGGCTCTTCTCCCATATTCTGTAGGGGCTCTGCCATGCCAAGGACTGAAAGTGACCCATGGAAATCCACAGCATTTATTACCTGATAAGCAGATATAGCCCTAGCAGGAATCAGCACTGCTTGTGGTACTATTGCAGATTACTTTGAGATGATGAGTAAAAGTTGCCAAGCCATATAACCCTGAAGGAAAGTGATTATTACAATTACTTTATATGTTTTCACTTTTGAGAAGACCATAAGTGGGATCTCAAGAAGAAACATTCCCTGGATATTGGTTTTGGAGATTTTTAAGCATTTGGGAATATTAAATCGCAAGGAACTCTCCTTATTAGGTAATTCGTACAGATTTGATGAGTGAGTGCAGGGATGTACTTTTGTTTGAGATTTTCACTGATGTTGCTGATGATACCAGTTTGCAAGGTACAAGTTACTTGAATAAATGAAGGAAATGTTAATGGAGTCTTACTTTGCAGTTTTGAATGGACTTTATATTAATCAAAATATTGACTTTATATTCCTTTTCCACTAAAACTATCTTGTACACTTTTAAAATCAGCTTCAAGGAAAATAAAGGTATAATTGATGAAAGTACTGTAATTAAAACCTAGTTTCAAAGCAATTAAAAGTGTGTAGGTTTCTGAATCAGTTTTACTTTGATCTGGAAATTCCACATAATCCAAGTAGAATTCACTTTTAGTAGAAAGATTTTTGAATAGACCTCTGCTTCCCTCCTTTTTAAGTCACTGTCCTTTGGAATAGGTGCAATATATTTGCTAAAATTGCTCCCCATTTCTGATTTTGTCAGAGACTAAATATGTTCACTTTAGGACTCACTTTAGAACAGCACTTTTCCTCATCAAGATGTGTTTAGTTACAGTTCAAAGATGATATCATTCTTTAATTTCAGTATTACAAATATAAATTCCTTAACATTGTTTGCACTCAGGCTGAAGGCTCTAGAAATACAACCCTTGCCACAGTCATGCTAAGGGATGAATGATATTTGGTTCTGCACAGGATGGGGTTTGTGCATCCTTAGGGAGGCTGTGGTTCAAGACCTATCCTTTCAACTGGGCTTGCTGTTCTTCCTCAGAATTCTTTCCATTCAGCAGTGCTTGGTTGTGAATCCCAGTTGTCAGTCCCAGTCTGTATCCCCATTTTCAGCAGTGGAAATGTAGCTGCCCATTCCTGTAGTCGTGTCTAAACTACTTCATTGAATATGCATTTACATTCCCTGTTAATGTACTGGTTACCATCAGCTCCTCTTCCAGTACAGTGTACCACGACTGGAGGGGGGAAAGAGCCAACATGAGACAATATCAGCCAAAGACTGAATTTTTTTCTTTGCTACTTCACTGCACAGGAACAAGATGCAGTCTTGTTTTAGTCAGTAAAAGTATCTTTACTCACAGATGGAAATTCAGTGTTGATGATATGTTGGGTTCTTATCCTTAGCTGAATTTTAAATACATAAACCGATATGTCAAAATGTAAGTAAAAGCAAGATCTGAGATTGCTATTATTGGGGTTTTAAGTCTTTCTCCTAAGTTTGAGTTCAGTGCAGGACAAAAGATATCTTAACTTAAATATATTAGTGTTTTCCTTGTCATCAATATAAATGTTAGACATTTTCTTTTCAGAATATGGGACTGCATCAGTACAAGTCATTAGCTGTAAAGCTCTTTACTTTATGCAGTGTCATTTGCTGTTGGATTTGCATACATTTTTCTAATGACTCCACCTGTCAGCTGCCATGGTTTCTGCAGTATTTTAATATTTCACTGTTCAGAGTTAAGAAGGCTTATGAGATCTTGGATCATTTATCAGTATTCAGTGTGGAATTTCATTATTCCAGGGTGGATTACGGAGGCAGAAACTGTTATTCTAACAGTTTCATTGCAAGTGAGTAACAATGTCTTATCAGAGGCATTTTGTAGCTTTACAAAATATTAAAAAAAATATGATGTGAGGTGTAGTGGACAAGATACCAACATTTGTTTTATTTGTATTCTAGGACACAAGGGTATTAAGGAGAAATGAAATGGCAGCTGCAGCTGTTGTAGGCATTCCCCAAAGGGATAGAGCTAATAGGATATATGTCTTCATCCACAGCTGAGTTAATTTTGAGAGCAGAGGGTGAAAAATGAAACTAACCACACATTCAACAAAATGTTGGATAACGGGGGTGGGAGGAAGTAGCCACCCTCGCTAATCTGTGACATCATTGTGATAAAAAAGGAAATATTTCAACTAGAAATCCTAAAAGAGAAGATTTTGCAAGGCAGCTGAAGTATTAGTCTGTCTGAAAAAAAGAAGACTTAGGGGAACTGTATGTCTAATGAAGAGTGTTTAAAATAGGTAATAGATAAAATATATAATATATACTGCAGATACTGTATACATAGTACTGGAAAAGCATTGCTTAAAATGGAAATAACTTTAAATCATTTTTAGGTCTAGCATTAAAATTTGTATTTTCTATGTTTGTGCTGCAGATTAAATATGGTGATAGAAATACAAACTCACAAAATCTAGAGAAATCTAGCTTTTAGTCAGGCCCTTACTTCATTCTGACTGGATTTATATTCTGCATTTCTTCTAAGATGGTGTCATATTTTAATGCAGCTTTTCATTTTTATCTTTGAGAAGCTTTCAGCCTGCCTTCTGGATCATGGGGTTTATTTCTCTCTGGAAATTTGCCAGGTGCAATACTGTGGAGAAAAATGCCTCAAACCTTTCTTTAATCTTTACTTACCAAAGATTCACAGCAAAATGTCCTCATGTGCAGTGATTTCTCTCCTGCACACTGGTGGACTTTAATGTCTTAAAGCTGCATCTTCACTGGCAATTCTGAAAAAAAGTAGTCTCCCAGAGGGGCAGATTCACAAGCCGTGATGATGCCATGGTTGTTGCATAGCCAAAACTCTAATTTACCACTTGATAAGCTAATATTGCACACAACAGGTCTAGAAAAAAGCATGTCTGTCTACAGCCTGGCTTTCTGAGGCATAGTCAGCCTAATGCCCTATTCTGTTCTCTTCCTTGAGTACTTTTTTTTAAAGGAGTTAAGGAGCACAGCAACCTTGCCCTGTAAGGTTTCCTACTAAAACCTTCTTTTTGTCTCCATGGTCTGTCTCTATAAACCTATGGAGATGCCATGTTCTGCAATATTTGTGTTTCTACTGTCAAAGCAGTCTAAGCAACAGGTGTTGCTTAGAATCAAATGCTAGTTGACTTCATGAAGTATTATTCCACGAGCTGCTTGATCACTAGAGTTGTGCAGGTGCCTCTAACCCTGTTTTAGGCTTTTGAGGGATTCATACAGCAATAACAAATGTATGTCTGCACTCTGTCCAATCTAGGTATGCTTGAGCAGAGGGCATTCACTGTTGATATGAGGCTAAAGGAAAATATTGTGTTAGAATATGGATATGCTGTGTTAAATGCACCAAGACAATAGACCAGCACCTTACAGGAATGTCCTTTTATAGTGTAAGTGTTCTATCACTTGTGATTATGTCACAGCAGTGTATAGAACCACAAAATCATAGAATTATTTGGGCTAGAAAAGATCTCTGAGATCATTCAGTCCAACTATTAACCTAACACTGCCAAACCTACCTCTAAACCATGTCCTTTAGTGCCACATCTACATGTCTTTTAAATACCTCCAGGGATGGTGACTCAACCATGTCCCTGGGCAGCCTGTTCCAGTGCTGGACAACCCTTTCCAGGAAGCGTGCTTTGGAAAAGAGGTTGCCAAGTCTTGGCAGTAGCACTATGAAAATCTGTAGATTCTTTCATATTGTTCTTCTGTTTTCTTAATTTTTTTAGTTCACGAGATATGTTTATAAAATTTAATGAGAGAGGGCAAATTTATCAGGACTCAATTTGGTCAAAGGTTCTCCTGAGCTCTTTCTGCTATTCACAGAATCACAGGATTTTTAGGGTTGTAAGGGACCTCAGGATCACCCAGTCCAACCCCCCTGTCAAGGCAGGGTCACCTAGAGCAGGTGACACAGGAATGTGTCCAGGTGGGTTTTATACGTCCTCAACCTCTTTGGGCAGCCTGTTACAGTGCTCTGCCATCCTCAATATAAAGAAGTTCTCCCTCAACTTGAGGTGGTACTTCTTGTGTTTATGACCATTACTCCTTGTCCTGTCACTGGGCACCACTGGAAAGAGTCTGGCACCATCCCCTTGGCACCCATCTTTGAGATATTTATGTGTATTGATGAGATCCCCTCTCAATCTTCTCTTCTCTAGACTGAACAGGCCCAGCTCCTGCAGTCTCTCCTTACAACAGAGATGTCATAAGAGAGATGCTCCAGGCCCCTAATCTTCTTTGTGCCCCTCCAATGGACCCTCTGCAGCAGCTCCTTGTCTTTCTTGAACTGTGGAGACCAGAATTGAACACTATCATTTATGTTAATACATAGAGCATTTGAAAGTGGTAAAAAGGCTTTGTTCTACATAATATATAATTTTGGTGGGATGTAAGAATAAAGAAACCCTCTCTATAAGATATTCAAAGCAATATTTTTTCCTTCCTTTCTGAGAAGTAGATCTAAAATATTGTAATCTTTCAATTTCAAGATAGCAATCATTTATTTGCTATGGTGAACAAAAAAAATATTTATGCTTATTTCATCAACCTACCCTTTTTAGAGGTTTAATTTCTGTTTTCTGAAATATCAAGAATGGGTTACATTGATTCAGTGGCCCTTTGGGTCAGTTTTTTTTTTCTGTTTAATCTCTGCAGAAATAATGTAGAAACTGGTGCTAAGAGTTTATGGAAAGAGAAGTCACAGTGGATTCTTTGCTACCATCCAGAAAGCTCATATTTTCCTTTGGCTTCCTTCCAATTTTGGGAACACATCATGTTGGCTGACAGGAAAGTTTTCCATGGATATAAACGTTTTTCATTAATTTTTTTCTCATAATTGTCACTTCCCCCATGAGCAAAATTCATTGTACTGATTACAATATAACTAGTTATCCTAAGTTCCATATTAAACCCACATAATATTACCAGCTGTTCTGCAGAAAAAAACAAAAAAAAACAAAAACAACAAAAAAAAATGCACCCTAGAAGTAATCTCTGGAGATCCGAGATTAATGGATCAGCAGGTACAGCTGCATAGTGGGACCTACCCAACAGGGAGAAGAGGTGTTTTTTTCTGATTTCTTTGAGGCATGCGCAGAGCTGCTCTGCACCATGGAAACGCTTATCTCAGTCCCTGCAGTGGAAGCAACAAAGGATGAGGTTGTTTAAGTGACACAAATTATCTCTCCGTTGGAGTGTGAGGTCGAGTTTTCCAAGCCCAGTGCTGAGAGGTTGCAGTAGCTCAGTGTCAGCACCAGCTCCTGCAGCACTTGACATTGCATGGACAAAGTTTCCACCTGTACACACTTTTCAAGGCAACCATTGTCTTTCTGCAGCTAAATCAAAGCTCTTTGAAGGGCAAGAAGGCAAGTGAGAGAAACAACAAAGTAAAGAGAGAGAAAGCCATCAGCAATCCTATAATACTTTTCCTGCACTCTGTGCTAAATTACCTACGGAGTTTAATGGGGCCAGGTCTGACTTCTAGGTAACAAGGGAATTGTTCCCAGATATCTGAATGTACTCATTGTACGCGGGATACGAAATTGGTGGCAACATTTCTCATTGTGCTGAAATGTGTGCTTTTAAACATTCCTGTTTAAAAAGAAGAGTATTTCAAGACCAGTTACTGATACAGCACCCTGCTTGGTTCAAGCTATTGTTTTATGAATTCATTGTAATGAGATAATGGGAGATCATAAAAAACATAGCCTCAATAGCTTTTCCTGTCCTGGTGGTGCTTCACAGATAATTGATAGAGACACAACAGTGTCTTTGAACAGGGAGCTACTTGTTCAGGTTAGAAAGCACTTTGAAGAGAAGGAGTCCTTTGATAAAACCTACTAACATGTTTTTTTCCCTTGGGAGAATGGAGGAACTCACCCACCTTGCTTTGTGCCTTGTGCCATGCTGGCTGTGCTGCAAGAGTGGAGCTAGAGCAGCCATCTGGCTAATGAAGGTGTAGCACTGGCAGAGAGGAAAGCGAATCCTGCTAAATACTCATATGACTCTGTAAGGTGTGAGAAGAAAACTTAAAGCAATCAAGAACTCCTGTGGTCAAAATTCCTCTGCTTTGTTACTGGCTCAGTCATTAGCTTCGTATGTGATGGCAAGCAGCACACCCATTGAATACTTCAGGTTATTTATAATAATTATCATCCTGTGAATCAGGGCATAATATGGTATAGCTTCTTGGAAATCATTAAGAACATGCTTTACTCAAAACAAGAACTCGTTCTTTACTAAAACATGCCGGATGAAGTAATCTTAATGTTTTAAAATTGCCTTGATACTATGTTCTGTTTAATGTTATAGCTGTTCATTAAGAGAAAATATAAGAGGAAAATATTTTGAAACTGAGTAGATCTCCCTCTAATATATCTGGTGATATCATAGGGATTTCTGTCTATAACTTTCATATCTAGAATTTATCTTTGAGCTCCTGGCAGGGTGGATGAGGTGTAGGCAAGCACATCGGCTACCAGATTTATCTAGTGCTTTTCCTGTGAACATTTCTTCAGATGACAGTAACCTAGCATTTTAGAAAATTATTGCCTTACCAAATAGTGCAATATGATGAGAACTGATGCCTAGAGCAAAACCACTGATGCTGTGGATCAGTTGTCCACACTGTACACCTTTCAGGGATTTCACTTCAGTCTCTTGGGAGTCTTGGGAACTGAGTTCCTATTAGTGGTTCATCCACTGATCTTCCAGAATCCACATTGTATGTACCAAAACAACTTTCTGGTATAAAAACACAGAGAAGTGAGAATTACTAGGAGTTCACTTCCAGAGCATCCTTCTGATCTGAACTTAAAGACTAGTGTAGACAAACCCTTCAGCTGCTGCTGGATTAGCATTAAGTATATGTGGCACTTATCCATCAGAGGACTGCACCTTCTCTGCAAAGTGCAGAGGAAGTATCTCCAAAAACAGCCTCTGAACCCTAAACCTCCCCCAAGGTCACTGAAGTAGAGGAAATCTGCATTTATCTTCCATCTCAATTAATTCAAACAGCAGTTATTTGGAACAAATCGTAATCACTCCTTCCCGTAATGAACGTAAATATTCAGATTGCCAGATGGATTTGAATGAGCGACAGCCTAATTGTGGCTTACCAAAATAATAATAAAATATCAAGTGGAAACATTTCTGGCCCTCATCTACAGTTAGAGTTAAAAATGAACAACATAGGGAAATATTCTGAGGAATAAGAGACCTCAGACTGTAGCATCTGGGCCATGGCTTCCACCACATGGAGCCTTAATCTGGTGTGGTAGAAAAGTGTGATATTGTCATAGAAGGTATACCCTATAGAATTATCAATCATGTCCATATATGGACATAAGACTCAGTAGCCTTAATTAACAGTATCTGCCCCTTGACTAATATCTAATATTAATCTAATCTAATATTCAAAACTCACCAATTCTCAGAGCGGTAAATAACCAAGAGTATTGAACCAAGAGTATTCACGGAGTATAAAATATGACTCTTTCCTAGTAAGTGGAGTACAATTGCAGTAAGCAAAATGTCTTGGGGTTAGCTTGAAATCTGCAAAAAATCCAGTATTGCTAATGGCTTTGCACCTTCTGCTTTATTTGTCTGACTTGACAGATGGTTTATTTTCATTGCAAAGATGCCGTTTCTTATCTCCTTCTATTGCTCTGTCTGCTTTAGATGGAAAATATCTGGTTTAATTAGAAATTCTTTATCTTCTATGTACCAAATTATCAGAGAATTATCACACTCTGAGACACACCAAAAGCAAGGGAAACATTCATACTCACTATGGGACGTCTTTTGTGGTGAAGTTATTATGTCAGAAGATAAGAGGTGGGGGAAACCACTATAAACAATGGGCCATTGAATATATATGTGTGTTGTTGCACTTCATGGGAGACATTGAGGATTCAGAGAAATACGGTTTATTTCTATTAGCTTGATAAAAATATTACTCTGAGATCAAACTTCCAGATCGATGCAAATATATAGGACAGGGCATGGAGTAAGAGTCAGTGAGACAGACTGAGTATTCCAAAGGGTTTGGGTCTTTTATTTTTTTGCAAATTAGGTGTTTGTATCATGAATCAAAGCCAGTAAGTACATCTTCAAAGTGCTAATACATAAGAAGGCTGTATGTCTATAGGATGTCTATAGGATGTAGCTGTGCATAAATAATGAAATAATCTCTTCAACTTGTCAAGCGGTGCATATATTGCTGTTGGCCATATTAGCAATACAAAGGGTGTATGCTAGAGGCTAGAAGAAACTGCTGTTTCTGAATAACCCTGAAGTACACCTAGGTTATTCAGAAGTACTTCTGAATGAACTGGGGGAGATTTCTTCATTGGAGATATTATCACATGCTTGTCTCAGCACACTGTCTTTCAAGCCTCAGCGAGCCCTAAGGATCCTCAACAGGAAGGAGGCTGACAATAAAGCACTGGTTCCTAAGGCAAGCTCTCTTTCTGTCTTTGCTACCTTAGCTGCACACATTAATTGTCCTGCCATTGCAGGAATAATTCATTTTGTATGGATGAATTCAGTTGTATTCAGTTTCAGGCGCTGTCTAGATATGGAAGGGACTGGTGTATGTATAAAGAAACCAAAATGTCTTCTTTGCTCTTAGGCAGTAGAAAGGAATAATGAGTCATTATTTGTCTTTTTTGTTAAACAGAAATTAAAGACTTCTGATTTCAGGGGTTCACAAAGAGACAAAATTCTTACCTTTTTTTTCTTTTTCTCTTTTTTTTAAAAAATATTTCTGATTTGTTCTTTTTATCTTAGTTGTGTGACATCCACTTTATGCTTCAGGCTCCTTCAAGTCTTTGTAAAACAGCTGTAAAAAATTGCAGTCTAACTTTTCTCATCAACAAAAATCCCCTTCATCAGATAAATTACTACTTTGACCAATCCTCTGCCTGACAGCCAGCATCCTGAGAGCACAGGAAGGGGGTGAGAAAGCTGAAGCTGCCAGGACATTTGCAGAGGTGGGGTAGGGTAGTCTTTTCATATAATTTACTATCCACTTTGCCTTGCTGACATTGCCCTCTCCATACTGCAGAAACTGCAGCTCTACTGCAGTTTACCTGACATGGGATACACTAACTGGAGAGATCCATATCCCGAGGTCACAGTAGACCAAGACAAACCAAGAGCTTCTTTTATGTCTCTGCTGTGCTTGTCAGGCATAGAAACTTTTGCTACTAGAACTCCTGCTATTAGAACGGTGAAAATGCATTTCCTACAACCATAACCAAAATACATGTCTCAGAGGAATTCTCAAAAGTTATACATTTCACTAAAGCATATACTTCATTCTAAGCTTCAATTAAGGAGGCAATCATGCTCCTCTTGCAGTTTTCCCCAGTTTGCCAGATCTCAGGTGTAGCAGCTCAGGCCCACACCTCTGCTTGTCAGCCTTTTTTCCTGCTGTTCCATGTTCCAAACATGGGGGAAAAAAAAAGGGCAAAGAGGGCAAATAAGCTCATCAGTTCAGCTTCAGTCTGGGAGGTAATAGAAGGGCAGAGGAAGGAGAGCCCTTACAAAAGGATTGTGGTTGACAGTGTTTGTGCTGCTGCTGTACAGAGAAGGTTCTGCTGGCTCTTCCTAGGCTTTATACCTCAGTGGTGAAAAATTGCTGAAGTCAAAATATGTAATTGGAAAGCTAAGCCTTTAAGGGTAGAGTTTTAACTGTGAGGAGGCAATGTAGTATTTGTCTACCTGTACTTTAGTAGTCTCCAAATTTTGAAAAGTAATAGGTGTGATTCTTTCTGATGTTGGACACCTCCACTCATATCTCAGTGACTTTGGAGGAGAAGTGAAGCAATACCTTATGACTCATTCTCCAAGTGTAAGGCAATTTCACCCTGATTAATCATTTTCAGCACCCTTTGCAATGTATACTGTGATGCCAATTTAGCTTCACCAGTTATTTCCCACACAATGAACTGTAAAGTTCCTGATGTTGAAACATCTGCACTCTCTATTAGGCAAGGTGCTCTCACAGGAAGGCGCTGGAGAATGCCCATCACAGCAGTTGGGGGAATCTGGGAAAAGTATTTAAGACTTATTTGTCACAAAATTATTTATGATGATGAATTTTTATTCCCTGCACTCCTCTACAAACCCAATCATAAATTGAAAATGAGAATGTAGTAACAGTTATTGACTATTTCACTGCATATCTTAATGTACCTGAGAAAAAAAAATACTTCAGAAATTTGGAATAATGAAAAATGAATGTTATTTATTAGCTACTCTAATGAATCATGTTGCTATGATAGTTCTGAAAAGGCATAAAATGTCATCTGGTTTAAAATCAAGTATATTGTGATATATGGGGGTTTGTTAGTGTCTGTGAGCACAAGATTTCAAATCTTCGTTCTTGGGAAACATTTAGAGGCCTGATTTCTTAACTCTCGTTTTCTAAACATAGTGTGCTTTAGAAATGGGGATTTTTTTATGAAAAGGAAGTGTTGAATCTTCATTAAAGATCTGTAAGGTAGGCTGCTTTTGTCAGTTACTCTCAAAGGAGGGAAACTGATGAGCAAGAGGGCCATTCCACTTGTTCTTTTGCTTAAGTCTGAAGAGAAAGACAGCATTTCTGCTTCCCAATCTTGTATTTTGATCACATGCAATTCCAGCAATTTTACAGAATTACTGTGTCTGATGTGACCTACTGGCATTTAAGTGTTGTTCTGTCTTAGAAATCCAGGAGACATAAGTTAGGACATGGAAATCCACCTCCCCAGTTTAGTTGTACCTGTCAACCTGTGAACCAGTTGTGGTTCAGCTCCTAGACCACTTCTGATCCTTGCTCTAGAGCAGAAAGCCAAACAGAACCTGGGCTGCACCAAAATAAATGTGGCTGACAGGCCAGCGAATGTGATTATCCCCCTCTACTCTGCTCTGGTAAGACCCCACAGAGAGTACTGTGCCCACCTCTGGGGCCCCCAACACAGGAAGGATGTGGTTCTGTTGGAGCAAGTCCAGAGAAGGGCCACAGGGGGGCTGGAGCACCCCTCCTCTGGAGATAGGCTGAGAGAATTGGGGTTGTTCAGGATGGAAAAGAGAAGGCTGTGGGGACACCTTGTAGCATCTTCCGGTAACTAAAGAGGCCTACAGGAAAGATGGAGAGGGATTTTTTATGAAGACATGGAGGGATAGACAAGGGGTAATGACTTTAAACTGAAAGAGGGAAGGTTTAGATATTAGGACGAATTTTTTTACTGTGAGGACATTGAGGTTCTGGAACAGGTTGCCCAGAGAATTTGTGGATGCCCCATCCCTGGAAGTGTTCAAGTCCAGATTGGATGGGACTTTGATCAGCCTTGTCTACTGTGGGAACAAGTTAAGCCAGAGGCACTTGCATTCAGTTAATTAGGATCAAAAAGGAGTGTTTTGGCCTTGACTGGTGTTTTTGATAAAGAGAGCACTGTGTTCTCGAAGCAGAACACTTAGAGGTCTGCATGGTCTGCATGTTTTTTCCATGGCTGAAAACAGTCAAACATGATACAAGTGTGAATGTGTGAAACCAAAGCACCAGTTTAGCCTGGGAATTCTGATTAACTGAATGCCAACACCAGGTGCTGTTTACAAAGGAACCCTAATAAAAGGGGAGCACTGAAAAAAGATTGGCAGACAAATCCCCAAATCACACTTCTGTGTGGTGTGCAGCTCCATTCCTTTCAGCACCCATATTTGCCATAGTCTCGTGGAAGATGTCCTTGCCTAAGATCTATATTAGGAAAGAAATTTTTTACAGAGAGGGTAACCAGGCACTGGAATGGGCTGCCCAGGGAGGTGGTGGATTCTCTGTCCCCAGAGGGTTCAAGAAGAGACTGGATGTGGCACTCAGTGCCATAATCTAGTAACTGCAGTGGTAGTGGATCAAGGGTTGGACTCAATGATCTCAGAGGTCCTTTCCAACCCATCTGATTCTATGATTCTATGATCTTTGAGGTCCCTCCCAACTGAAACCATTCTATGATTCTATGGTTCTCTGCCCCATGCTGCTAAACCACAGTCTCTCCCTCTGAAGTGGCTGTGCCCTTTTCCTCTTGCAATTAGAATGATAAGAAGATGAAAGAAATAAACGTATAGATGGACTCATGAGTGTTTCCAAGCCACCCCATCTGGGTGTGCACCTGAATGTGTCTTAGCATCATCTCAGGCTGATCATTCCTGGTTGTTTGCCAGCAGATTTCTCCAGGATTTCCAGACAACATCAGCTGCACTTCAGCCTCATCACCCTGGGCTAGAGGCCAAGCACAGATTTCCCTGTTTGCACTACTGTTCTTATTAATGCTTTCTTCTTAATTATCCAGATTTCCCACTAAAGTAAGTAGGTGTGTAGGATCAAGCCATACGTGCTTCAAGCCATAGAGCTGGAGCCTGTGTTAGGAATCATGTACTTGGCATTTGGGTTTCACTCCAAACAAATAAAAACTGCAGCTCAAATGATACTGAATAAGGTCATCATTGCTCCAGAAGGATTCCTGCAGAGATGGTTCCATTGAGGTGATTTTCTCACCTGTGGAGATTTGGTATGACCATACTGTAATTAGGAGAATACCTGCCAATGCAATTTATGAAATACAGAAACCTTCAGTTAAAAACTCAACATTCAGGCAGGTGATTTTCACTCTGACTGTATGACTGGCAGCAGATAATTTGTTGCACTGCAGAGTATGTCTAGTCCAAGATTTTGCTCTCTATAGGTAACTGGAAATTAATGCAGTTACATTCATTGGATTGAAGATAAAATTAGAACTTGAGAATATTTCATTCTAATAGATCCAGATCAAGGGCCAAAGTTTCATCTAATTTATGCAAGGTTAACTTTGAGATTAGTACAGTTAATGACTGTTATGTCTATTATCACTTAAACCAAAGTATATGGTTATCCTGTTATTAAAAAAAGAAGGCCATTTCACTTGGACCTATGTATCATTACTCATCTTTGGACAACGCCACACCTGAGACAGGCTTGTCTCACACACCGACTTATGCCATATCCACTTGATCTCACCTTCAGCTTTATTATATCCTCTCTGATGATTCTGCTGCGTTTAACAAAACATATTTTTTTCCTTTTTCTTTTTTTTTTAAGAAGAAAAAACACAAACAAAACCCACACAAAACCTTGTTTAAAAGCAGGTATAAAGGAAATCTCAATATTTTAATGAAGAATGTTCCTGTGGTAATGTCAGCCTCATGATTCAATTATATGTTCCTATAATTGCTGTAATATGGATATGACACATGCATAAATTCAAATAAATTAGGTGTCACTGTCAGGGCATCCATTTCACCTATAAATTTCTAATCTATTCTAAGACTTTTTCCCATTAGGGTTTTGTCTTTTCAGGCTTTAGCTTTTGCCAAAGAGATGGTGCAGCTTAACTGTCACAGATAAGTAGAGGAAGTTTTATAGGAAGTAAATTGTTTACATCCACATGTGTGTGGATAGGATTTAATCCTCTAGACTTATATTTCTAATACCATTTTACATTTCCAAGGATATGCTGCCTGGCCTCCATTTGGCTCTATATACGTGGTGCATGTGTAACATTCCCAAGGTCTGTAGATGTTTAAGCAACTGAATCCAGTGCTTCAGGTACAGTACATGGAGAAGTGCTGTTCATGCTACAGGCCATGAGGAATGGGCTCTGATGAAAGTATGGTAAAAAAATAAATAAAAGAAGCTTTGCAGGGGCATCTTGTGAAATTATTCTGAGATATCAAAGACAAGGAAAACAGTCCTACTTGAACCACACCTGAAATTGTAGGGGTGAGTCAAATTAAGAAATTAGGAGGGGTACGGGTCAGGTAACCCTGGATGAAACTGCTCCAGTTAGCAAAATCATCCTGTGTGTTGTTTCTGACCTTGATTCTGAAGGATTTACTTTCCTACCTTGAGACTCTCCAGCAACAGCAGGACTGTTGACCTCTCCATCAAATAGGACTGACACTTTTCCCTTGTTTCCTACAGCGAAAGAGCACCACTCTTTACAGTACCAGGGAAGAGAAAGGAAATTTGGTATCACCCTATATAATTTTTTTTTTTTAAATTAATAGTAGTAAAGATGGTCTAAATTGACTTAATTCCTGATCTGGGTGTATCTGATATTTGATCTAGGAGAAATACAAACTCTGATTGTAACAGATTGGCTAGAAAATCCGAACTTTGAATTTTGTATTTAATGAACATGTGCTTTCGGGTGTCTGGACCAAAGCTTTGTCTCTCAGAAAGTTCTTATTCCGCGCTTGGCATCAAACCAGAGCTGTACACCCTGAAAATAGTAACTGAATGATAGGTCAGAGAATTAATTATAGACAAATATAAAAAATACTTGTTTTTCCTTAAAGATGGGACACACTGAGACTGTCATTCAGGTCCTTGAGGAACACTCAGACACATTAATTGCTGCTTATGTCATCTCCGACTCTTCCTCAAACCCAAATGTTCCTGATTAAGCATTATGGTTCATATGCCAGTTAGTTCTTATACTTTAGTTACCTGGCTGGAAGCAGTGTCAACTGACATTATAGATGAATAATGCAACAAACTTAAAAATTGTGGCCTCTGGCAAAAAAACAAGTTTCCAAGGCAAGTGGGATGAATCACCGATAAAAATGTTTAAAATATTTAAAAGTATGCCTAAAACCACCCCTGCATAAGCTTCCTTTAGCAAATCAGAACCTATGGTAGGATTATGAAAGCTAGACCATGTGCTTAAGTTCTTCAAAGTCAGTTATTATTGTCTCCTATTTGAGTAGATGACATCAAAATGACTTGTCAAAAAGGTAGGGAAAGAAACTAGGGATTAACTGAGGTCTTCATAGCTGCATCCTTGTTCTGGGATAGAGAGCAAAACAGCATAGGAACTTGGTGGTTAATGCTTTCTGGCAGTATTTTGATGGTCATGGGAATTGCCCAGGCACCGTACTGCCCTGATAAGCCCCCGTTTCACACGTGCATTTCTGCACTTGAGTCCTGGTGGTAAGGGTTTATTAATTCTACCAGAAATCAGACTTCACCCTGAAAACTGAAAATGCTGAATCCATTTATTTGATCTTGCTTTGCCTGTTGTCCTTACAACACTGAATAAGCTGGTATCTTACAGTTATCTGTAGGAGGAGAAAAATGAGACTACCTGAGCAGATAGGTCTTTTTATTTCTGGAAACCAAGAAGAGCAGCAAATACCTTCTCTCTGTACTGTTCACATACCTGCCTTTGAGGAAAGGAGGGAAGAAAAGTCAACACAGCACCCACTTTATTAGGTAAGCTTATTTCACTGTCAAAAATATTCAAGTCATGACAATGTTATACAATCACATTAAGAAAATTATTGTTCGTATTTCAAAGACTGTCTCATGAGGATGATCAATTGTAAAATCCTCCCTGTCCTGTTTTAAGGGAAACTACCCATGGAAAAAGGAAGAAACAACGAGTTAGCTGCACTAGTAGCTGGCTGCACTCATCTTTCAGCTGAGTTGCTCTCTAGATGGTGAAGAGATTGGCAGTGGGGACTGTTGCTTTGCTGTGCTCTAAAGGGGCACTGAGCACTATGTGCCAGTCTGGAGTAGCCATACCAGTTTGCATGTGTACTTCAGAAGGGTTTTCTTTCTCAGCAGAAAATTTTGAAGTTTTCCTGACATCTAGAAGTCATGGAGAAACTGTGTCATTCATCCTGAATACATGAATCGTGCATAGTAACATGTATATGTTGGGCAATTCAAGACTGCTACACAAAAGCTTCCTCTTCTCTTTGCAGCCCAGATGTATGATGGTATTTAAGAGGTAAAGGAATCAGAAAATGTTGATCTAAAAATTATTTTTCACCTCCCTGCAGGTGAATGCTTAACATGGCTCTACCTGCTTCCACCAGCATGTAGAGCTGTCTACAAAGATACACTAATTGCATTTGCCTTTCTGATGTGTATTACAGACAGCTGAGGTTGAACACAGATGTAGTTTGAATATACTTTTGGTGGCAAATATGACCTCAGATATATGCCAGGCAGTAGTTTTATTCCTCGAATTTTCTAGACATGAATTTTGAGATTCTCAGTTTTAAGTCAGTGACTGAATCTGTTGTCAGCTTCTTTAGTGTGTCTCTGGCATAGTGAAAGGAAGTAACAGTAATTATTATTGACTGTTCCATCTAAAAGATCAAGACTTTCCACATGTTTTGACAACCTCTTTGTGTGTCTTTCATGATGGTGGAAAAAAGCACTGCTGTCGATGGAAGTTCCAGCAATAAATATTGAATATTCTTTATACCTTGCCGAGAAGAGGAGGTGAGTTTAAATGTATTTCTTGAAGCATGTGGAAAGCACTTCTGCATATCACCAGTACCCATCACCATAAAGCTGCAGCTTTAGGCGGTACTTTTTTCCTGATGATAATAATTCAAAGCTACAAAGACTTTTTTTAGACTATCTGCCAACCGTAGAAAAAGCTTAGCAGGAGCTCTAGATGCCCTACAGCTTTCTTTAGAGCAGGAAATCATGAAAGGTGTCATGTCCTGAGCTCCTTGTGTCTGTTGATTTCCCTGAACTTGCAACACAGTCCAAGCGAAGAAATATCAGCTGTGTCCATCTGCAAGATAGCATTAAAGGAAATAACAGTGATAAATTTTTTTAGCAATGACATATCTGGGATGCAAATTCTTTTGATACTTATCAGTAGTAATGCTGTGTCCTGGTGATTCCACAATCATTCTTCTGCCTAAGTAAATAGGCGTGATTTCTGTAAGTACCTACAGACAGTGACTGATCTTCAGAATATGGGATAGGCCTTGTACCTTCTATGAAGAGATATGCATTTTGCTTGAGATAATTTGATAAGATTTGCATCAGGGCTTGTGCTGTTGGGTGAGTATTGAAGCATCACTGTCCACTTTGATGCCCTCCTACTCTGGCCTCTGGGGTTTCAGAACAAAGTAATGCATCTTGTCAGCTAGGAAAGCTGTTGAGACAGAGTTTTCTGGGAAGATTTTCTCCCAGCTGCTGTGGAACTGATTTCTTGTGAAATTTCCTGAGTCTCTGAACTGTTTAAAGTGCTAGGAATGTCTTAGCAAGTAAGGGATTCTCCCCTTCCCCCCGAGTTATGGGGCTGAGAGCAATGAGTTAATCACGTCAATGCACTTGATCTAAGCAGAAGTTGTTCTCTTTCTTGTGTGTTTGAGCATGGGAGTGGCTCAGGGTTTTTTCTGCAGGTGTAAAAAGTGGGTCAAAGCCAAAAAAAATGGAAACTGCGCTCCGTGCCGGGCACATTTGGGTGCACGTGGTTGTGTTTGGAATGTGACTACATTGCATTCATATTCTGAATACGCCCCAGCATGCTCCTCCTTCTGCCTAGAAGCAGCTAGAAGTAAATTTTTTCCTTAAGTATTGGTGAGATAATGTGTGTGCAATGCAGCTGTGGGGCAGCAGAGGAACAGCATCCCCAAAAGCTGAAAGCCTAGGTACTCTGTGCTCTCCAGAATTAAACCGTAGTCCAGATTGCTATACTGAAGAAAGTGATAACCTCCAAGTAGGACATAACTCCACATTTTAATTATTTCCCTTTTCAAGGATATTACAGCTGCCTGTTCTGCAGTCCTAGTTCAAAAGCAACATATGTGCATGACACAGCTAGGCAGCAAGAGTTTCCATCTCCTGACTGTGCAGTAGCATAAGGTTCCTTTGGGATTTTCATGCACAAAATGCAATCAAATACACTGGGGCTCCTATCTCATGTCTCTTACAGATCCACAGGCTAGGGATGAGGAAAGAAAAGATTATTAAGTGATTGCTCACAAACTGACCGACTGCCTTGTGCTTCACTTGTGATGATTCATGATGTCTCTCTTGGTGGCACAGTTCTAATCTAGGGGTTCCAGACAAAACTATAATTACTGGCATTTGGACAACTGACCCTATGAGGGCAGATGATAATATCCAGTACAATGGCAGTAACTGCCATCTACTTCTCTTTTTTTAGAAAAAACCCTAGACATATAGACAAGGCATAAATGCTTTATTTGGCCACAAAAATATTCAGAAACATGCTCAACATGACAACAGGGTTCAGCATGTTAAAATAGTCTCCATGAAACAAAAATAGCTTCCTTCTATTCAGTAACTTGGCACAGATCTTATTACCTACTGCATCAGGTCACATCAGTGTGTGCTGCATGACATGGTATGACACAGCTTGAGAGGAACTGACACAGCATTGCTTCTCCCCACCACAGAGAAGTACATTGGATGCTCAGGCAACAACTGCTGCAGTTATTAAATTCTCTCTGTTACCTGCAGTTAGGCAAGTGACCCATGCTCTGAAACATTTTCATTTAATAGCAAATTGTTCTCTCTGTGCTGGCTTGAGGAAAGGGTTTTCTTACAGGGCACCTCCACTGCCATTGCGTTAGAAACCCATGTAGTGCTATTGATAGATGACACTCAGCAGAGTGCTTCAGAGACAGCCCAGCAGTGAGCATGAGAAGCCTGACTGTACTGCAGTGTGTGCCAGGCCATTCCCACTGAATCAGGCAGTTATAGTCCTCTACAGAAATATTGAAATGGCAAGTATAAAAGCAGAAGCTTCATGGCTATCCACAGGAATTGAGCGCTTTTCACTAACTTCTTAAACCATGATGTTAAACCATTGCAGGAAATAAATTTTGTGAAAAGTCTGCTACGAGGGCACATTTCAAAAATAAAAACCTTGGGAAACTCATTGAGATAATGAGCTCTAGGTGATTAACCCAATCACAGTCGAGGTCACCTGCAGTATTGCAGCCATAATCCCATTGATTTAGATTATTGTCTAGTTCTGTAGTTCAATAACTTTTAGGTTTATGTTTTTTTGTTATATCTTATTCTTGTTTGATGGTGCATAAGACCGTGCTAGAAATCAAGGGTAATTATTGTTCAAATAGGTAACAGAGAAGATTGTACCTGCCCTTATCATATGAAGTTATTTCCAGGCTCTGTAAAGTTTATTATTCTTTGATGAGAATATGGGTTGAAGGGGTAAATTTATCAGACCCTGATCCAAATCCTTTTTGACTTCATTGATGGTAGTGGACTTTAAGTGAAGATACTAAGTTGCAAATGCTTCCACTGTGTTTGAGAACAAAAGTGTGCTTCATTTTAAATATTTATGGATATCTGTTTTAGGTACAGAGGAACAAAGCATGTTAGGAATAACAAATGTCAGGTGTTGTTATAAGTCTTACATGATCAGGCTAGTGGCCTCCTCAAACCTGTCTACTGAATTAAAACCCCCAGTTACTTGGTTCAGACATTTCTATTCCTTTATTTTTTCTCAAAAGCCTTGGTGTTGTCATCTCAGCTCAGCCTCTGCTCAGTGCAGTTTCCTGACATCTTCAAATGCAA
The DNA here is from genome assembly GCA_013397135.1 of Pachyramphus minor. Classification (NCBI taxonomy): domain Eukaryota; kingdom Metazoa; phylum Chordata; class Aves; order Passeriformes; family Tyrannidae; genus Pachyramphus; species Pachyramphus minor. The sequence goes on from VYXB01007926.1 coordinate 377,652, forward strand.
GTCTTGGTTTATATGCTTTGAGCTGCTGGGAAGTATATTGGAGAGGAGATTGTATGGCTGCTGCCACTGAGACCAGTATGATAACAGGACAGATATTTTAGGAATAACTGCATTCATAATATTCTGCTATAATGAAGGCTCAGGAAATAAAAGAATAAAGAGAATAAAAGAATAAGAAGCCCATTGAACATTATAGCAGTCAAATGAAATTCAAAGTGGAAAGCACAAACACACCTTATACTGTGCGATAGGATTGCTTATTTCTTCATTGTCTTTGACCCTTTGTTAGAAAGGGTCTGTTCCTAAATCCATCACATCACCTGAGAAAGACCAAACATCTCACCAGGGGAGTGTGGGCCAGGGGTTGAAGTTGTGGCTAGATTGGAAAATATGAAAAATGTTGCTCTTGCTGTTCTCAGGTCCCATGCATGTGCCTCTCTAGGCAGTAGGCATGACTTGCTGTGCTGCCAGCCCTTGTTTTGTGCTCTGGGGGTCATGAAAGCATGTTGGTATTTTTGTAATCATGACCACCATGTCCAGAGCAGAGTGAGGACAAAAATGGGAAGCATTTGGAGAGCTAGTTTAGGCTACTGCAATGGCTCTGAGGACTATTTTACATTGACGAATGAATTGGAGTATCCTAGTTGGAAGCTGGAAGATGGTTGTGGCTGAATTGGTTTGAAAGCCTGGGGAGATCTAGTGCATGTAATGTGCACGTAAAGCAGAGTAATGATGCAGTCCCCGTGGCAGCATCTCAGAATTGTACAGTAACATTTTGAACTGTAATATAAATTCTAATTTTTCAGTCTTAACCCATCAAATCAGTTTTACTAAAAATATCCACAGTGTCCAGCTTCTGAAAGAACTAAGGCTGACAGTTATTTTAAGACTGTCCAACCAAAGACAAAAATGCAATTTATTTTCCATACCAAAACACACACCTTCCATTAGGAGAAGAGAAGGATTTTGATTTAAGGTAGGAGAAATCAAGGAAATATAGAGATTACAGGAGGCACATAATCTCTGCTTCTTCATAAATCTGGATTATGGCAACCCTTACTTGCCCAGCATCTGAAAACACTGGGGCTCTGTAGGCATGTATATAAGTATGCTTCTTACCATGACTGGCTACACTGTCAATCAGCTCAGGACACAAAAAGGCACTGAATCCATCTGAAGCCATTAGTACACACTGGTGTTCACCATGGTGTATAAATCAGACCACATCTGAAAAGTCTTCTTTTAGAATGCTACTTTTAGACGAAAACTACAGGCTTTGCACATCTAGTGAAACAAGGGACCCTAAGGGCTTTGCTGAACCCACTAATGAGTCAATGTGAGCTTCTGTGTCTAAGGAACCAGCTGTTGCTCCAAGCAGGTAACTGGGAGCCTGTGTGAACACTCAAGGGAGTGATTGAATGTCCTCAATGATGGTTGTCTGGTCTCCATAATAATATCTGGATTCCATTCAGAAGAACAGCTTGATTGAGAAAAGATGTTCTAATGAATATCAGTTGTGATCTGGTGTCTCCACTTGACTTTATCCTCAGTTGAGGAAATTCGCAATAGTCTTATGACAGCTGATGAAAATGATCAAAGTTTTCAGTTATCAAGAAATGGGAAGGGCAGGTGGTGATTAATGAAGTCGCATTGAATAGTGTGGGATCTGAGCAGTACGGAATAAGGAGTGGAATGCGCTGGTTTTGGCTGGGGTAGAGTTCATTTTCTTTGCAGTGGCTAGTATGGGGCTGTGTTTTGGATTTGTGCTGAACACAGGGTTGATAATACAGAGATGGTTTTGTTATTGCTGAGCAGGACTTACACAGAGCCGAGGCCTTTTCTGCTTTTCATACTGCTATGCTGGGAAGGAGGCTGTGAGTGCATGGGAGGCTGAGAAGAGACAGCCAGGACAGGTGACCCAAACTGACCAAAGTGATATTCTGTACCTTATGACATGATCCTTAGCATATAAAGTGGGGTGGAAGAAGGAGGAGCCGGGGGGGATGTTTGGAGTGATGGCATTTGTCTTCCCAAGTCACCACTATGTGTGATGGGGCCCTGCTGTCCTGGATATGGCTGAACACCTGCTTGCCCATGGGAAGCTGTGAAATAATTTCTTGTTTTTCTTCACTTGTGAGCACATCTTTTGCTTTCCATGTTAAACTGCCTTTATCTCAACCCATGAGTTTTCTGACTTTTACCCTTACAATTCTCTTCCCAGTCCTGCTGGTGGGGGAGTGAGTGAGTGAGTGTCTGCATGGGGCTTGGTTACCAGCTGGGGTTAAACCACGACAAAAGTTATCATTAGAAAACTTGCACTTATTCATAACTGGCAAATGTAATTATTATGCAAAGAGCTGTAACTCATTTAGAAGTTATTTGTGTTTGTGGTGTAACTATAAACAGATGCTGTTTGGTCTGAAATATTTGGTTCATCATCCCAGACCAGATTTTCTAATCCCACTCCCATTTTTGCCCCTGCATGCAGGGCACTTAGATATCTGAACCCTGGTCTGCTTTTGCAGATCGGGTGCTTTGAAGTCCAGATATTAAAAGTTTTGGACAGACATTAAGTGATGTTCCCTATAAACACTGGAAACCCAGTCTTACTCTCCAATGGAAAGCCTGTCAGTCAGGCATGACAGCTCTCTCCCATGCTAGAATTACTAATTAAAAAAATTAAGTTACTCATACTCTTGGCAAGTTAAATATATTGCCATCTGTAGCAGCAGATACATCAATGGAGCCAGAATTTCTTTAGAAATGGAGAGCATTTTATTCTTTACAGTATCCACAGAAACATTAAGGTGTGGCTAGCAGCTTTGCTGCTAATTACACTTGCAACCAAAGCAAAATGAAATAAATAAATAGAACATGAGAGACGGTGCTGAGAATGTCCGATAAATAAGAGAATAATCAATAAACAAGTATTTCTAACAACTGTTTCTGTGGAAACTGGAGACTTTGATTATCAAATGGAGATACCAACTCGGTGACTCAGGTGCTGGGCCTGAGCCAAGGATCTACTGAATTCTCACTGCTCTTTCCCAATGCCTTTGGTGTTTGTAGGTTTAGGTCCATTTGTGGAGGGGTGCATTGTGCTGCTTGCAATTAAATGAGAAATGCTTGTCTATGTGAGATGTTGGGATTCAGTCCAGCAAGTATCAGGCTGTAGCCACCTCTGGCTTCTGGATAAGAAAGTGCAGGAAATTACACAGCAGTTTCAAGGCAGTGTGGCAATCATTGCTCAGATTCAGTAATCCAGTGCCAGCCATGATGCTTTAGAGGATCCTCCTTGATCTCCCAGAGGTCGGATGTTATATCTGCTGGCCCTGTGCCAGTGCTTCAGCTGCCCTGAACATGTATGCATAGTGAATATACACTGCTAAATGCCAGTGGCCATTTCTTTGCCATATCATCCCATCATAGAATCATAGAATGATAGAATGAGCCAGGTTGGAAAGGACCTCTGGGATCATCAAGTCCAACCCTCGATCCACTACCACCGTGGTTACTAGACCATGGCACTAAGTGCCACATCCAGTCTCACACATCGCACCCACAGTCCTGCGGGTCTGCATGCTGCCACTCCTGCAGCCCTGTGTGTCAGTCCCCTTCAGTCCTTCAGTGCTCACTGCAGGTCTGAGCTGACATTGCTCTGTCATTATTACTCTGGTACTTTAGGAGCCCCAGGAGGAACCTGCTCCACCTTCCCCGGTAGCAGTGCAGGTGATGGGAACGCATCTCAGCACTCAGAGCTGCCTTCGCCTGCCCTTCATCTAGAAAGCGGCACTGTAAACACAAGGTCCTTTCCCTTCAAGGCTGTATTTGTCTTGGGAGGGCCTCCCTGAGGTTGGAGGTTTTCTGTTGTTTTGTCCCTCTCTTTCAGCTCAAGTGAGAGGGCTGCAAGAAAGGGAGCAGTGTTCCCTCCTTCACCCGGTGCCAATCCCCACCTTGAAGCAGAGCCCTGGGTCTGCCCATCTCCAGTCCACCAGCACCACCTCCCAGGCTGCAGGCAAGGAGGCAGGAGAGCTGAAATGCAAACTCATGGTGAAAAGTGAAGGACAGCCTGATAACACAGAGGTCACCCACTGGGATGTGTGGTCCGCACAGATAACTGGCAGCACCGGCTAATAGCTTCTATCTAAGGAGGAGGAGGAAGAAAGCTCATGTTTCTGCATTTAAACGTGAGCCAAATGCTCACCCACAGTCATTTTCAGGCAGAAAATTTAGGTGTGGTCTTCAGTCTTTTCTATTTGTACCACAGATGGTGAATGTATTACCCAGCTTGTCCCATTTTCTAACTGTGACTGTGTATGTTTTCTACACATATTCTGACCTTTGCAGAGGCTCCCAGTTCAGGTGTTATTCTCCCCAAAACCTGAGCTGATTGGGAGTTACAATCACACACTTAGGGATGGAAAAAGTAAGCCTTATTTGAAATGGAAAAGGTCATTTTCCCACTGTCCCTCCTGCTACTAAATAAGCCCTATTTTTTAAAATCTTCTTTCTCTACAGAAGTTGATTCTACCTTGTTATTTCTACAGCATCTGGTATCATAGTGTACAACATCTGGTATCATAGTGTATAAGTGTTTTTACCATTGTATATTATAATTATTTTTATATATATTTATATATAAGTATTTTTACCATTGTATAAATCCTTTAAAATCCTTTTAAAAATGTTCTTGATTAAAATTAAACAAAATTATTTCTCTCTGTTTATGTCCTAAGATCATGTCTCTGACATATTGTATAATTAAAATCTATATAGAAGACACAATGATTAATTAGAAAAAAAATTATGGTTTTATGCCTTTCTGTATAAAACATTAAAAAACTTTGCAAAAACAAAGATGTTTCACAGTTCCATAAATAAAACTATGTATTATTTCTTAATCTTCAGGTCAATCTGGAGCGCTGATATGCTTAGTCAGAAAAATCAGTTGATCAATCAAATGTTAGCTCTCAGCTTAACATTAAAACCTTAAAAACAGTATGTTGCTTTAAAATAAGTAGGCACACCCTTGAGGTAAATATTTAATGCTGCAGTTTCATATGAGACTGAATTTAATATGATAATAATGTACAAAATACAATGCAGAAAAAATGTTAATAATAAAAAGATCAAAATCCTTTTCTAAGAAGTGCTGCACATTCTATGTTTATACATAATTTAGGAAGGGATTTATTGTTCACAAAAGAAAAGCTCTGACAATTTACTCCAGCTTTTAGTTGTTGCAAGCACTGTGGAGAATTCAAGAGAGACAAATTTTTTTGGATGACAGGGGCTTTTCAGCAGCTGGATTTGTGAGGACAAGTCAAGGACTGAATCACAGGGAGTCACTTTTTATTTTATTTTACTTCACTTCTCTCTGGAGAGATGCCAGGGCCAGCAGGACTCCTGTTCTGTGGCTGGTGTGCTGGCTGCTTGCTGCCTCCCGTTGCATAACTGGCTCCCAGCCCCACAGCACGGGGTACCACTTGCTGCTGAAGGAGCGGAGAGCAGCCTGTGTTACTGGGCTTCCTAATTAATTCATGGTGCTTAAATGTCCTCCTTATCAGACACCTGCCATTTCAAGTGACTCCTCTAGGCCCCTTGCAGAGACAGTGTCGGCTGCATCCCTGTGCGTGTCCCTCTGCCCTCCCTGCAAAGCAAGGAGACAACGCTCACTGCAGCCCTCTCAGTTGCTCCTCAACTCTCCTTCCTGTAACAACCCTCTGCCCTTTGCAAAAACCTCTGACATGCCATGTGCCCCCAACTCTGCTGCCTTGCAGCTACTGCCAAGCACCCTTGCTGGCCTGGGCAGGGGTAGCAACTTCTCACCCGCAGTGCTGTGGGCAACATAAGAAATTCCTCTTGCTTCCAGATCCATACAGACTTGCCTGGTGAAATCAGTCAATGCCCACTGACCACAAATTTCCTACAGACCCAGGATGCCGTGGCAGGTGGGGTTTGTGTTTTTGCATGCAGGGTCTCAGTCTGGGCTTTAGACTCTGGGAACAGCTCAGGGAGAATTGGATGTGTTTGGAATTCTGTGTCTCTGGTGGAGATGCAGCATTTAAGCAATGATTTGTTCTGCATGAATTTGCACAGGAGGCAAACACAGAGGTCAGATTCTGCCACGTTGAATTATGAGGGCCTCTTAGTTCTGCCTGCCTGCCTGCCTGCTGATCAAGGTTAATAAGAGCTGGCAAGCTCCAGAGGCCCAGTTACACTGATTGCTTTAAAATTCTTCAAAGGCCACATTGACTGTCACAAGTAGAATCAACTGTGCTGGTCTCACTGGAGTTATGTTTGCTTGCCCCAGTTGCCAGTTTATCTGTTAATATACAGATGAACCTGTTGCTGAAATAAACCACCTTTCTTAGGTCAATATTGATTTAGGTTGAAACTGCATTGAAGTGGGGATAGAAAGCATTTGAATAAAGGACCATTGACTTGTGTTGCACTTTCTATATTGCACCTTCAACATCTGCAGTGCAAAGAAAGTTTTAGAATTGAATTAAATCTGGTTCTGCTGTGGCTGACACTAGACACCCTTGTGACGTGAGGACTGAAGAGGTCAGTCTGCCCTTCAACTAGAGATGTTGCAAAAAAATCTATCATTAAATAGAATTCTTTCTCCATCAAATAAATCTACAGAGTGATTTATTTCCCTTGAGGGGAAGCCATAGGAGGAGCAGCTGAGGTCACTTGGTCTGTTCAGCCTGGAGAAGAGGAGACTGAGGGGAGATCTCATTGCAATTACAACTTCCTCTTGAGGGGAAGAGGAGGGGCAGGCACTTGTCTCCTCTCTGTGGTGATTGGTGACAGAACTAAAGGGAATGGCCTGAAGTTGTGCCAGGGGAGGTTTAGGTTGCATATTAGAAGCAGGTTCTTCACTCAGAGGGTGGTTGGGCACTGGAACAATCTTCCCAGGGAAGTGGTCACAGCACCAAGCCTGAGAGAGTTCAAGAAGTGTTTGGATGATACCCTCAGGCACACAGTGTGACTCTTGGGGATGGTCCTGCACAGGGCCAGGAGTTGGATTCAATTATCCTCGTGGGTCCATTCCAACTCACAATCTTCTCTGATTCTGTGATTCTATGATTCAGGATGGCTCAGAGAAGGCAACTCCATGAAAAATCTCCACCTGAGCTGAACTTCTCAAGTCTGTTTTACTGAGCTGCAGCTGAAAGCCCATATTCTCACAAGAATAACAACAGCATTCAAGTTAAGAGCACAGCCCCACAGCCATTGTCTGTGCCCTGCACACTCAGAAGTCACATGCCCTAAGCTCTTGGTGTTCTGCTACTGCCCATGCTTCCCTGGTGCATGGCTAGACATCTCCACACTTATCTCACTTCTGCACTTGGATTAGAAATCTGAATCTCTTCAGTTTAATCCCCTGTGCACTGTGCATGTCCTACCTGGTATAGCTAGTAGAGATAGCTGCTGTCCTGAAGTCAAGATGAAGTTTATCAAGTTTATCAAACTGTTTGTTTCAAAACAGTAGCAGTGTTGCTGAGGGAAGAATGGGGAGAAATCATCCGTGTTTTCTAGAGACTGTAAAGATGAATATAGTACTGTCTGTGCTTGTCCACTGCCTGTTCTGAAGAAGATGGCTCAGATGTTTAAGTCCAAAGGGTACGGAGCTTTGAGTAGCAGGTTTAAATAGACACCAATCTTAGGTTGCAGAGAAATGCCTTTCAGGCATGAAAAAACAGATTTCTGACACCTTTTATTAAAGATTTCTGCCTTAGGAGACTTCTTCCTCAGCCTACTGTCTGGCAGGAATCCCGTTGGGAGGTGTTTCACAGTCCCAGTGCACATCAGCAGAACCCATCTATGTAAAGTCATTTGGGTCTTGCGTCCTGAGGATGGAGAAGGCAGCAGCAAAAATATCATGTAGGAGTTTTCCCAAAAGAGTACCTAAGGGCTAGTTGCCCTCATCCTGACACCAAGGCAGGGCAGGAGGATAATCCTCTGGGCTACATGAGGCTAGGAGGTGTATTTTCACCTGCTGGGCAGAAGTAGCAGTACCAAGTGATTGCAGACTGATGGTGCTCTGGAAGAGAGGGTTCATGCCATCAGGTTGGCTGCTCACCATTGACCTGTCCTCTCAGCCTGGACACTGGGCTACCTGTTGGCTATCAGATACTAATCTAAAAGAAGACATATAAACTGTTTTATGTCCAAGCATTCACAGGTACTGCCATCCCAGCAAAGGCTTTGTGGCTATGTCAAGTTAATGACAGTCTGTGTGGGAGGGAACAGGGTGCAGCTTTGCACTCAGTGCTAATGCTTTTGCTAAAGCATAATCCAGCTGAAGGTCTTTTCAGTACAGCAGAGTTCAGTGGAGGACTAGCTGAGTGTGCTGGTTCAGAGGGCACTAATGCAATTGTGTGATTAATTTACGGCTGTGCTTTTGTTTGCTGTGCAGGCTGCAGTTGGTGGAGATGGACAGCAGGATATGGTCACTCCTCCAGTGCTCCCTGTCCTCTGACAAAGATGACCGCTGGCCTCTGAGAGCTGTCTCCTTCAGAGCAAGGATGAGTCACTGCCCCCGGGTAAATAGTGAATGCTGTGATGGCACTCACGTTTGAAAGACAGTGAGGTGGAACAAAGAAGGTAATTTCTTAATAAATATTTATTTCAAGGAAACATATTAAGCTTAATCCTTTTTTCCACTGATGTTAATGAAAGTTATGCATAGACAAAAGGTGCTGAAATATTTGTAACACATTTTGACATCTGTGCATGAAAGGTTCTAAATAATAGCTAAGGATTATATATTCCTCAGAGGGAGCATGAGTTAGCCTGCTGGATAAATTAATAAACACATTGTTATGTAAGTATGGTAAAATGCTGCTGATGCTTCATGCTTAAATTTGATATGCTAACAAAAAGAAGCTGGGGATTGGGTTTATTTTATTTTACGTTTTGTTAAATTTTATTTTTTTTTAAATTTCATACTTGCAAGACTTGCTTGAAAAATCTCCAGGTGCTTTCAGCTTAAAGACATTACATTTCCAAATGGACAAAAAAAAAATTCAGCTCTCTTTCATAGGCAGAGAAATTGAGGTATTCAAAAGATCACTGAGACTTCAATGTCTTGGGATCTGTGAACTAAAGGCTGCACCCCTGGCAATACAAAGACACAGAAAGTGATATTTCATTGTTCTTATGGTACAAAAACATCAAAATGGCCTCACAAAAAGAAAGGGACCTTCACAGTGTAAAAATGTCAGAAAGCAGATGTTCTCTGGGTTTAGATATTTAATAATGGTCAAGAAAATTTACTATGTGCTCACTGTGGTATATCTTATATTCTACCCTAAGTCTTGCCATGAACACTACAAGTGTGGAAGACCTCAGATGGCTCTTTCCACTGTGTGGGATACACTTCCCTGTCTCAGGGGGTTTCACCATTAATCTCATCGCTCCACCCAGCTGAGTCTGCCTTTGGAGACACTGTGCAGCGTTGCCAGTGGGTGCTAAAGCCTGTCCTTGCACTCCAGCCCCAGCACTGAGGGTCTGCTAAATGCTGCTATAATTAAGCCAAAGACCTTTCTTTCTCTCTTCTTTCAATTAGATCCCTGATCTTATTGCAAGAATTCGTACAGTGATCCTCACTGTGGTAGTGGAGGATCATTTAAATACCTAGCTTGATCTCAAAACTAAAATGTCTAGCACTTAAAAGTGATATCTAGTGATAGCACATTTACAAGCACTAAACTGTAGTACATAAGTGATTGATGTTTGCTACTAAATGCTAAATAGCATAGTATGGAGTATTTATAACAAAGTACAATTTTATATTTATATAAAACCGTAATACATTTGTAACAAATTATAATTTGTTATGTTTGTAAATATAATTACATATTTATAACAAATTACAGTTACAAATTATCACGGAAATGGTTCTGTTTTCCAGGTGCAGCCTACATCATTTCTGCAAAGGAAGTCCATAAAAATGACTAAGAGTGAAATTAGTTATCACCAGCCAACTTCCAGTGCTTTTGCCTTAGTCTGGTATTGTAATTTCTGCACTTTCAACAACTCTACAATTATTCTTCTGGATTTGGACAAAGTAAAAATTAAAAGATCACTTTCCAGTGGATGGCAGTTTTCTTCAGAGCTGAAGATGATTTGGGATTTGTAGTTTGGATTTTTTTTATATTTTCCCTTCATATTTAGTGATTTGTACCTGAAAGAGTTTAATACTCTGCCTTCTGTTTCTGGAGCCCTGCTCTGCGAAAACTACTTTGGTATCTATGCAATAAGACATCAACCTTTTTAGAGGCTTCTACTAAAAGGAAAACAAAAGATGCAACATGAAGTCACGGAGGGATGTAAATAAGAAAACAAGACTTCAAAAAGAAGTCAAGGAAACCTTATGTGTCCTGCCATCCTGGTTTCTGTTCTACCTGAAATTTGTTACTGTTTCCCTGTGGAAATGAGGTTTGACATGATCATGTTGTCTGCCTATATGTCTCACAGTATGCCTTCCAGTTTCAGTGACATTTGGCAGAGAGGTAAAGGTCTGAAGGAGATGATGTTTTCACAATTCTTTCAAACATGGGTAGTTCTGTGCAGGAGGCTAAATCTAAGTGCATTGACTGGAATCTCATGCATGATTAGACATCAGAGGATTCAAGCAATAAAGTCTTTTTATGTATCCCAGTCAAAGATTAAAAATAAAGAATTTATACTTCTACAAGATCACCTTGTAGAAGGTCATGATCATGTTAGGAAAAATATCCTTGGGAAATCAGGTCTGTCTAATCCTGGTGCTCAAGGATCGGCTTGTTCCCTGCCTTTCTGAAATGTTTTATCCACTTAGATGACTCATAGAGGACAAGGACTGTTTCTTATAGACAGTCCGTACCTAGCACAGGGAGTACCAGCCTCAACTGAGTACTTCCACTCACTTCCACAGTGAAGGCAATTTTGTGCTGATGGAGCCTCTTGCTATGAAACAGTAATATTCAGATCAATCAGGTTGATCACTAATCTTCCTTTTCTTCTCTTGGATACAGATAATGAAGATTCTGCCTTCCAATACTCCTCTGGTATTAGTAAGAAGAATTATTTATTATCACAGGAAATGAAAAAGCCAAAGATGAGACCAAAACTCATTCCAACATAGTGAAGACTCTGATTCTTCTTTAAGTCTCTTCTTTAAGTTTCTTATACCTAAGACTTAATGGACAAAGAAAGGATGATGTAAGTGCAATGGGCTGGCACTTCTAGCTTGCACTACATTTTCTTGGAGGTAAGGGAGTGTAACAACCAAGGGTGGAAGAAAACTGGGCATTTCTGTATTGTCTCTTTACAGGAAAGGGGGATGCATTTCCACGTGCAACTTATCTTCATCTCACCATTGCAATCATGGTGTCAAAAGCTTTTATTGTCAGGTTTTTATGTGCGAAGAGACTGTCTGGCTGCTGGGGCAGCACTGGCATCTGCCGTCAAGGGCAGCACAGCTGGGAATGCCTCCTGGAGGTCACAGCCTGTGGGTTGCTGCAGACAGCCAAAGCCCAGCTGCTGGGTTTTGTCTAAGTGTTTAAACAGATACTCTGTTTGGCATGGATGTTTCTCTCTGGACACAGAAGCAGCAGTGAGCAGTACTTCCTTCCTCATGGTAGAATAGCTACTGTGCAGTTTGCTTCCCTGCACCACGCTCTCTTTCTCCCTTTTCAAAATAATTGCAGACAGAAAGCAATTATTTAAATATTGTTAGTAGGATGATCTCTCTGCTACTGACCTTTTCTCAGTCCTGGGAGATCAAACAAGTCCCTTGCTCAGCCCTGCCAAGTGCAACATCTGCCTGTGTGAGCCCAGTCTGTTGTCAAACCAGCTCATGATGCTCCTCTGCCACTATCTCTCTATCTCTCCATTTCTCCCCTCTGTGTCTTCCCTTCTCCCACCAGCTCCTTTTCTGCAGAAGCCCCATCTGGTTTCCCCACATGCCACTTTCTCACTCTCTCCTTCCCAGTGCAGCTCCCTCGCAGCCTCTTTTCCACGGGGCTGGAGCTCAGCCTGATGGCTGCAGTGACCTTTCAAGCGCATGTAGTGCTGTGTGTGCTATGGAAACATGCTCCCCTCCACGTGTCAGCACAGCCACAGCCTCTGGTAAACTTTTGACCCTTGCCTAGTCCTCTGCCATCCCTGGCAGAAACAATGGCAGGGATGTATGCCTGGGTTTCATTACCAGTATCTGGAGACTGCCAGGGAACACAGTGTTGCAGCTCTGATTACACTTACAATGGATGAAAAATACTCTTAAGGCAACAGCTACCATTTTCTTCTTCTCTGCATTTGTTTTCTTGGCTGTTCCTCCTCTTTGATTTTTTTTTGTTTTTATTTTTATTATTATTTATCTTTAGGTTGCTACTCAGGAGTCAGCTGTGAAAGGCTACATCCCTTGAATAATACAGTCTGGCGTTCCCTGAGCTGTGTAAGAAGTTCTTGTTACTGGTGAAGGCAAGAAAGAGCATAAAAATAGAGAAAGGTGGTTCTAGTCCTTTTGGGAGAGTGGAGAGAAGGCAGAAGCAGAAAGTCCACATGTCTAAACTGGAGATTTTATGACAGAAATAATGCCTGCCCTGAGTCCAGCAGAAGAAAAATCCCTCCCCAGCTGGAAGCTGCACAGAGCAGGGTCCAATTGCTTTATTCCTACTAGTAAATAAATAAAAGTGACTTTCCAAGGAGCTTCAGTGCAATCTTCAATGCTCCAGTCAGTGGTTTGCTTTTCTTATTTCCAGCACATCATTATCCCACTCTAAACAACTTATAAGCTTCAAAGACTTGATTAGAAAACATTTTCAAAAGCATTATCCTCTCACATAATTTACTTGTAATACAGTGGTTTTCTTAACAGCTCTTATCACCTTATTATATCAGCCTCAATAAACGATTTGCTTGAACATCTCCTCACACCAAGTGGATCAATCTTCTAAGTTTTGCTGTACCTCTTTATCCTCCTCTCTTTGCTCCATTTCCCTGTTTAACCAATGCATTGATGGGGATGCTGAAGTCTGGATAATGTGACTCTCATCATCAAAGTCCTTGACACAAAACCGATCTGTTAGCGGGATATCCTTCCTACGAGCAGCAGTTTGAATACCGGTCTTCCACTAACCGAAACCTCTTTTAGTTGCTTCTTCATTGGGCTGCTTCCTTTCAAAACCTGTTGCTTCTTAGCTGTTGTAGATGCTGCCAGGCAAAAGCCGTGGGAATACAGATAGGCCCCTTGCACATTGCTTCCCTCCCACTACCGAGGCAGTCTCTTAGCCCTCCTGGAGAGCATCAGCCCACAGAGCCAGAGTGAGTTTGCCCCCTTCCTTCAGGTGGTGCCAAAGGTTGATGCCTTAATACCCACTTTTTCTATCTACATCCACAGCAGTTGTGAGGAAGCATTGCTGAGCTGGCCTCATAGGAGCGAAAAGCCTTGACGTTTTCTAAGCTGCCTCTGTCGGAGTGGCCTGGATGGAGAAGGTACACTAGCAACAACCATGTTGCAACATTTATTCCAGAAACACCCCTGGTGACTGCAACTTTGTGAGGAAGGCTAAACCCAAGGAAGGGCACACATGCTGCTCCTTACCTCGGTTTAAAGCCCAGGTGGCTTGTGCCAGGCACAGCAAGGCACAGCACCCACAAACCCAGCGGTACCTTGGTGTTCCCCAGGGGCTGCCATTTGCCCTCAATGAGAGAACAAGCTCACATTTCATTTGAAACCAAATATTCAGGGTGTTTCTTCGTGTTACAGAAGACAGAAAGCTCCAGAATATCTAGAATATCAAAGATCCAAACAACTTTCTATTTCAAGTTGCTTGATTTTGGAGGCAAGGCTGACTCAGGAGTTTCTGTGCTTGACTTGGCAAAGTCCACCAGTTTTCACCAGCCTCAGCCTCTGCATATTTGCCTGTTTTACTCCACACATGTATCCCTGCAATGCAGATTATAGGGAGGACAATTTATTTGTTTCTTTTATATCTGGAAAATTATTTTCCTTTCTTATAGTTCAATGGCACCTAAGTAAACAAGTGCTGTCTTTTGGTGTCATCTTGAAACACAGGTTGATTCTGCAGAGAGCACAAGCACACAGCATTCAGTGTTTGAACTGTCTATTTAGCTCCATCCTGACTCCATGGCCTTGAAAAAAATATACTACATTATAGCATAAACTCACAGTGGAGACATAAGACTAATTATAGTTACTGGATTTAACAGATTATGCTTACAAAGTAGTTACTTGATTCTTTTCTTGTCATATCCTTTTCCATTTAAACTTGGTATTCTATTTTTTAACTGAACAGGTGCCACAATGTTAATGACTGAGACATGGTATCTCACTATCCTAAAAAAACAAATAAACAAAAAATTTGAATCTTATTGTCAACTTTCATCAGACAACTTGCAGACAGAGCAGAAAAGTGCAGTCAGGTTCAGGAACCTGATGAGGAATACAGAGAAATGTTAAATAAATTATTACTTATGCATTATTAAAGATAAGTCACACTTCTATAGCTCGTCTCACATAATGAACTCAAAGCCATTTATAATTAATTTCACAACTCCACATAGGTGAAGGAACAATGTCATCTTGTTTTTATGAGCAAAGAGCTGAGACATTGATATGTGAAGTGTTTAAAGTGATATAGACCCCTCTTGAATAGCACCAGGCAGTTTTCCCCAAAAGATACTCCACCAGGTAAGTAAAGTGGGCAGGCATCCAGGCTGGTGTTCCAGGTTTGGGTCCTGGAGCTGGGACTGTCTGTCTGTCTTGAATTAAGCTGGAGTCTGGCCCAGTGGGCTATTCAGATTTGCTCACTGAGATACTGTTCCAGCACCCCTAATTCCATGGGAATCAAGCTGTTCAACTCATTATCCCGACACTTGGAGTTGCCAAAAAGACATATCACAGAGCAACACTGTGACAGGATGCTGAGGGCTCCCATCACTGTTGTTGAAACCTGAAAAATCATAATGCTGCACTGCAGAGGTAAAAAAAGGCCATAATACATAAATGCTGATTTAACTTATGGGTGGGGGGACTGCAACTGCCAAGACTGGAAGCTGTTGTGCCACGTGCTGACGGGAGGCAGAAGGGCTGTACTTGTCTGACCTGCTGACATGCAGCACAGAAAGCATTCAGCTACTGCTGAACCCAATGGAAAATTAAAATCCTACCCCAAATGATTTTCCGACATGGTATATTCCCAGAAAAGGCAATGACATTTACTGGCATGCTGACAATAAAATGAACGTTACACATAACACAACTGAGTATTCTATCAGAGCTGAAGTCAACTGTGCAGCCCAGATTACTTCCACTTCTGTAGACTGCATTGCAGAGTGTTGTGGGAAGCAGTATTTTGGGAAGCGTAATGGGTAGAGAATCTGAGCCCCGTGAAAGCAGGAGAATGTGACTTGCCCTCCTTTTCCTTGCGCTGCTTGGGTTTGCAAATGGCAGATATTTTCTTTTCCCAGCTTTCAGCCTTCTTTTATTTCTCATGGGCAACTGAATCAAATTGCACTGTATCTGTGGTATCCTATGACTGTGTTCCTTATCAGGCAATAGCAATCCTTCTCTGAAACAACACGTCTAAACCTTTTCTTACATCACAGTCCTTGCACAGATGAAGGTATTCAGTGGTTGGTGCCTTCTGCACCTGCTCACTGTGTCACACAGGGAGCAACAGTGAGATCCCGAAGGCAGAAAATGCTATTTTTGGTAGTGTACTTTATATGTGAACATTTTTGCCTTCTCCTAAAATGGTGGGTTTTATCAGATCATGTTTCAAAGAAGTAATGAATCTCTGCATTTAAAACACCTCCCCAGAAAGTGGTGGGCTTTCTTAATAAATAGGTAGGTAGGAAGAGCCTGTTATATTTTAAATCTCTGAAAACACATATCCTGACAAATTTTGTCAGTTCCTTCTCATTTTGCTGCTCAGAGGCTTATTATTATTGGGCAAGAGATGCATGGAAGTTGTCTCCAATATTAGTTCCTCAAAACACCATCATTTTCACTGAAAATATCTTGTTAGCTTTTGTCCTGTAGCCTTCTACTGACTCAGCTGTTAAATATACTACAAGAACTGTCCATTAAATGTATTATATGAATCACAAAATCATCAAGGTTGGAAGAGACATTCAAGATCATTGAGTCCAACTGTCAACCCATCACAACCATAATCCCTCCTAAACCGTATATCTAAATGCCACATTTAGAGGCCTCTTGAATTCTTCCAGAGATGGTGACCCCACCACCTCCCCGGGAAACTTATTCCAAAGCTTAACCACTTTCAACAACAATTTTTTTAAAAATATCTAATCTGAACCCCCCCTGGTGCAACTTAAGGCCATTTCCTCTCACCCTTTCGCTTGAAACATAGCAGAAGAGACCAGATCATCTCACAACAACGTCCTTTCATGTAGTTGTCGAGAGTGATGAAAATCCTCCCTGGGGCTCCTGTTCTCTAGACTAAACACCCTCGGTTTCTCGTAATTAACTGAACCACTCCTCATAAAACATGTTTTCTAGACCCTTAACCAGCTTTGTTATCCTTCTCTGGACACACTCCAGCACCTCAATGTCTTTGTTGTAGTGAGAGGCCCAAAACTGAACACAGGATTTGAGGTGCAGCCTCACCAGAGCTGAGTACACGTGGTACTGCCCTGGTCTGGCTGGCCATGTTATTTCTGATACAGGTCAAAATGTCACTGGCCTTCTTGGCTAGCTGGGCACACTTCTGGTTCATATCCACCTGTCTGTCAACCAGAAACTCCAAGTCCCTTTCTGTTGGGCAGCTCTCAAGCAACTCTGCCCCAAACCTGTAGCACTGCATGGGGTTGTTGTGACCCAAGGGAAGGACCTGGCACTTTCCCTTATTGACCCTTGTTAGTTGTCCTCATCTCATCAATCCAACCTGTCCAGATTTCTCTGTAGAGACTTCCTACCCCCCAGCAGATCAACGCTGCCACCTAACTTGGTGTCATCTCCAAGCTGACTGAGGGTGCACTCCATGTAACACATCAATAAAGATGTTAAAAACAGCACTGGTCCCAGTACTGAGTGAACTGTGAACACCGCTTGTGACCTGGCACCAACTGGATTTAACTCCATTCAGCACCACACTTGGGGCTCAGACATCGAGCCACTTTTCTACCCAGTGATGGGTGCACCTGTCCAAGCCATGGGCTGCCATTTTCTCTAGGAAAATACTGTGGGGAACGGTGTCAGAGGCATTACTGAAATCCAGGTAGACAGCATGCACAATCTTTCCCTCATCTACTAAGTGGGTCACCATGTCATAAAAGGAGATCAGGTTGATCAGACAGGAAACTCTGAGTTCCAGCCCAAGTTCTCTGAAGGTTTAATGAATATTGTGATATTCTTTATAATCTAGTGAACAGCTGACTCTTATCTCTGTGTGCATGTGGAAGAGCATGAAGAGAGGAAATCTGTGCCAAGTAATGGCCATATAGTTAATTTCTTTTACACAAAATTGTTTTGTATCTTTACACGGTCTTATATCCCTATGAAAGCAGAAGTTACCAAGGCAGCACATTTTCTCTCTAGGGCAATATGCTCTTTTCTTACATTTGTTTCTCATTTCCCAGAAGCAATCATATTTACTTTATCAGAATTCATCATTAATAATCACTTGTCAGAAGTTTTCTGACACTACCAGCAATTATTTTGCCATTCTGCACCACACATTTCCAGAGTGAACAACAGACCATATATTCCATATTTTGTAATAAAGACATGGCAAGAAAACATTTATGTTTTTGTGAATAAACAGAACAGTTGTAAGATCTGAACAACAGAATGAGGTACAGGTTTGGGATTTGATGGTAATTTTCAGAAGTGAAACGTGACATTAGGATTAGAAGGGAAATATTTGCTGAAAATAGGAAAAGGTTACTTCAACTTTTTGGAATTACAAGATGGTATTCAAAAGAGATATTTTTATACCCATCAGAGAGGCATACAGGGTTTATGCAGATTTGACATTTTCTTCTTCCTTCTCTATTTGTATCTGGAGCCCAGGGTGAACAACCTCCTTTTTGTTTGCTCTCTCTAAATATCTTTGTCTGGACAGCTGTTGATTCAGGCCCTGTGAATAAATAAAATGAAGAGGGCCTCCTGCATGATTCAAAAAGAAATGCTATTTTCTGAACCCTGACTTGCCATTTGTGGTGTTAGCATTATCTTATTAGACAAACAAACGGCCTCTTCTCCCTCCTCACGAGCATATTAGCTTTGCACTTGCAAAAGCTGCAGCAAGTGAACTTTCCTGACATTAATGGGAGGTGACGGCAGGCGAGGGAAGATGTTGCCTTTGTCCAAGAGAAGGAGAAGCACTGTGAGCCCAGCGCGCCTGCAGCACTCCAGCTTCCTGCACAGCTTTATACTCCCAGTGTTTGTGAGTGTTACTGAGGGAAATCGCAGACAAAACCCTTTAAGAATTCAGTCCTGTTACCCCTCTGCACACTGCCTCTCACCATTGCTTAGGGAGGAGTATTCATACAAAAATCTCAGTGGTCACCGTGTGCAAGCACTGAAAAATAGGGTCAGCTGACAGAAGATGCTAAAAACACAAGAGTTAATAATTACAATAGCAGCAACAATTCCAATAGCATTATTTTACATGCATGGAAATGGAGACATGGAAAAGCATAGTTTGCTGAAGCTGGGAGCACCAGCTGGGGCTGGGATGCAGGTGCTTCCCTTTCTAGGCCTCCATTCTCATGACTAGACCAGATTTTGTGATCCCAACATGTGATTGCTACCTGACATTCTTTATCAAATGTGACTAAAATTTGTCAGGAGAGCCTTATAGAGCTCTTCGAGGTTCAGGTATCCTCACTGACCGTCAGAAATATTTGTGCTGCCTCTTGAGGAACACCAGGCAGTTTGAATGAACATTACTGCACTGGCAGCTCAGTGGCTGTGTTTGCATGACCTAGCTCATACAAGCCCTTTTTTACATCCCATTAGCATGTTTGCAGGCTACTGTACTTAACTGCATCCTGTACCAATGTTTTAGCTCCTGCTCCTTTTGGACAGTCCAGCACTAAAGGAGAAAGGTGACCAAAAGGATAAAATCACAAAGACAACATGCCACAATGTAAGGAGACATGAAAGGTGCCAAACAGAAAGTTTAATGGATGCTGTAGCTTCACAAGACATGGAATAATTCCAGGAAACCCTATGTAAATCATACATACCAATATGTTTTCCACACCAATATGTGTGGAAAATAGCACCCCATGGCTGTAAAAGCTGAACAATACATTGAAGCTGCAGTCTCCAGAGCTCGTGTGGATTGTGGAGGCTCTAAGGCTGGGCAGCTGCTCTGCTGTGTGAAACGTACTGCAGAGGAGATGGGTCTGGAAGGTGCCCAAATAGCTTGTCTCGTGCTTAGCAGGGATGATTTGACAGGGCTGCCGTGAACTCAGGGATGATTATTCTTAACAAACTCTATCATCACCATACATTATAGAAATTTTAGAAATTTTAAATGTTCTGGAGTTTCCAGTGCATTACAGCAAGAGACAGTGGAGACTGATAAAATTAACTACTACTCATGTCTACTGTTGTGACCTTCTCAACCTCCAGAACACAGGAAAAGGACATCAGATTAAATACTGATTATCAGGCTGGAAAAGGATGACATTCCTGTTAGTCAGCATGATCAATTAAATGAAATTTAATTTGCCTTCCAAATGTATGCACAGGACAAACCCAAAGCCTAGACAAAATGGACTGTTCTCATTTCTCTTCAAGCAAATGGCAAATCTGATCCACTTCCAGAGTTATTGGTGTCTGTGTGGCAAAGTAACAGCTGGTCGTGGTACAGTAACAGCTTGAGTGGATGGAGCTGACACTGACAAATAAATTTCTTTGGAAAAAGCCAGGCTCACACAGTCAGCAGCTGGAGGAGGAAAGGAATATTTTTGGGGTCACATAGACCAAACTGCCTGGAAACAGAAAATGAAGTCACAGAGAGTGCAAGTGCAGCAAGGCAGGATGAACACATCCTGAGAGAAAAGAAGAAACTAGGTCATAAAATCTGAGAAAAGAGAGAAACCACACTTATCATTCATTAATGATTTCCAGGTTGCTTGGCATCTCAGATCCAGAGATGGATTTCACAGGGACCAGAATGATTCCCACTTTCAGCTCACTTTTAAGGGAAAAACTCAAATTTTGCACATCTTATTGCAGAAACTGAAGAAATTTCTTACATCAGCTGTATGTCATGCTTCAGCCACACAGCTGGGCTGCAACACCAGGAGGGGGGACAGCTCTCTTTCCTTCCCTCAGTGGCAGCAGTATACCAGTCAATGGAAGCGACAGCAACCTCTGAGCCTTTTGGAGCTATGCAAAGCACCGGGGCATCCACATCTTCTAAACAACTTCCTTTCAAAGGTAAAACAGGACTTCAAACAAGGTCCTGGGCTGTCTGTTGAGGTTTTTATCAAGTGTGTCTTTAGCTCCCTAAAACTTAATAAAAATCTGCCTGGAGATGCTGTATTTATATTGAAGCCTATCCATGTAAGAGAGCAGCTCTTGACTGCAGCCAGGAGCACCACAGAATGGTTGACTTCTCCTTGCCCAGTAAGGTGTACTCAGCCTGAAAGTATTCTCATTTCTCAGCAGCTATGTGGGGCTATTATCACAGAATCACAGAATTACAGAATATGCTGAGTTGGAAGGTACTCACAAGGATCATCAAGTTCAACTCCTGGCCCTGCACAGGACGATCCCCAGGAGTCACACAAATGTGCCTGAGAGTATCATCCAAATGCGTCGTGAACTCCGTCAGGCTTGGTGCTGTCACCACTTCCCTGGGGAGCCTGTTCCAGTGCTCAGCCACCCTTTAGGTTAAGAACCAGTTTCTAATATCCAGCCTAAACTGTTTCTCTGCTTTAAGCAGTTTCACCATCTAAGTTGAGATGAAAACATTGGTACAAATCCCTGAAATCAGGACTGATGAAAAAAAATTGTTCTACTACAGGTATAATCAACCGGTGGGAAGCATACCACTGACTACCTGCTACGGATATGTGTGGGAAAAAGCATGAAAGAAGCTCCCATCTTTCTTGTATCTAGTTCTTTGATATTATTAAAACAGATTCATTACACTCAGCATGCCTGGTGCTATGACCTCCATAAAGGGTAGAAAAATGTTATGACTGTGTCTAGCTTTGACTTTCAAACGTGCATGGTCACAAAAACAAGGTTGGTCCCCTGCTCCCAGGACCATGGCAGCAGGATGTTTCCCTGCACTCTGTGGACCCCTTGAAGACCAACAGATTTATAGCAAACCACAAACCACAAACTATTTGAAGCCTGTCAAAATACCTGCTGTGCTGTTTTAAACCTGAGTTAAAGGGGGACTTCCAGAGGAGAAGGGAGAATTTATTTATAGTATGTACATCTTAGAGTCTCATGTAACAAGAACATTTGTTTTTCCTCAGGGTGCTTGAACAGACTTTTTTGGGTAAAATTTGTTTGTTTGCTCATTGTTATAAATGATATTGAGCTGCAACCTAATATTGGCAAAGTTGGCCATGTTGCTATGGGAAAAATGCCAAGAGATCCAAAGTGCCTCTTAGTATAACACTAAAATATTGTTTCCAATCCAAATAACACTTTTCTGGTTTTCTCTTACTCTTCCTCATTCAAGACATTTGGGCCTGAATTACCTTTTTTTCCCAGAAAGGACAGATATTTAGCCTGAAGAGAATTTGCTTGCAATGTCTGTTACTTTGCAATATGTTATTGGCTTATGTTGCAGCACAATTTTCACCAAGATAACAAGGTATGAAGTTACTGATGATGATGTGACATGGTCTACCCCAAGAAACAACTCTCTCATCCCTTCAAAATCAAATATCTGTGATTACTTATGCTTTGTTTAAAGTATTTTAAGTTTTGATCTAAGCAGAAAGGTGTATATTCTGGTGGTGTTAATTTTTTAAATTTTAAAGGCATTGGAGCACTTGAAGCTTCAGCTTAATTAGAGCCACTTTCTGAGATTGCTGAGTATGTCTAACTTTTCCTTTAGAGATGATGTTGTATTCAGGTAGACCATATAAGATTTGTCACATAATGCCAGTGGTTTGAAAGTTTTTGAACTTGCTTGTAATTGCTTAAAAATTAATAGTTGAAAAATACATATACATCTGCTAATAAAAATAATAAAGACTATAAAAAGGTGAGGTTGAAAAGTGTAAATTATATCAGTCATCTATAGGTAGCCACATTATGTTTTCATTATATTCATTATTTTTTGTTAGTATAGATATACCCCTGCAAAATAGGATCTCCCATTTCACCCACCTTTCCCAGTGTTCAGTTAGACTGGTGTGTAAGGTACTCTTGGAGAATTATTTCCTTCACAGTCTATAGCTACTGCCTGATCTGAAGATATTTGTGGATATCTTGCATATATGCAGTAATGATATCCATGTATTATACTGCAGAGATTTCTGGTATATTTGGTCTTCTGCTTATTAGCCTGCCTTCCCAGGACTGATATTGAATTTTCAATTACATCCTTGAAAGCTAGGACAGATACATGCATCTTGTTTTGTTCTACTGATCAAAAAAAGAATTGGTGACCATATATTTTAGAAGACTATATTTTTATGTGAACCCTGAGCTGTTAGCTTATGGTAATTCACAGGAACAAAAATACTCCAGGGTTATGTTCCTAAATTGGCTTTTGTGTGGTATCTTACACACAATTAGACCAGAGGCTCTGGATGGAAGGTCTTATAACCCTTCGTTAGCATGATCTAAATTTATTGCTTGAAAGGATTAATTAGTTAACATGTGCTTTAAAGGTTCTTGGCATTATTATAGTATACAGACCTGGAAAAATATGGAACTGGTAGTAGTATAAAACAATACCAAAGCTAAAATGTACAATCATGGCCATTACTTTATGGTTATGTAAACTAAGTAAGCTGAAAATGAGATGAAACTGTTGGGGTGGTCTACTTGCTGGAACTGAGCTTCCTGGCTCTTAATGACTTTGCCCTTTCCATAGTGCTGAGCAAGGTCTGCATCCTGCTGTTTCTTCTTATGTCTCATTTCTAATTGGCTTCAACACTTATTTTTGAAGCAATATAATTGGTTCTACTGGAAATACCTGTCAAAAAGCAAACAGGAAATGGGGAAAAGCCCCACATTTGTGTGTGCTGATATATTCCTATACACAATTAACACAGTGCACTATGTGTTGGGAAGAGAGTTTTTTACGATGAAGTCATTGACTTGATTTTTTTTTACATATTCTATAAAGATCGAGTCTCTAAATAGGAAATCTTTTTCAGCTAAATCTTTATGACCTTTTAATATACTAAATATAAGAAAGGAGAAGGCTGTGCACTATGCAATTGCTGTAACTAATCAACAGAAAGAACATAAATATAGTACTTGTACAGATCCTTCAGTTACTCAGCATGATTCAGAGCATGTTTACTTGATAATTTTTCAACAAAAATTGCTTTCTCTGGTGACGTATCTTCCAGATTTAACCTCCTTACAGATGCTTCTGAGCATTTGCAGCTCCTGAGCACTCATTAACTCTGAAAGCTCCCCTATTCAGGAAAAGTAGTGATGCCACCATCTTACCAGTACGGGAGTTCAAATGCTACTGGAGAGTGACTGGGGATACAAA
The DNA here is from genome assembly GCA_013397135.1 of Pachyramphus minor. Lineage (NCBI taxonomy): Eukaryota > Metazoa > Chordata > Aves > Passeriformes > Tyrannidae > Pachyramphus > Pachyramphus minor. Next base: position 401,357 of record VYXB01007926.1, read on the forward strand.
TCTGTATATGCCTTGAATATCAAAGTTTAGCTTATGTCATATCAGAGATCAGACTGAATGCCCCCAAAATCTCTCCCTCTAGCCTACAAAGACAGGAAGCAATGAAAGAAAAAGCCCACCACCAGCAACAAAATTGGATCATTATCCAAAGTCTTATAGTGACTGAATTGGCACCTAATGGAAAACTGACTCTGTCCTGCCCAATGACTTCTGAGGATGCTTTTTGCAGCCAAAATGATCCACAACCCTTAACTGCAAATTCTGATTAATTTCAGCAACAGTTTTGTGGCTGGTGCTGTGGCTATAACATCTAGCATAACAATCAAATTCCTTTAATAACCTAACCCTACATTATCAACTTTTAACTGGATTCATCCATCAGGAAGACCTCAGCAAGAAGGCTGGTAAAGAAGGATGGAACTGGTGGTAACAACCATAAACTGTACAGACCTTTCTTGCAAGGACACAGAAACTTCAAGACCCCCCATCTATCTGCTTTGAGCTTCCTTCCAGGCAGCTTTGTTGTGGACACTATCACCCCTGTAGATTAAAACATTGTGTTATCTTTCCCTTGTATTTTATTCTTTACTCTAAAGAGGCTTTCTAAACGCTGGCTGGACACACCTGGAGATGTGCTACAGGTTTGGGGAAAAATGGTTGTTTTGTTACAGAAATGCTGCTTGCAATATTAAGGTCACACCGTCCTAACATCATCCTACTGCAGAGATGAACAGGGATTCCAGTGCATTGTGTTCTGCTCTGCTGTCATCAATGAACCCAAGGTGGTTTGCCCCGGGCCCTACTCATTCAGCTGTTCGCTGCAGCTCACACCAAATTAACATACAATAAAATTGAAATATTCTTCCTCGACAAACAGCCTGCTGATTCATCTGTTGTTTCACTGTGGTGCTCTACTCATTACCACATTTGATTTCATTTGTACATGTGCTAATCATGAAAAATATATTGTCAGACCCTTGCTTTGGGGTATGAAAGGTCAACAAAGCAAATAGCTGCTGCCTTTTGGGGCAATCAAAGTATATCACGTAAGATAAATTTGGAATGGCTTGCAGATGCTGCACAGTAGGGAGATAAAAAGGTCTTAATCCTGATTTAGAACTTGTGTTTGTGTGGGGGGGTTTGGATTTTATTTCTAATTTGCACAAGCATATTATGTAAAGGATTCCTTATCATACATGAGCCTTTCCTCTTTTAATCTCCATACATTCCTCGATATTAAAAGAATAATCATGCCCAGTCTATGTAGTAAGGGGTACTGTTTCCCCCCCAAAAAAGTTACTCAGATCATTAACCTGAGCAGTGATCACAGTGAGTGGCATCTTATAACCACTTATGAGGAACTACTGAACTGCCACACTAGATTAAAAACTGAGGTTGTATTGCTTGTTTCTGTTCCAGTTCACATAGAAATAATCTTGTTTACCATGCAATTTTAAAATTAGCTTGAGTTAATAATATGCCATTCAAAAATTCTCAACAGTTGTGTTTAAACTGCTATGACAAATTTTCTTTTCTGGTGGCTGCCTAAGTTTAGCAACGTCAGCTGGAAAGACATAAATACAGTAGATCAAAGGATGGAACCTCCCTATAAATTCATCCTTTTTATCAGCAAGTAGTCTTAAGTAACGAAAATTACTGATAACTAAGATTCTCTTTTAATTAGTTTGTGATGAATTTCCAACAATATAAAGATCAATGTGGACAAAAAAAAATTACGTTAAAGATGCTGCATCTATTCAGCCAATAATGCTTTTGCAGCAGTTAATGACAGTGTTTCTGGCTGTCACCTACAGAATGCTCTGTGGGGGAACCTGTGGACACCCTTCTCTAAGCTCTCCAGCATCCAGCTTCACCAGCTACAACACACAAAGACAAGGGTGGAGAAGTATCAAATAGTAAAAAGAAAGACATAACATTAGTAAGTATGTTTAGGGTTGCTCCTTAAGCCAAGAGACTCCCATAATATATTAGAGAAACATGAAAAGATTTTGAGGGTCTGTTTCAGGATGTGCCATTTCAGATTGCCTTAACATCCCACATTTCTTAAAGGTCTTTTAAAAAGGTCAAGTTGGGAATTCATGCAAGTTTATTCCTTTTAGTTAAAACACAAAGCATGACAGAGTCTTCATTTGTTGTTTTTAGTAGTATTCTTGATGATCCAAATATTTGTTTAGCAACAGTGCTCATGTGATAGCATATGTAATCACCCCACCAATGGCTTGTTCTCAACTATTAGTTCTTAACTCCACAAGCTTCTAAATACCCTTCTCCCTCACTGAGATCCAGAATAACTCTCTCCTGAGTAGGGAGGAACACAAACATTTATGTAATTTTGTACCAGTTCTGCAGAGTCTTTCAAAGTATGTTAAGACTACTGACCTTGATTTTCATGGCAATAAGGATGTAATTCAACTTACATAAACAAATGAGACAAACCATATGAACTGAATTTATTTAATTCATACACAAGGAATACAACAAGGAATATAAGAACTTCTGCTTTACATACGTATTTTAAATTCTTTTTAAGTATTTTAATTTTAAAACTTAACATTCAGTAAGAAAGTATACTATCAAAAGCCAGGTTTGAAGACCAGCTAGGAAGTATTCTTACTCCGCTATTTGACAGATTGTCACATGGGAATGTGACATAAAAGTCAGAAAAAAAATCCTTTTCTGTAATCTCTTGTGTACATAGTTGCAATGTCTTCTAGCTGTTTTTTAATAAGTGTTATGTTTTAAGATGACAAGAAATTGAAACCTAAACCTTTCCTGCTACTCAAAGTAACACAGGCTTTGCCACAGGAATGCATTAAGTATAGTTCATCTGCTTTGAGCTGGTATTTTCAAAATGCTGCACGGGACATTTGCTCTGGCTAACTGTTCTTACATAATAAAAAACATGCTCATCAGAGCATAGCAAAATGCTCTTTTAACTGTTTGATGAGCTGTTGTGTATCAACATGGCCTGGAAATGCTTCTTCTGACTTCTGAGCAGCTGTGTAACTCCTCTGAAGATCTCCAACCTATAAGAAACACACAAAATAGTTTTTGAAAATCCAAGCACTGCAGTGTTTGCGTCATGTATTCTGAGCATTCTGTGCAGTACATTTCTGATGCTCATGGATGTTTAAACCTAATTGGTCTTAAGAACAAACAAAGTCAGTATAGAGACTTTTGCACTCAGGATTATGTCCCCCTTACATCAAGGGATGAGAAGAAAAAGACAGACATCTGATTTTAATGGAAGGGATGCTTCAAGACAGCAACTTTACATATCCCATTTCACCTGACTTCTTGGAGGGCGGACAAGGTACACACCACACCCAGTGCTTGAAGTAAGGAGAAACAAAAAATAGAAGTTTTGCTTTTATACTTCACAAAAGTGCTGTTGTATATATCAAAAAAACACAATCCATAAGGCACCTGTAAAAACTGCAACTCCATGTGATTTCCCGCTTCCTCACAATGTTAGAGAACTGATGTTGCTACTCTACTACTTTTATAAGTAATTGTTCCCTACTTAGGGAACTTAATTTCTTTTCCTAAATAGCCATTATTTTTTGGAGGGGTGAAATAGAAAGCATCACAGAAAGTGGGTTCAGCAAAAAAGAATCCAAATGTTTGGTAACACATCTAGTAAAAGTGATAACTCCTGATGGAAAGGAAAGGAAGGAACTATGGACAGAGTCAGAAGGAGGCCCTTGTTGTCTGTGTATCAGTCAACATAGAGCTTCAGTGCAGCAACAGTTCTCTGAGGGAGAAGAAACCAGGGTCCTGGCCAGTGAAGTCATGCTTTGTAAACCATGGCGTTACACCAAATCTAAGGATTGCATTACCCCACTGCATCAACATCTGGCTGATGCGTCTGTCTGTCTTCTCCCATAACCTATGAGGGTTCTTTGTGCAAATGCTACGCAACAAGACATTTGCAGACTAGGATTTACTCCTTAATTGGTAGGTAAAATATGCAATTATTCAAAACCCTCTTATGTTTCACAATGGAGAGGATACACTTACAAATTAATGGGTTGTTCTCTTCTTGACACATGTACTTTAGTATCTGTAGGAGTTGAGCTGCCCACACAGCACAGAATCAACAGAATCTTGAAAGTGTAGGCACAAGCAATTTTTTTCTTGTGAAAAATGTAAGGACATACAAGTTCTCATTATCAGGAATGTTGCACAATCTTAATACAGTGTCTTAGACACTCTGTATAAAATAAATTATTAACACAAAAAATTCAAAGGTTGTAAAGCTGAAAAACTGACTTTCCTTCTGAGATCACTAAGATCATATGATAAACAAAGGGTATTTTTTCTATAATTACTGATAAATCATATGATACTATTTCACTTCACATTCTGCAAAACGCAATGGCTGTAAAGACTGTAGATGAAATTGTTAATGAATTGTTCATCTTCCAGGCATCTGGACAATTAAAAAGTTACTTTATAGCTAGTTGGCCTCATTTATTCTCAAAAGCACACTGCAATGACTACTTTGACACACTTCTGTGTATTAAAATGAAAACATAACTTACATTTTCCTTGAGTTTGTGCAGTCTCTATTCTTTTGTCTTTCCTATCTTTTCCTATTCTCAGTACTAACAATAAAAACCCACCTGCCTCACCAAGGCTCAGTTTTTAGATTACAAGAACAGGACAGTGCATTACCTTCTCTGAGAGTATGGCAAAATTGAAATGAGGTTCATACAGATGAGGTGCTAAAGACGAAGCAGTCTGTAGCAAAGCTCTCGCCTATACAGAGCAATAAAAAAAAATAGTGAAATACTAATAATTCTTAAAAGAAATCATCCTATGTTTTCTTTACTAGGCATTTACTAAGAAAGCCATTTTCAACACAGTTACACCAACAGTGTAGGCATAATACAGTTGAATAGTATTGAAATTAATAAAGACTCTTGGCTGAGTCAAAAAAACCCCATATTGGGACATACCTAGTTAAGCAATTCATTTTTAAACACTGAAGAGAATGTATTAGATGTATTAAATAAAAGCAAGTATTTAAAGAACATCCCACTGTATTTATCTATTGCCTCTGACACTACTGTCTTAAGCATCCCTGAAAACAAATTTTATCATAGAAGTGATGGCTTTCACATTCAAAACTTTCAATAAAACCACTTTTTTTTCTGACTAGTAAAATAGTGGCATAAAAAAGTAAAAGAAATTAAGTATCAGGGTGTATATTTTCATTTTGTAAAGGCAATACAAAATTAAGGTCAACTTGTGAATGCTTCTACTAGAAAATGAAGAACTTAGTGGGGAAGAAACCAAAACTTTTCAAAACAAAAGTATCTCTAAACTGCTTGAGAGGGAAAAGTTAAGAATCTATTAAAACTCCATAAATACAAAAACTCTGAGTACATGTCACAGTATTTATGAGAGAACGTTGTGAAACAAAATCCAAAATATGCAAAACATTGTCACTTTTTTTTATTCTTTTTGGCAGAATTTATTACCATGATGATCCTGATTTTTAATTATAGATGTGATACAAGAAAACTAAAGGAGACAGGAAGCGATTCTAACAGAAAGGTTATAGTGATAGTAATTAGCAATCACAACTTAAAAAAAAATACAACTCAAAAACTGCAAAGCAACTGTAAAGCTTGCTTGTTTTTGATGATCCATTTGGATAAGCCTAAGAATGAGCAGTTTAATGGGAGATGGCATGACAACATGGAGGTTACAGTGAAACACGCATAACAGTTATCCATGTTTTCTGCCTGTAACAGTAAGTTAGACATTCATATGATACCTCAACCTCAGAGAAATGACATGTTAGTTAAATACCAGAGGGCCAAATGAAGCATTCTGCTTAGACTGAGATTCAACACTGACCTGTTCAATGTGACCTTTTCGCATTTCTAGCACAGCCAAGTTGTTGTAAGCTTCTGCATAGTCGTTGTTGTTGACCAACGTTAGCTTGAAACACTGGTAAGCCAGATTCAGGTCTCCTATCCCCTAAAAGTAAGACTGTTTTAATGTGTGAAAACATTGGAAACACCATGCATCTGTTTTGTTGTCTGTAGTATCTTTTCACCCATATGTACAAACATGGAATGCAAATTACAATAAAAACATGCTGATCAGAAGCATATGTGCTCTCTTCCCAGACCCTCTCATTTTTTTCTTATTCTTTCTCTAGACAGAATCATTTCATGCCCCAAATGATATTCAATTCATCTAATTTAACTTTTAGATGACTGAAGTGTCTTCTCAAGACTGTGCTGTCTGTTACTGTCTACAGCAGGGTAAGATGTCTCCAGAGAGGAAGTCATCTTGCCTCTCTGTCTCTACACATTTTTTAAAAAAGAAAATAAAAATTAAGGGAGATTCATTTCTCGTATGGAGCAGCTGACCAGTACTTTAGTGTTATGACCGACACTGATACAGCATCAGGTTAAAATCAAAAGTGACAAATGCTAAAAAATACAGACACGTCAGTTCAAATTTCGATGTTTTAGCAGTATAAATTACTGTGTTTATCCCAGTTGCAATACGATCAAGATAAACAGTTGGGTTTCTCTGTGACTCAAGTTAAATCATTATCAGAAATCATTTGAAGACAATTCATATTAGAAAGCTGTCAAAAACTGTATTCAGTAAACTTATTCTGGGCATGTAGCTAAAGAGAAATCTAATGCAACTTCTGGAAAACACCAGCAAAAATGGGCAAAGAACAAAAATTTGTGTATAAATTTAACAAAGTTTACCACAATATTTCTATAGCTGCCTCTGAGACAGAGGAACATGCTTTCTCTATTATGACATACTTAGCGCTTTAGTGTTGGCTACTTGCTGCTGAATGTGCATTTTTATGACAACAGAATCGGTCTAATGCTCCATGTAACACAAATAACAGCTCCCAGAAAAATATCTTGAATTCAATTTTTTTTTTGGTCAGATTATCTTGTATTGTAGTCAAGGCTTTCAAAGCCGGGTACATGTTGTGATTTTTTAGAAAGATGGGAAGGTTAAAGACAGTGGGGAGTGAGCATCTTTTAGCAGGTGAAAGCCACATTCTCTAAAGCACAGAGGTTTTTTTCTTTTGTTTCTTCCTCTCTGCTGAAGTGCAAATAAAATTCCATCTGTACCAGACTTTATTCTGTACACTATTGGGTTTTGTACTTCCAAGTAGGGAAATGACTCCTTCCTAGTTTTTTTTTTTACTTTTTTTTTCCAATGGTATTTATTCAGAAAGACTGATAATATTTTTCATACCACAGCCACATGTCCCAAGTTGTACCACACATCTGCTGTTTCATCCTCATTTTCAGCCAAAAACAGTGCCCGTTCAAATGAAGAGAGTGTCATATCATATTGCTGGGCATAGAAGCAGCAGAGACCCAGATTGTTAAAGAGCTGGCAGTTATAAACACCCATCTGCAGGAGCCGTCTAGATTGAAAGAAAATATTTGTTTCATTTATTTTTTGATTAATTTCAAATAAGGGTTCTGCTCTAAAAGATGAAGTTCTCTCCTACTTTCTCCCTATTCTGAGAGGGTCTAAAAAACAAGTGTTACACTTGGTAATTTCATGAAGGGCAGTGCAGGGCATTTTTTATTAGAATCAAAGCTGTGCAAAACAGTCTGTGTAAATTAGTAACTTCTGTCTTTTTGACTGGATCACATGATCTGACTTAACTGTAAGACAGAGATGGACACAGACTTTCTTCATTTCCTCTTTCCAATCCCTTAACCTCAATCAAGCTGTAATTCATTGCAGTTACTTTTTATAACTCTTCAGACTTCAATTTTTTGCTTAACTCCCATCCTTCAGTGCTGCTTTAATTAGTAATAGTACATCTAGATGTGAATCTACATGAATCTTACCTATGAACCATAACTCAGATTTTTATTTAATTTGATGTTGTTTAATGTGTCTTTTAGAATGGAGATATATTATAAAAATTCTGTTAATATTTATATGAAAAACAGAAATGCTTTGAGGGCCAGGGAAAAAGGGCCGTTTGCAGCATGACTGTGAGTTCCTTAACCTAAAGCATGAAAGAGCTCAGGTCCAACAGAAATGAGATGGTAGTGCTTTTATTGACTTAATTTGCTCTTAGACTTAAAAACATGAGTCAGGCTTCTTTGCACTCTTGACTGTACCGAAATAAAAAGCAAGCACACTATTTAACATTATCTTTTTATTGCTTTCAGTAAAACATGCAGGAAGCCCAGCCCACATTCAGGTCAAAGATTTTGTGGTCACAACTCCTGGTCACTTCAGGTGAAGTTTTTAAAGATTACTTTATTTCAAAGGGCCAAATCGGAAGTTGTCATGCCTCTTGGATATAATTGAAGGTGCGAGTAAGATCCACTGTTCTCAAACTGCCTCATACTGAGAAAGAAGTTTATTGTGCATTAGATGAATAACTGTTTTGATAATCTTTGTTGATACTTCTACATACTCCTCACATAATGATGACAAATTTTTACGAGAGTGATGTAATTATTACTGGATGAGAAGATACATAAGTTGGTAAGCTGATTTTATGGTGCTATTTGTCTAAATGCTCATTCATCCTCCCATGCCAATCTCCTAATTTGTTTTAGCTATTGGCAATACAAAAATCAACCCCTTATATTATCCTCCCACTCATTTAGTTCCCCTCCCTCCCTTTTCCACAAGTGCAGATACCTGTAAAACCGCAGAGCTATCTCGGGCTGGTCTGAATAAAAATGGTTACTGCCAATGCATGCAATGGCTTCCACATGAGTATTGTCTTGTTTTAGGACGTCTTTATAGTACTCTGCAGCTGAGGAGATATTGTTCATTTCCTATACAAGTGGACAAAAATTCCAATTACTTCTACTGCTTATCATCTATTTTTATCATGGATCTTATTAAAATGTCAATCAACAGAGTGCTTTACCTATGTCTGTATAATACTTCACAGAATCACAGAATTACAGAATCACAGAACATGCTGAGTTGGAAGGGACCCAGCAGGATCATCAAGTCCAACCCTTAGCCCTGCACAGGACCATCCCATGTAATGTACCAGAGAGTATCATCCAAACACTTCTTGAACTCTGTCAGGCTTGGTGTTGTGACCACTCCCCTGGGGAGCCCGTTCCAGTACCCAGCCACCCTCTGAGCGAGGAACCTTTTTCTAATATGCAACCTAAACATCCCCTGACAAAAATACAAACTTTGCCTCAGATTCTGTCACTGGTCACCACAGAGAAGAGATCAGTGCCTGTCCCTCCTCTTCCCCTCCCAAAGAAGTTGTAGACTGCAACGAGGTCTCCCCTCAGTCTCCTCTTCTCCAGGCTGAACAGACCAAGTGATCTCAGCCGCTCCTCATACGGCTTCCCCTCAAGGCATCTTTGTTGCCCTCCTCTGGATGCTCTTTAATAACTTAATATCTTTCTTATATTGTGGCAGCCAAATCTGCACATAATATTCAGGGTGAGGCCACCTCAGTGTAAAGCACAGTGGGACAATCCCCTCCCTTGACTGGCTGGCAATGCTTTGCCTGATGCCCCCCAGGACACAGTTGGGCCTCCTGGCTGCCAGGGCACTTCTGAGTCACATTCTACTTGTCATCGACCAGGACCCCCAGGTCCCTTTCTGCATCACTGCTTTCCAACATCTCATTCCCCAGTCTGTACAAACATCCAGGGCTGCCCCATCCCAGCTGCAGAATTTGACACTTTCCCTTGCATAACTTCTTATGGTTGGGGATTGCCCAGTCCTCTAATTTGTTGAGGTCTTTCTGCAGGGTCTCCTTGCCTTTGAAGGAGTCAACAGCTCCTCCCAGTTTTCTGTCGTCTGCAAACTTGCTTAGTGTCCCTTTAGTCCTGTGTCCAAGACACTTATGAAGATGTTGAAGAGCACAGGGCCTAAGATGGAGCCCTGTGGAACCCCACTAGTGACAGGTTGCCAGTCTGATGTTACCCCATTCACTCTGTGCTTGACTTGTGAGCCGTAACTCCCATTCCCCATCTCCCTGACCGCTGAAGAAAGAGGAGGGAGAGACTGGGAAGGAGGGAGGGATGGGGGGAAGGTGTTTTTAAGATTTGTTTTACTTCTGATTATCCTGCTGTGATTTTGATTGGTAATAAATTCAAGTAATATGCCCAAGTCAAGTATCTTTTCCCTGTGATACACAGAACTGTGCAGTTTCCCAGTATGGTAACACACAATACACTTATTTCCCCAGTCAATGTCTCAATTATTTTCAATGCTTTGTAAATCAACTCCTGAATTACTCTGTACAAAAATGAGAATGTAATGACATATGAAGAATTATTATGTGCCTTTGTAAACAGGAATCATGAATTTACCAAAATTTGTACTACCTAGGATATGCCGGTTAGGAGAACTACATCGTATAAAAATATATGCTTGGATGTGTGCTACTTGGAGGATGAATTAGAGTGAACTCATTGCTGTAAATGATGGCACACTGTTTCTGATGAGTGCAAGGCCCAGAGAACCCTGCCCCACACCACAAAAAAGATCAACCCCACTTCTGTGTTTAGAAAGGAATAACTTGTACTTGTGTGCTGCAGATACACTGTGCTTTCAACATAAGTAAAATATAAGCCTTTGTTTAACCTCAGCAGTGTATTTAGCTATTAAAAAATGGATTTTTTTGTGATTAAAGGAGATAGTACTAAAGCAGTTTCTTTAAAAATCATGGGGTTTTTTAAGCCAAAAAATCTCTACAACTCTTCCTACTGTAAAAAGTTAGTGATAAAGAAGACAAGCTCTGATTAAGATGGCTGATGCACATATTCCACTTGGGAGTCTAGGTAATGAGAACAGCCCTGTGTTGCAGTACAAATCTTTGCTAATGAAGCTATAATCCTGCAATCAGGTGTCAGTGCAAAACTAGATCCTATCAACTATATGCTGCTCTTTAGAGGGCAGTTAAAGGGTTATGCAATGTTATATATGGTTCTGCAAAATAATATCCATATTAATAACTGTTTAACAATTCAGAAAGAAAAGCCTCCAAAAATTATGCAGCTATTTTCTTCCTTGCTGAAGGACAAAAAGGATTTAACATGAAAATGGATTAAAGCTTAGGGGTTAGATGAGAATGATGAGAACAGGATAGAATGCCAAGTATGAATATAGACCAAAAAAACCCATAAATTCATGACTTGTTTAAAACATTTGTTCTGGAATAGCATCATTACCAACTTTCAGTGAAAAACAATAATAAGACCACTGTTTGACATGAAAATACACACTTTTAAAATACAAAATGCATGGTTACCAAGCTAAAATGAAACTACTTTAAAACTAATCCTACTTAAAATGACATCTACTTCCTAACTAAAAAACATTCACATTTCAATTGTCCTCACTGACTTAAGAAACTAATGGTAACATATAGTGCTAATAAAAACAACATTGATGAGTAAACTCTTTTGCTGATTGATTCTGCCAGCAGGCTGTTGGTGACTTGAGCAGTCTTAGTATGATGAAACATATACAAACCAGCCTCAACTACATGGACAACATCTGGACCACCTGGCTCAATGTGGACTTGCTTTTGCATGCCAAGGGTAAATGGGATCTCACCAGTGTGATTAACTGTTGAAACCAATAAGACTGTGAGGCTCCTCTGATGTTACATCAGTATCTTTGTGTAAAGTTACCTGCTTTGCATTAGTGGTACTGAAAATCAGCATAGTTAGTTTTTGATGAGATTACAGTTATATTTAGCTATTGGTCCTCTTTTCTAGCTGAAGCAGCTAAATTTGGCCACTATAAGGATTGTATATTGGGCACATACCTCATAGATTCTGGCAATTCCACAAATAAGAGTCACTTCTCCAGGAAATCGATCCAACCCTTGCTTGAAAAGGTTCAAAGCTGTTACAGGCTGATCCAAACGCAAATACACCTAAGCAAAGAAAAAGTGTATATACAAGTTAAATGTCTGATTTTTATACCTATACTGCTGTTTAACATGGGAGAGAAATAAAAGGGATGACACCTCCATTCACACAATAAACTATTAGCTGAGATGATGAATAATACTGGGAAAATAATGGAGTGAATACTGAATAAATCTGTGTAATGAAGATAAAATAGCTCTATTTAAAATAATTAAATTTACATATATACCATCTATGCATTATTAATTAATTTGAACATTACTACTAAAAAAAATCTGGTTATTTATTATCATACCAAAATAATATACTTTGACACTGTAATAAAGGTATCACCTTGAATATTGCCCTGTTTAATATATTTTTAAAAACTTGTGTTTAGGTTTGAAAGAACTGTATCTTCAGGTTGGTAGTGCTGGAATACCAGAATGTTTTACTTAGTCAAATAAGACTGCATTGCACAGAGCAGTGACACTTTCAAGTTTCCTTACTGCTCTACCAACCTCTCATCACAAACAATAAAATCCTACAGAAAGAGGGCAGTTTTGCCTCTGTGTTGGCTTCTGTGTTGATTATGAAAATGTGTAATGTGGATAATAATTGTGTGAGAATTGGACTCCAGTGTGTTGCAAAGTGTTGATAGCGACTACCCCTGCAGCTATCTGAGAGTACAACTGTGAAGGCCTCCTGCTGTGGGGTATGGTAAACACAGCTACAGTGAAGGGAAAAAACCTGCACATACACTTTGGGAAACTAGATGGCTAGAATGATTAATTTGTATTCCACTGAGTGGAAAAGGGTTCTGAGTGCTTCTGTTGGAGAAATATCACATTAATTAGTGCTGAAAAAGGAAAAGAATCTGTGACTGGTATCCTGACACAAACATTTTGTGATGAAATGTAAGAAAAATATCAGTGTTAACTGAACACTTGAGAAACCTCCAAATGTGGTTTCTGCTTTTGCTCTTGAGCTTCATGGACTGACTGTCAACAACCAAAATCATAGATCCTTTTTTTGCAAAACCCTATAGATATATACTGCTGCAGACATTTGCAAAGAATTCTTTCCTATGACCACTCAATGACATTCTTAATTGTCAAAGAGCTGTCGACTGTGAGTGTCTTCCAATCAAAGGGACTGCCATTTCAAGTTGATCATTAGCAAAACGAAAAAATACAAGCATTTTTACACTCATTCTGCTAATGTCACTTGCATTTCCTGTATTAAGCTAGAAAACTAATGCCTTCTGGTGAAAAGCAATAAAAGAGTGAGGAGTTTGGAAAGCATAGTACTCAGTAGTCTAGAACTGCACTAATTACATCAGCAAAGGGGAAACTTCCCTAGATCTGCTCTTTTTTTTATATTTTTATGTTTGTTTATGAAGTACATTTTCCGGATATTAATGGCTCAAATCTGTTCTATTGCTTTATCTGGAGGTTCACTCCAACGAATCACTCACTACAGATGATGAAACCACGCAGCCACAGTACTCTACTATATAATTCCCATATCCAGTGTCATATCACACTCTCCAAGATTTCTGCAGGCTGTAGAGCTGCTATCTAGATAAGTGACAAAAGAAATTAAAAAATGGAGGGACAATTTCCATCTATGCACAGTTGCTTCGGGGAGACCTGCTTTCTAACAGCACTACAGTTATGGTTATTAACGTTTAGATGCTAAAAAAATGGATAAGCAGAATGGCTCCATTTTCTTTTTTGTATCTCTCTTATCTCTTGTAAAAATACCCCATTTCTAACCCTGATAGGCCATGAAATACTTATTAACTTCTCAGCAGTCCTGATGTCTTTAAATGCTCCAAATTTTTTTATTTTTCTTTTGCTCTTTTACCTTCTAATAAATTACATTTCAAAGGAGAGACAGCTTTCAAACAAATATTTTTTAAAACACAGCTGCTGCAATAATGAATATAAACAAAACTAACTAGTATAGTAGTATCATAACAGTTCATAACAGAACTTGATGCAATCCTATTGTTTTTTAATGGCTGCTTAACTCAAGTCTTATCTTTCCAATTTCCAGACTGAACCATATCTCAGTGCCTTACTCTATTGCCTGTCCACTGACAGTCAATAAATCATGTTGTGCAATGTTTTATACTTGAGTGAGCTGGTCTGTAGAGTGGGAGGTGGAGGTTCAAATACAGCTCCTGTTTGAGCTAGTAATGATGTTGAGGGATGCATACCTCCCATAACAAATTGATTTGTTAATCCAATTACTCTGCCAATTTAATCATTCTGTGTAGCTCATGGAGCGAGTCCAGAGGTGGGCCACCAAGATGATTAGAGGGATGGAGCACCACTCCTATGAGGAAAAGCTAAGAGAGTCAGGACTGTTCAGCCCGGAAAAGAGAAGGCTTCAGGGTCACCTAACTGCAGCCTTCCTGTACGTGATGGGAGCCTACAAGAAAGGGCCTGGAGTCACAAGACAAGGGGGAATGGCTTCAAACTGAAAGAGGGTAGGTTTAGATTAGATAGAAGGAATAAATTCTTTACTGTGAGGATTGGGAGCACCCAGAGAACTTGTAGGTGCCCCATCCCTGAAGTGTTCAAGGCCAGGTTGGATGGAGCTCTGAGCTTCTAGCGGAAGCTACCCCTGGCCATGGCAGAGGGGTTGGAACCATATGATCTTTGGCATCCCTTCCAACACCATTCTGATTCTATGATTCTATGTTTTGCAGAATGACTCCTGGTAGTGACAGGAATCTAAAATTACTAAGTTTAATAAAGTAAATGAATGCCGAATGCAGTCTCTAGATAGCAATGATGATCATTTCAATACAAAACATAAATTGCTCAAGAAACACAAATTACATGCCACAATACGAATATCTGAATTATCCACTAGTAGTGATGACTTTTGGACAGGCCTCTGACAGATGGTTTAAAACAGGAAGCTGATAAAGAGCAACTGATTTCATCTTTTTCTAGGACAGGATGAAGAAAAATGCAGTTTTAATTTTTCACAGGCCACCTCTTCTTGAACATCTTGGAAAATGTTTAGAATCTAATGTGTCTCTTCGTAGACAACTGAGAATCTAATGTGTCTCTTGGTAGTTCTGAGACTCAGCTATGCAAATGTTCTTTTAGAGCTTTTAATGCCTTTATTTTTACAGAATAATCCCTATTTCAAGGTCTCTCTGCTTCCTTTAAGCTTAGTTTGTTTTGATTTTGCTTATGAAACTAGGATTTTGAGTTTCACTCTTTATTTACAGATTTATTGCGTTAGTTTCCTAAGACACCATATATAGCCATGTTGTTCTTCAAACTGGAACTCCAATAATTTTTAAGCTATGTAATTCTCCTTGGAGTCCAGAAAAAGAATCCAGTAAGAGATTTTTAAAAAAAATCGTATTTCTGAAATCTGGAAACTCCAAAATAATTTTGTAAACTATAGACTTTCATTGCAACTGTTAGCATGTATTGCCTCAGATTCATATGGCAATCATATACTTTTAAACACAACAGTGTATCGAGTCCAATACTGAGCTCTTGTGCTGTATGGACTCTCAGGCATAGTCTGGAATTTCACTTCATTCTCAAACAAGAAAATCAATGACTTACTTTTGCCAAATACAAGATTGTGTCAACCATGTCCTGCTGCTTGAGAGCTGACTTAAATTGTTTTTCGGCTTCACGATATAATCCCAACCTAAAAAGACAACAGATACATATAGAAGGTAGTTGTTGGTTGTTTGCTTTTTTAAAAAAAGCTTATTAAATAACGAAGCAATGCACCCTAAACCAAATATGAACTGCCCAAAAGCAGACTTTAAGACCACATTTTTGTGTGAACGTTAACAAAAAACATGATGTTATACACATTAAGAAAACAAAACTATGAAAAAGAGAAATCCATGAAATTTGGCCCCCTCTTGTACATGCAGCCTTCTGGTGATAAGTGAATAACGCTGTATTTTATCATGTTAATGAACTCCCTCCTGGTCTTAGAAAGGACAGTAGAAAGCCAGCAATTAAATTCATGTCTCAAACTCTACCCGTACTGTTTTGGAGCAGAATTTCCTCACCCACGGCAAAGATCACACAGGTACTCTCCACTGCACATGAACCTCACAGAAGTCTGTTTCATCTCAAAGGCATTTCTTTTGCAGAGTCAAATATTTTGCAGTAATCTATAAATCTACATAAACTACAAAATTAAGAGGAGTGTGCCATTTCAACAACAGCAAAAAGGTACACTTTCTCACGTGCAAATTGCCTTTTGTTTCCTTCAGCCAAACAGCACATGTACTTGCTAAAGAAACACAAAATAGAAACATAGCCAATGGGGACAATAAGGTATTTTGGGATCCTGGAAGTACATGTACCTCCTTGGATGCTTCAGTGTCTGCAACACTATTCATAAAAATCCTGAAAGTAATGACTGACCTCTAAGCTAATGTATTGTTTCTGTATGGCAAGGTTTTGGTAGCTGGGGAGCTACAGGGGTGGCTTCTGTGAAAAGCTGAAGCTTCCCCTATGTCCCTGTTTTCTCTCCCCTGCCCAGCTGAGGAGGGATGTGATACAGCAGCTTTGGTGGTATACCTGGCATCCACCACCGCTTAAAAAAAAATAAATCAGTCTGATCTTCTACAGAATGTCAAATAAATGTTTAGGATAGTGATAAATTTCATTTTGGCCTTCTAAAAAGAAGCAATCGTTTCAAGCTAAGATACAATATGGAATTTTAAGGGGCTAACTGCTTTGTATTATCAATACAAGAATTGCTTATAGAATTGAAAAGACTGCAGATGATGCTTCAGTTTTTTAACACCCAATATAGCGTTCATATAAATTCATTGTAAAAAAATGAAAGGGGGAACTGCCTCAGTACTTGTTCGAATTCTGCAAAGCAGGGTTGTATCAGGAGGAGATTCTCCTGGTTTGGTAGAACCGTTACCATCATAGCTATGTCTTCAGCAGTCACTCCAAACTGCTTGCCACAAGTTTGGTCCTCCCCACTGTTTCCATTCTTTCCTCTAAGAGATGTATGGTTGCACAGTGATGGGGTACTCACAAGTCATTTTTAGCAGATGCTTGGGTATGGGGTTCCAGCCCTGAGGCCTTGGCATCTTTGAAACTGATATTTCTTGGGCAATGTACTTCTGGCAGAGAGTGTCTAACATGAATATTTTATTATGTATTATTTCATCAATCTGAAGTCCTCATTGACACTTAATTTCTCAACTAATATTGTAATATTTAATTTGTGTAGTCTGTTTTGTTTAGTCTGTTTTAGTTCTTTGCATTTAATGACTGACTTTTCAAACAATGATTTTAAAATCATTAAAATCATAAAAAAGGCAAAGTTGCAACTAATTAGTTACTTAAAGGTACTCAGTGTTGATACCTTTATCTCAAGCAGTAGTCTCCTTGTATATTAAAGGAGATTTAACTGTAAGCACAGAGCTCTCCAACAAAACACTTGCTGAACTATTTCTGTGTTCAGCATTGTGCAACACACTGAGCAGTACAGGTCCTGGACTCATATTCACTCATCACAGAAGAAAGGAACAATGGCTTACCTATAGTAGCACTTCCCAATTTGCACTTTCCACCACCAGTCCTTGAACTGTGCATGCTCAGTGGCAAGGGCTGCCAAATCTAGGGCCTTCCAAAACAAACCCATCATCTTAAAATTAATACCATCAGTGTTTACACAAAGAAAAAGAGCACCAAGTGAACAATGTAAAGATTTTTTTAAAGAGAAAATTTTGAACAAAAACTCCAGGTAAACTGTAGGTGGAAGCACTGCTTTACCTTTATTACTTTTACAGTTTAGTGCATAAAACAGCCGAAAGGATTATGTGTCCCTGCAAAAATTATGCAATCCAAATAGCTTCTTCTAATTCAAAGAGAAAATAGAAAACCAGTTTGATCAGACTCCTGCAGTGCTGCTTCAGAATACATTATTTGTTTAAGCCAACACACTTTTTCCAAGCTTCCCAGCATAGTTCACTATAAGGTGTCAAAAACCAGTAAAAATAAACTAAAATGAAATAAGCTCAATAAGTTTGAAATACTGTAAAAATTTTCATCTCGTTGCTAATATCAGGTTGCCTCCACTTCTGGGAAGAAATTCTCAGATGTGTACAGTAAGACATATTACTTCCTTTACAAAGACTATAATGTAAAGAATTATTTTACAGGAGAAATATCTTAAGAAATAGATAGCTATTGAAGATGGTGGAGGTCTAAAATCTCTTTTGTCTGGTATACTGGAAAAGCAGGTATACTCTGATCAGCCACCACAGCCAGAATCTATGGCTTTTCATGTTTAAGCTATAATTTCAAAATCTGTGTTAAAACAAATAGATGTGTGTTTTGTACCACAGTCTACCATAGATGCACTTGTTTGTGTTTCTCTTTTATTAATTCCATTTTTTCTCAGAACATATCAAAGCTACACTATATTTGTTATCCTTTATGGGTATCATCAGGAATAGTCTTAAAAGATCTAATGCCGTGTTTGTATAACAAAGAGTTCACCTTTCTGTTTGTTTGTTTTCATAAACATTTTGCAGACCAAGGGAATCAGAACCTTGCTACCTATTAGGAACAGTAAGTAAAAGTTCTGTGCACCAGTCAATCAGTAGCAGAGGAACAACTAACTCCCAGGAAAAGCTAATCTGAATACTTGAAATGCTGCAAGAGCCCAACTTCATCACATCTACCCCTAGGTTTGATTCCTGTTCTTCCTACTAGCAAAATGAGGCTGCAAGCAATCAATGGGTTTAGATCTGACATAGTGCAGCAAATTCGTTGGAGCTATGGCAACTTAGGCAAATTGCTATCTTTTGGCTCTGTGAGAAAGAATAATTTGTTTTCTGTAGCAATTCAGGGTGAGGTTATGCATCAATGCTCTCCCAAAGAGAGGGAGACAGCTGCCATTCCCTGCCTCTGAGACAGGAAAGAGAAAACTTCCAACTCTGATTTCACTGTTTCTTCCAATTAGATGGAATCCTTGAAGACCTTAGATGGCGGCTCTTATCTTGATTGCCCTTTGTTTCTTAATGGCTTTGCAAATTGCACAAATGGGCCTTTGGATGCTACAACTGTAATGGAGAATTAACTTGCTTCAAGAAATTGTTGGATTCTCTTCTAGACAGATCCTTTCTTTCCTCTGAAGGTACAGAAGCAATTTTGTCCCAGTACTGGGAAAATCTGTGTAAGTAGTTGACATTAAAAAGTTGGTTACTTTTGTTGTATTTACAAATGTATAAACAACATGTGTGTCCATCAAATACCACACCTGCTTCTAACGCAGCATGAGCAGCCACTTCAGAGAAATAAGGATCATGCTGCAAATAGCATGCTTCAGAGAGCTTTCCTCAGAGTGCTCTCATAACAAGTGCTCAAGAAGGACTGAGTTTCAGAAAACAATCTCTTCCATAACTGCACATTCAGGTTTCTTCCTGCTACCCTAATAATTTCTGATAACTATTTTATGCAAGGCTAACAATTCTGGCTGCGATTGGAAAGTGAAAACTAAGATTGCTTCAGATTTATTGGACACTAACATCAGCTGTTCATCTGTCAGTGAAGATCCTGTACTCTTACTGAGATCTTATACTAACATCAAGAAACACAGCATGACTTCATTTCGAAGTTAGTTTATGAAAATAAATTCTGTTTTTATACTTTCCAATTAATGAAATAGGAAAGGAATAGGAAGATCTTGCTTCTGATACTCTACAAACAATTACAAAAACTTTAATCAAAAAATACTATCAATGTTACAAATATGTCTAAAAAGTGTTTGCATGAGAAGGCTTTGTGCATGCTAATAATTAAGAATTTCTGCTGGTATTACCACAAAACCTTTTGACAATGTGGCTTCTGAAATGTTAGTAAATTGATTCATAGTCTTTTAAAAGCCTTCACCTTGTCAGTACCAACTGCTAGCACATTTAAATGTCAGTTTCATGCAAACTTTATTTTTTAATTGCACAGTTTGGGTACAAATCAATGTTCAAACTGCATGGCATTTTAATTTAAAACCAATCTATAACAGCAGTACTGATAAGCCTGTCCTGCACTCCTGGGTATTGATGAATGTTGGTGCCATCATACTAATAACTGGAAGGAAAAAACAGGTAGGATTTGGGATTAGCAGATACATTTTGATTCTAATATACATATCAGTTCAAAACACAAGCTGATTGCCCTAAAACTTTTAATAAACTTTAGGATATAATTCATCATCTGGACATACTGATGAGCTGAAACTGTTACTGTCTAGAGCACTTAGCATACTCATGTATGCAGAGTCCATTTCAGTAACAGTCTTAACCCCAAGAAGCCTTTCAGAACAAATTTATTTTACTCTCAGTTCTTATGTTCGTGCAAATAAAAATGTTAAAAACCCCTGATAATGGGTGGGGATTCTGTTTTCTAAAAAAAAGTTTTTATTAAAGAATGAAAAATAATGCAGATACTTTAATTGTATTTAGCATGATTCTGAGTTTCATTTTTTTACCATTACCTTCCTTAACTAAACGGTACTATAACTAAGACTTCCAAACTTCACTTGGTATTGCAAAATGAAATTGGTAAATGTAAAGTTGTTTGAAACAGTCATTTCAAACAGAGTATTGTGTGCACCAAGAAATTAGATAGATGGAAACAATAGCGAGCATCTGCTGCTTCTTTAATGTGCTGTTGAATGGCAGTAATTTTCCCAGGACCAATTACTGACTGAATTTGTAGACAAATCAGCCCAGATAGTCTATAAGATAGCTGAGCAAATGACATTAGCAATAGTCAATTTAACACAATCTATTTTGTAGAGTGTCTTCTGGATTCCTATATTTTGTATATCTAACATAGTTCCATTTTAAACAGATTCCTATCAGAGAGTATAAACTACAAAATATTAAGAAGAACTAAGGAAATACAAGAGGTCATGACTTCTGGTCACAATTATGCATTGTGCACTCATTGTTCTTCCTCAGGACAAAGTGTCTTGTCATCATTACCCACCTGTAAATAATGGCAAATACGATGTCACAGTCTACTGGAAAAAGTAGCAGCTGAACTATTTCTGGACAAGTCTCTCAAACTGTCCTGCTCTTAGAGCATTTAGCTCCTAAAATGGCTTTTAGAATTAGCTCAAGGAGTATCAGTTATTAAGTATATGTGTTCTAAAGGAAACAAGTCCAGAACAACCAGGGATAGGATAATAGTATTTTCTTCAGAGAAGTGTTTAATTTTTCATTAAATAAGATGAAAGACTTTTGAATACATTTTCAAGTGCTGAACAAGCTCAGTGCTTCTCTCCTCTACTTGCAGACCCACGTTTCTGATAACTGAAGATTACAGATGTATTTACTTTTAATTAAAACCAATTTCCTAGCACTATTTATCCAGCTGAATGCACACTGATTAATAACATTTCTAAACTGAAATTGCTGAGTCTTCTTTTTTTTTCTATATACTGGCAGAATATGAAACAGAAGATAAATAATAAAACTGCCTTTGTTTCTTAAATAATAATGCGATAATAATAAATGAGAACAGTACAGACTATTCCAGATCAGCAGTGACAAAGGAAGGATATTGTCACTAGCACTTTGTGTTTTATTTGCAAAACGGCAGGAACTGGTATGCTGTTCAGGCAGAAAGTCCCAAGAAAGACTTTTCAAACTTAAGTCAATTTCTCAGACTTCCAAGTATTTCAAGCTCTTTCATCTCACCTCACATAGAAAAGTGCTGGATTTTGGTTCTTTTTTAAGAATGTGCAACCTCACACAGTAGCAGAAAATACCAAGATGTAAGAGATGTCAGTGGTTGCTCTAATGGGTGATCAAGCAAGAGCCAGATCGACTTTTAAAAAGTTAACGTATGTGCTGTTTCCCTGCTGAATCCTAAGCAATCAAATTCTTTTTAGGGAAATAAGAAACTGAATTTCTGAAATGCCATTGGTAGGAGAAATGAATAAACACTGATGCAGCCACATTAAAGCAGAAGTTAAAGTGTTTCTTTTTTGTTTAAGAAAAATTAATGCAGATGAAGTTCAAAGGAAGGGAAGACAGTTTGGAGAACAGAATTACATTGAAAATGGTGTAGAAAGCACATAAGAAAAGAGTCAATGAAAGCAAATCACAGAAAGCAAACTGAACAGTTAAAAAAAAAATTCTCCTCAGAGATATACATCTCATTATAAAGGCACCTCATTCTGTGAAGCATGACGCAATTTTTTTCCCTACAAGATAGAATCATTAATCAAACATGTTGATCTCTCTCCCGTTACACAATAAATGGTGGTGACTAAGCTGGTGCTTCCTTGCTTACAGATAGTTATTCAAATGGTTCAGGTGTGTAAAACAACATAGGCAAAACTTTTCCTGAAAGTCATTCATTTGGGACTCTCAGCAAGGATTTCAAAATATATGCAGTACAGTGCAGAAACATCTTACAGTTTTTTTCTGGAGTGCTTGGAAAATTACCTGCATTATATAAAACTATCTACCTAGACTAGAGATCCTGCATGTCCTTAAAGTGTAGGTCACGGGCATATGTGGCATTTTATCAAGTGACTCTTTTATTCTTAGTGAACTGAGTTTTCAGTAACAAACAACATAATTTTTAATTACTAGTGGCCTAAAACCCAGGCACTTTCTTCATATTCAGTACCACACTATGTAAATGTTAATAGCTACCTCTCTCTGACATTTCTGATGCTTCTACTTACCATTGCAATGGTATTTTGGATTAAGAGTGCATTACAACTCAATCCTCTTAAAAGAATGCTATACAATAAATTGACTGCGTACAACAATAATCATTTGATACTAGATTAAAAAACTTCACATAGCAGTACATTTGGAAATAATTATCATCTATGTCAACAACAGCAAAATATTTTTTGTGTGTATTGTTGATTAACTGAAGAGTTTAACTCCAGGTCTAATCACACACCAGCTGGTAGTATTGCAAAAACTTCAGTAACTAGTCAACTATGCATTATTGACACAAACTTCTTTCAAAGAAACCTCAAGCAGAAATTTTTATTCCATTTCAACTGGGTGGATATATCTAATATAGCAATGAAATATTTTGACACTTTATTAATTGAATAAACTAATTATTGGGTGAACTGCCAAAAAACTTCTGCAACCTTTATCTCTTTCTGAAAGTTTAAACAATATGTACCCAAACTTGATCTTACCCATTCAGTGCAGTAACGTAAGAGCCACAGAAGAAAAATTTTGGATAGGGTAAGAGGGAAATTATAATTAGGAAAATTTCTGAAGAATAAATGTTATAGACAATATAATTTTTCTCTTGAGGCCACAAAACACCTCAGCACTATGGAATTATGTTTCTAGAAAAAGTATCCAGAGTCCCATTGAGATTTTATGTTTATGCAGTTTCACCAAATACATTTCCCTTCTATTCATCCAAATGCATAAGCAATCATCTCAGGAGTTTAAAATGTCAAATAATGTTCATTTCAATCACTGTTTTGTCAGGTATTTTCAAATTCTTCTGGTAATGGACAGTCTTTCACAACTTACTGCTCACTCTCAAGCCACAGGACTCTGAACTTTCTAGGCAGTCCAGATACCTGATACTGCTCAGGCTCCAGTAAATTCTGTTAACATGAAATAATTAAATGCAGAGACCTTATCATATTGATAGATGAGGGACCCAGTTTTAAGCATTAGAATGTTTTGCTTCTCAAAAAGGAGAGTAATCCATAGCTTGGTATTTGCAAATTATCATCCCTGACTATCACCCCTGTAAGAAAGGATTTCTCTCTCTTAAGCTAAGTTTAATGCTTCACTTCTGTACTCACTACCTGGACATGTGTGATATACCACCTGGATTCTTAGTTTAGAAGAATAGTGACAGAAATACCTGAATCATACATACTAAAAACTGAAAATGGAACATATGAAATACTCACATTTTTTATGTCATTTTCATGATGAAAAATATATTCGAACAATGCCTGTCAGAAGAATATTTTAAATATTGTCATATTTGAAGAAAAAAATTGATAATATTATTTTAGAGGAATACAGAATCTTCATCATGTTAGGCAGAAATTAGTTCTTTGTGAAAGCAGTCACATTCACACAACTGCTGACAGTGACATTTATTTAAGACTTGAATAGACAAAAACAATAGATGTACTACATTGTCATCACAGGAAAGTATCTTAATTCTTGATTTGTTTCAAGAGATTAGTGAAATTGCCTCTTATCTCTGATCCTTAGTATCACATAAAACAAAAAAAGGCAGCTATAATTTGAAAATTAATATAGATTTGAGAACCTGGCAAAATTTTCATGACTATTTAACTGTAAAATCAACAAGTGATCTAAACCCAGCTTTTTGCAATGGACAGTCAGGTCCTTATGTAGTGCTAAACCTACTTAAATAAACATAGGTTTATTAACAATGTAAGCTGAGCAAACTTTGCCTTAGGGGGAAAAAAATCCTAAGCACTACAGAATTTTGGAATCTGTAAAGAAAGAAAAATCTTTTTTTTAATTATTTGTAAATGATAAATGCTAACAATATTGTGCTGCTGCTCAAACTCAAACACACCATCATATTTCCAAAGCTTAAAGAAGTTACCTATCAGCTGTGCTGTGGTTAACTGCTTAAAAGCCCACAACTGCACAGCAACATAACTGCATTTTTGTTTACTCGTGTATAAAGCTAGTAAAGTAATACTGCATTGTAGCTGTTCTGCACTAGAACACAGAGGAGCATATAATAGGTAATGAGGGTGGCATTTTCAGTGAATAACATGATACTGAAAGATGTCAGATAATTAAATGGACACTGGAAACCTCTATTCCCAGAAATGTATTATGGGTGCTAGTAACACAAGGTTTGAGTTGAACCTTGAAGTTTTTCTGCATCCAAATCCCAGGTCTTAATTGCTTCAAAAGAACAGAACGTTTTTCTAAATTTGTATAATTCATTCTAAAAAACTAGAAAAAAATATGGCCCCATGAGGAAAGAAAGAAAGAACGAGACCTCAGTCTCCCAAGGGCTTCCATAACCCTTCTGCCAGCTTTTCTTAGACAAAATTCTTAAAATAATTAACTTAGGGAAACTAGAGAATTGCTAATGAATTGTCATGTCTGGTGAGGAAAGTAAACCATGACCTACTTTTCTTCTAGTTTTGGTCAGAAAAGACTCTGAACAGATGATTAAAAGATATTAAAGAATTATAAATAGAAATACGTTTATAGGGAGATTAGAATCAGTGGATAAGAATAGAATAGACAATAAAGTAGTAGTGGAACATTTTCTCCTCTAGTGCAGTAACAGGGAAGTATTCAGTAAAAGTGTGTAAATCTAAAGTGACAAAAAAAGATGTTTTCTTGCATGGTTGGCACAAGGAATTTACTGCTGTTATGTATACAGCCTGACCTTCAAAAGGATTTAAGTGACTGAACATTCACTTGGATAAAAATATCTAGAGTTATCTTAACAACTCTATTAAAAATCCACAAGCTAAAAAAGATAAAACTTTCTATTTCATACCATAAACCAGTTGCTGAGATTTACCAGAGGCTCTCTCTGGCGACAGGTGATACCTTTTATGTCTGCTATGGTGTTTCCTGTGATAGTCTTTAACATGGCTAATGCTGGTCAGAGAGAAGCCACATTCCAGTATTCTTCAAAACACTGGAAAACCCAATCACACAATGAAAATATAAAAAATCTATCTTGAAAAAAGATATGGCAAGGATACTTTGCAAATACATACAGAAGAAGTATGTAGGAGGTGTTCATATACAAACATGAAGACACAGGCTAATTATGTGAATTTAATAGCTGTAAGATTTATCATCTGTTTTGCATGTGGGAGAGGTGACAGCTCAGAAAGTTTTAAAACTTTAATCAATTATTCTTAACACGTACTGCAGTCTGAAGTCTCACCTTGTGCTTTGGCTTTACCCTTAATGTTGTTTTGTTTAAAAAAAGTTATAAATCCATGTAGCTCCAAATTTAAACCTAGATCTTACATTCTGTGTGAAATGTTAGTGTCATAATGTATTAGCTTCCTAATACTGACAAGTTCACTTGCTGCCTATGGATGTTTCTATGACTGTTGTTTTACATTTTTTGGCTTAAGCCTCTTTTAGTATGAAACTGAAGGAAGACAGAGCTGCCCCAGAAAATGCTAATTAAAACCCAAAATATTTAAAAATATGTATGTTTCTCATTCCTGAGAGTCATTGCTGAAAATACGTCCTCTGAAAGCTAACTTACCTACTTAAATAGCATGTAGTTATCAAACATAATTAAAAGCTAGCTGTCTTCAGGCAGAAGAACTAAGCCTTGTTTCTTATGGATGTGTCTTGCAGTTCTTAATCCTTCCCCTGGTTCCTACATCCCCCCCATTTTACAGACTATAATGAATTTATAATA
Organism: Pachyramphus minor; assembly: GCA_013397135.1. Lineage (NCBI taxonomy): Eukaryota > Metazoa > Chordata > Aves > Passeriformes > Tyrannidae > Pachyramphus > Pachyramphus minor. The sequence continues at coordinate 427,689 of VYXB01007926.1, forward strand.
ACTTGTCTGCTGGTTGATTGCTGGCAAGGACATAACTGGACAAAAGCCATGCAAGTTTTTTCAGTACTGATAAAGAACTGACTTGTAACTGCCCTCAGATGATAGTCTGGAAGTCTTTGATTACCTCACCAGGGATATACCTTTGATCACTATATTTGATACCTACTCTTCTGCCCGGTTTGGTTAGGAGGCAAAGGGACAATGATGTGAGGAGTGGGTGAAGAATACAGTGCAATCACACCACATTTATTTCCTTTAAAAACCACACTGAAATGCAATGCCATCAGTATAGATCAGGCTTTAATGAGAAAAGATTTTTGGTAGTCATTTATGAAAAATCGTTAACCAAAGTTTTAGTCTGGAAGAGCTAATTTCCACTGGCAGATTATTAGGCACTGCTAGTCTTCTAACAGTGTTCACCACTATGTTTCTCAAAATAGACTGGTTCTTTCAACTTTAGGTTGAGAGCCAAATATAGCTCCCTAGAGGGTGTCTGATAATTGTCTGATACCTTGTGCAAAATGAGTTGTTGGCCTCAGCCCAACAGTTGTTTTTTGAAACATGTTCATCCATACAGCTGATTATGTTGGAGAAACATTCAACCGAAAGGCCACAGAATGATAAACCATCACACAGCCTTCAGCTACCTGCCACTCAGAGCTGAAATAAGTTGGGCAGATAACATGGATAAACCTGTTCTGTTGTCAGATAGTCTCAGTTTCAATGATCGTCAGCCAGCTGTTTTTAATTGAAAATGAAGAAGTATTTTGAACAAAACAATTAAATCTTTTTATATAAAAAGAGTTAACTCATATCATAAAATCAGATCAAAAGAATCCAAACCTTTTGACCATTTTTAGGCCAGGGTTGCCATTTCCAGACATTAAGGAAGGTTCTGCAGGTTTTTTTGCTCCTGGATTTTCTGTTTTCTTTTTTTAGTTGCCCTTCATCACTCCTATATGTGCAGTTCAAAGTTATTTACCAGTGGAATATTTTATTCCGCACAAACATTTTTTCTAGATTATACTTTCTATGTAACTTCTTTAGACATTCTTCCAATTTCAGATCTGGTAAAAGCTGTCAAAAGGTAAATAACACCCTATTTTTCTGAACTTCACCTCTACAACACATTGTGATTATTTTTATTCCCAATCCCATGTACAGTTACATTAGAATGATAACAGAAAATAAGAAAAAGATATCACGTTAACCAAAAATAGTTATGTACCTTTGCCAGTTTGGGTTTCTGGGCATATTTTGGCAAATTCAGTCGAGACAGATTTATAAAAGGGCCATCTGGATTTGTTATCATTGAAGCCTGAAGGGGAAAGAGAAGTCTTTTAAGTGGGAAGATCCCATACACTTTTCCTGAAAATTTTCAAAATATTGGTAGTATACAACAAAACTCCCAAACCCCAAACAAAACATCTGTAGCTCTACTGCTCTACTGTGCATTACAGACTCTTCCTTTTTCCTCCCTCTCTCCACTATTTCCATACAGTGCCTAAGCATGTACCTTGGTAGCTGGGATACATAACAAAAAAGAATTTTCATGAAAGATTTAGGAAGATCAGTTCCTACCTGCCAGTGAGAAGATGCCATGTTTTCCTCTTAATGGGATGTTTATCTGAACTACATATTCTTGCCGCTTGCAGTTTATTAATTTTGCCAAAAGAATGGGATAAAACTAGTCTAGTTTATTTTCTTTACCTTTTGAGGTGACAGACACTGAGCACTTAGTAATTGTTTTGTAGTAAACTGAAAAACTTGGAGAAGGTTTCAATATACTCATAATGAAATCATGTCATAGTCTTTTCATGGTCTTCAGAGAATAAAAATGTGTCTCAAAGAGCCTATGAGTTGGCAATTTATGTGAATTTCAGTGAACTTATGAATTTATATACATTTTTTATATAAATAGACCAGCAAACTAACAAGAAGTAACATTTTCAAACTCTATGTTAGAAATAATTTAAGTAAAAAACTAAAAATGCTCTCTTCCTTCAAACTGGAGTTTAGATGCAGCTTTTAAGTAAACTATAACGTCATTGTGCCAGACACTATGACCATCATTCAGAGAAGAGAGTCAAACAACTCACCGTTCCCAGCCTGACATATCCCCCAGAAGCACTAGTAAGGGGACGGGCTGTGAGGGCTGTTCGAGGTGTTCTTATCGCCTGTTCCACAGTACTGGGCCTTCCACTTTGCGTGCTGGGTCTCACAAATCCTGTAATAGGTCTTCCTGATTGAGTTACTGGCCTGAAGATGTTAAGTACCATTATGTTAAGTGGTATTTATTGACAGAGAATTTAAACAGTTTTACCTGAAGCACTTCGTTTTCAGAAGTTAAATATAAGATTTCCTCATTTCTAACTAGTCACATTTAAAAACAGTAAACTATCACATACCTAACAGCTGGGCTGGGGCCTCCACCTTGGCTTGTTCCTGGGACTTTCAAAGATGTTCCTGGTCCTGTAAGATAAGGGCATTTCTCACTTCACATTGAGATACTACTCCCTTGTCCAGAGGACTTAAAAAAATTATTGTATTTTGCAATAAACTATAAGCCGGAAATTTCTTTGTTCAAACTCCTGCTACAATGAACATGGATTTCTCTCTTTTACCCTGCCCATTCTCTTCTCCATCCCACCCGGGGGGAGTGAACAAGTGGCTGTGTGGAGCTTAGCTGCCTTGTGATTAACCCACACCAATTCTCAAGAACATCTTAGGAACAATAGATAGCCTTGAAGTAAGACAGGTTACTGGAACAATGAGACCATGCTAATTTGAAATGGTATATTTTCTACCTGGGACTAAAATAATATCCAGACTTTAGTAAGTAAACCAAAACTATCACCTACAGAGTAGAAGGAGAATGGTATCCCATGTCATTAAACCCATGTAGGATCCCCACCCACAATTTAGGACACATTATAGTTCAAACTCATCCATGTTCAAAGGTCATTAGTGAAAATACTGAACTGCCTTGAGCCCAGGTGAACTGATGAAGGGTCTCTCTGTTCTCATATTTCTGTTCTGACAGCAGATAATTAAGAATTACTAATTGCTGCATGTAGATTTTCCATCACTTTCACTGACATTTGATTAGTCGGGTTTTCTAACCTGCCAAGTGAATGTCTATTGAGATGGTTTTAAACACTTGGTTAAAACCAACATACGACATCTATACATTCCAGTCTGTTCACTGCTTGTTACCATGTACAGAAAGAAATGAGATTCAAGTTGACACTTCTTGACAAATCACTGTTACTTGTCTACTTATTTTCTATATACTTTTGAACTGCTTTTACTGCAAACGTTTCCAAGAACTTAAGTTAAACTGATAGATAGACAGTTTCCTTCCTTCTTTTTTCCTCCAAGTCTGCCCTTTTTCAGTCCTCCATCTCCTGCCTTCAAGCTGTAATTACCTCAGAGATACAAGCAAGTTTAGTAGATTTGTCCAGACCAATAACTTCTAAATCTAAATACTTTCTAGCTTTTTTTAAGCCATGATGATACTAAGCACCTCTGCATTACAGCAGCCACCTGACTACAGCTGTATTTAAAGTTAAATAATACAAGGAAGGTATTAACCATGATCTCCTCGGTAAAACCAACTTTTAGCAGCTGATGTTAAAATAAAGAACAAAACACAGGATTCTTTCTCTTCTGGTTGGCCACACTTAGGATCTCTGTTGCTTACTTGCCTTTTATAGACCTATGAATCTCGAATTTTTTACTCCACAACAGAAAGGGTGGAGAGTCCACCCAGCAGAGTTTCTAACATGGTAACTAGGGCACTATTCTGAGAAACGGACAAAGTGGCTCTTAGCTTTTTAGACTAACAGGTAAAAATGTACTAGTCTTCCACTTTCTGAACTCTTTTTTTAAACACAGTAATATAGAAGAGGTGGACATCAAAATCCCATTTTCAGACATGTTTTTAATAACTACAATTGGTTTTGAGTTTTTGGTGTACTGGGAGAATGCTTACAGGAATGCCCTTGATCTCACCCCTGGCAACTCAGTCCTTATTTTGAGAATCTCAACTCAACTACGATGAATAGGCACCAAGAAGCCACAGCACTGCATGTGGCCACTAACAGTGTCAGAATTTAAGAGCACAATTTCAGTGGTTAGTGATGACTGCAGAAGCCTCCTTTAACTCCTCAGTTTGTTGTCAAGGTAACGCTTTTTAAAGGTCCAAAGGTAACGTAATGGAATTTTTATGTAATATTGTGCTCTAGGACATTTTTCTCAATAAACAAGACTGATGGAAAATTAACACAGCAAAATTATGAAAAAATAAAAACTGGTGTAAGATGGATTTCATTACATATGTGTAGAGAGGAACCACAGAACAGTAGTTGTTTCCAGTGGACCTTATACAATTTAGTAATTAATTAATAATGCAAGACTGAGAGCAAAATCATTATTAAGCTACTTTAACCTGGAAACTAAGATGAGGACAGATGTAAAATTGAAATGGGTATGTAAAGGATGCAGAAGGATTTGAATACATTTTCAAGTCAGTCAGCTATGATTTTAGCGGGGGAGGATATCCTGGAAGATCTACCACAGTGAAAGACCCTGAGCCAAGACCAACTATGGCTAACACACTTTAACAGCCCAAGAAAAAGCCCAGTCAGCAAGCATCCATTTTTATTAAATCATGTGTACAAGTCAAGTGATCACAGAACCACAGAATCCTGAAGGCTAGAAGGGACCTCTGAAGATCATCTGGTCCAACTATACTGAAGCAGGAACACCTAAAGACAGTTGTCCAGGACCCTATTTAGATGGTCTCTGAACAGCTCTGAGGAGGGAGACTCCACAACCTCCCTGGGCAGCCTGTGCCAGTGGTCAGTCCCTCACAGTAAAAAAAACTGTTTCCTGATGTTCAGAGGCAAACATCTCCTGTGTTTCAGTTTGTGCCCACCGCCTCTAGTCCTGTCACTGGGCACCACTGGCTCTGTCCTCCTTGCACTCTGTTCAGTGATATCTGTGCTTACCTTTTATGTAAAAGTATAACATTAATGTCATTCTAATATAACGTTAGAACACGGATATATAAAGAAGAAACAGATACATAAAGAAGATCAAGCTATAGAGGAAAAATGTATTTTCTATGTGTCAGTGGACTGTTGTCTGGTTTGGTGACTACAAAAGACAACTGAATAACTAGAAAGGGTTAAGAAAAGATTTTCAAGACTTAACTCAAAAATTAAAAGATATACCTCAGAATGAGAAGACCATTTAGCTTATCACAGAAAAGATCACTGGATGACTTAATGACAGATTTAGCCATTGACTTTGGAAATAAACCTTTGAAAATAAAAACTTCATATCAGGCTTAAAATACTCATAAAGAAGCAACAGGTGAAATTATAGTTGATAATTCCCACTAAAGATATGGCACACACTGATAAAAGCTAGCAAATTTCATAACTTAGACTGCAGCGGTTTTTCTATCTTTGGGAAGTTCTTATACTTTCTGAAAAATTATATACTAGCTCAGGCTGGTAGTGGATTTGAAGCACAAACAGCAATCTTATCTCAATGATTCAGGAGTGCAGGCTACACTATCATAATGATTTTCTTTGGTTTTGAAATCTGTACACACTATCCAGAAAGTCATCTTTATTCAGTTTAAATATAGTATGAATGTATTTTTCCAGAATACTTATTTCTAAATAATGTTCATAAAATTATTTTTCTTGGCAGATGATCTCTACTACAGGGGAGATAAAATTAAACAAAATTTTAAACTATATTACTATGCTGTTTTAAGACAGACACATGTATTTCATAATGTATAAACACAACTTCAGTACTTCTTGACTGTTTATATGAGACCAATCATGTAATGAAAATTTTTAAAAATGTAATCAGATAGATATGAAATTGCCTACATCTATACAGACAAGAAAAGCTTCTTATGCTTCAAATATTAGTTCTGGTCTATGTCCAACTCTTTCCTTGAATTCATTGATGTGGTTGGTAGTTGAGAGCCACATCTAAGAAGTTGCATCAAAATTTCCATGTGGACTGTACTAAAGAAACAGAGAAAAATACAAATAATGTCAAAGAGTAGTGGAATACCACTAATTATTACCCACTTAAAAAAGAATCAATGAAGCTGAAAAAGAGCTGCATAGAAGAAACAATGACAGAGCTGAAGAACTGCTCTGTGGAGGAAGAGAGAAAAGACGTAGAGAAAAGTAGAGAATGAAAGAAAATCGGTTCAGATAATGTTTGCAGGACATGATAGCAAAAGGTGATGTCTGACTGTTGTCAGTACAGGCATATAGATAAGATTCACAGTACGCTGAAGGTGCATTTTTTTCTCTAGTTTCCCCCAGTGCCTAAAGAAGCCAGAAGGGAGTAAATGAAGTCAATGTACTGATGGAAAAGAGCGAGTGAGTACAGAGATGTAGAGGAAAAGCTGGCAAAATCCCCATCTCACAGGTCTAAGTACCACATCAAAAACATGTGGTGGGTCTCAACATTGCCATGCAACCACAAACAGTCTATAGCTCTTTTTGTAGCAACAGCTAAAAGCCATACCAGGTTACATCAGTATGTACTATTTTATGCTAGATGATGATCCTGACCAAAAGAGCTCTTGTTTGTTCAACGTATTTAAGTGAAAGTCATTCTTACGTGCAACTTGAGCAATGGTATTTTCATCTAGGATCATCTCTGCAATTCCTTCTTGATCCATATCAATTTCATCCACATACACCATTTCTGTCAAAGCTCGTGTTTTCAGGCTCCAGGCAGCCTGAATAAGGATAAAGTAAAAAGTAAAATATCTTCAAAATACCAAGTAAATAATCTAGTGAGAAATGCTACCATTTTTTTTAATTAATATTCACTTCACAGTTTTAATAGCCTTGAATCAGGTATTGACTTAAACAGCTGAGTATATCCATCTGTCTGATGGAAAGGGGACCAAGTCCTTTGTTCAAAGCTTCAGCTGTAAAAATGTGTAGATGTATAGATTAGGCATCTCAGATTATGAGATTATCAGAACACTGTTTAGTGACCTGAACTGACAAATTACTACATTAAATGTCCTGGAGGATAATCTGACCAGTGTGGAAAGGCAAGCATAACACTAGCCTATGTGACAACCTTTGTATAGACTGTAAAGACAACAAATCAATGGGGAGAAAAACACCTCAAGAAAAATCAGGGGCAGCCACACAGAAGTACCAACAAAGCAAGTGCAGATCCAACCACTTTGATAACTTGATATGCTTGTAAGGTACTCATAGAGCTGACATGATAAAGGGAGTCATAAGAGCAATTCTTTATCTTCCATCAGATATTGAACAGTTCATCATAAATTTTCCAGAGTAAAAATCACTGCCAAAACAATTAGATTTATTTCCTTTCTGACAGATTTCAGCAGTCTGGTGTAAAAGCATGTTTAATATTGGCTGAGGAGACATTTCAAAATAGAAACACACTGATGGTACCTTAATAGAAACAAAGGTCAAACACATGGAAACATTTGTTCTTTAATTAATAAATATGAGAAGATCTGAACTTCGAGCTTATTTAATAATTTAAGTAATGATTTCATGAGACACTTCTCATTCACCATGTTTCGGATCACCCCTTTCTCTACACTTCCCTCATGCTGCTATGCAACTTTGTGTCAATCAAAAAGAAAGTATATCTAAAAATATTGAAATACTTAACTACTCTTTTAAAAAGTACTTTCTTCCAAGCAGAAGTAAAGAAGGGCTTTAGCCAGCCAGTTCAAACACAATTATAAAATATAAAAGTACAAAATATAAAATTTGTTCAAGTATGAAGAGAAAGGAACTGAGCAGGATGATCTGAATCTAGGTCAGACAGACATAATCCAGATCTGCTTTAGAATCTTTTAGTTTCTTCTTATGTAGTAGGGCAAATTAAAGTAGCCTTTAATTTGCATTGCAGTTTGCAGTTAGATGTTCAACACCTTTAACTGCTTTTCATTATGCTGTAGAATTATTTAGTTTGTTGAATTTTTATCACTTTCATGGTACTCTGCTCTTTCCAAAGATGTGTATGTCTGTGGTCAACATAGTCATGTCTCTATTGGGAATATGCTCAAATTAGATCTCTTATATAGCCAAATACAGGCTAATTTCCTAGTAGAGGTAAGAAAGGTTGTCCATAGTAATGATTTTTTCCTGGGAACTGAAAGTAGCATCTTCTCTACAGTAAAATTGTAACCAATTCTTTACATAGGCATAAGTGTATTATAATGATTTTTCCACTAATTAAAATGTGATAATGTGTTTTTAAAAGCAACGTCTCTTTGTCATTATTGGGCAAAATTAGATTCCTTAGATTAGAAATTAGATTCCAGTCTTAAGCTCCTAGTACGAGGCCTCACAGCCAACAAAAATTTCAAATATCACATATTATTACTTAATTAAACAGCAGTCTGTAGGTTAGAATATTTGCTCTTTCTTTGTGGGACTGATAATTTTGTTTTGTGATATGCAACATGCCTGGTGCTTATGAAGAAAAACTGCATTTTTATGAAACAGGTACTTAAAAGGTAGGAAAATAAAGGGACAGATCATTTCAAATAACCCACATATTCACAACATAACAACAGATTTAGCTTGCTTAACTCCAAATAGGACAGAACTTTACAATAACTAATAGTAAATAAAGAGGGAAGCACTATTTTAAGTACCGTAAGTACAAAAATGTGATACAGTATTTAAGAAGTCTAAACTCCAGAAAGAAAAGTGACAGTGTTTTTCACTTGGTTCCCGAGAAGTTTTGTCACTGAATAAGTATCTTCCTCTTGTTCCTGAAAAGTCCAAAAATCAAATTAAAAGTATAAACTTAAAATATATATTTAAATGGCTTTTTTTTCTGAATATGGTAACACACTTTTCTAAGAGCTTTTAATCTCTATTAATCCTTTCCATTATAATAAACTTTATTCCATACACAATGAAAACCCCAAGAACACAATAACTACATTGTGAAGGGTAATCATTTAAGTCAAGAAGATATCTGGCAGCATTTCACTGAAACGATTCTGTATGTAAACAACTTACATGACTTCACTGGAATGTAACTGGAGACTCATAAAATATGTTATGGAGCTGTACTTTAAGATGCCATTTCACATTGCATTTAATCTCTTCTGACTGTGGGATTGAGCCAAAAGGTTCCTCCACCTGCACAATACTATTCTTGCTATTGCATTAATCTAGTGCTAATGTGGACAGAGTGAAAACTAATCAATTACTCTCAGTCTTCCATCACTTATGCAAATCATCACCATGCAGCTACAAGGCTACCAGACCCTACACAAGGTAGGTAGTGAGAAGGAGCTGTAGGAGCAGGGAGGGCACAGGTAACAGCCCCCTATTACATGCATTAAATGAAACATGAAAGTGAATACTAAGAGCACAAACACTGTTAATCTCATCAGCAGATGAAGGTCATTCAGTTCAAGGTAGATTCAATTTAGCTTTTAGAAGGCACTGAACTGCTGAATAAAGCTATAGGAAATACATGATAAATAAACTTCCATCAAATATAAAAGCTGCCTATTCAAAATATCAAAAATCTCCCCTTTACCAAATGTAATGCCTTACCGATGATGAAAAATAAAATTATGCCATTGAGGACTTAATAAGAAAACAAACACTATTCAGTGTATCACAAATTCTTCCCAATGATTGTATCTAATAATTGTATATATGGAAAGAATTTTACCTGAAACACGCTGTATTCAGAATCAAGCTCCTGAAAAGAGAGGAAATAGAAACTGAGGAATGGAAATGCCAAACAATAGAAACAACAATAAAAATGGACTTATACCCTGTGACCATCTCATTTTGGACAAACATTTTCTCTCTGACACATATATCCGAATTTCCATTTTATTATACTATCTCACATTATGGAGCTAATCAAGATTTTACACAATGAAAGCAGATTTGCAGTAAGTTCATCTCTCTGATACCTTTGCTTTCTTGCTTCTTCTGGATCACGCTGGCCAAATCTTAGATTAACATTACTGCACTATTAAACTGAAAAATGGTAGATTAAAAGAAAATTAACTTGGAAGATATATGCAAATCACTTGAAAATTAACCAGATTATTATGCCATGGGCTTTAGAATATCTACTTAATAAAATCCCATCTTTGTGCATTTTTGTTAGCTGCTGCTAGTGATCACACTGATATCATTCAAGCACACACTAGAAAACATCAGTACTTTTTTTTTTGTACTTTTATGATGAAAATTATGCATTCATTTTATTCTGGACAGTAAGACTGCAAGTGGAATAAACATCAAATTATTGGCCTATTGCATCACCCAATAAACAAAAGGAAAGCTATCAGATTCGGTTTATTACAAATGAAAAGGCAGGAGCTTGCATCTGCTTGAAAACTTGTGGTAAAATTGAGCCAATACTAACAGAAAGAAATGTAGGTTTATCACCAATAATTGTATAATTATCATGTTCAGGGCTTCTGCTGCTCACTTCCAGGGACTGGGGAGGAGTTTTTCCTAATATATTACTTAGTTTTAGACAAGGAAGGTGGGAGACAGATGTTACTTTCTCCAAATACTATTAGTCTTTTAGAGTGTCAGATCATTTCTGCTCCTAGAGGCAGTAGAAAATTTCTTGCATATCTGGAGTTGTGTAAATCTATCACAGTTAAGTCAGCTTTATTAGACTGGATATACAATCTTAGAGTAATTCAGACTATGAAGGGACTTCTGCGGGTCCTAAGTCCTGCTCAAAGAAAGGTCAACTATGATGTCAGTTGAGGTTGCTCACAGCCTTGTCCAGTTAGGTCTTGAAAAATTCTGAGGATGAGGTTGCACAATGCCCGTGGGCAACCTGCTCCAGTGCTGACTGTCCTTATCAGGAAATGTTTTTCCTTGTATCAAGCCCAAGTCTCCTTCACTTCCATGCAGCACTGCAAGGGGCCCCTGGCTCCGTTTCCTTGATAACCTCCTTGTATAATATTAGAAGGCTGCTATCAGATCACCACAATGTCTTCTCCAAACTCAAGCACTGCCCCACATGCTGCTGGCTTCTTTTGCAGCTGGGACACATTGCTGGCTCCTGTTTCATCAGCAGAATGACAAGGTCAAGCTCACTCTTCTCCTATGTAGTATGAGACATGGCCTATTTCTTCAATTTGAGCATTTATACTCAGTAAATTCTATGGTAGCAGGGACCTGGAAGACTACTGAAAGACATTTTCTTTCTGCAGTGTACTGGAATTTCTCTGGCCTTCTAAGGATCATATTTGGAATCACAACTCGTTCACTGGTGTTAAAATATGTAACACAGCTTACACATCCATTACACTATGGAACTAAATGTTAATTAAGGGATTAATCTCAGTTGACTGTGATGTACCTGGGGGGTACACAGGGCACTGAAACTGCCTTAGTATTTCAGATGCATGGTTTTATGAACTCCAAGTTCTTTTATTTATAGCACTTGTCTTCTAAAAAATAAACTATTCAGCATCCTAAGGATCCTTGAGATATTCAGCTTGCATTTTACTCCCCCCATTGTGTCGGTTACAGCACGCATGAAAATGGTTTAAGAACAGTAGGTGCTCTTCCATACCATATGTGCTACAGCAAATAATGAGGAAATGGTTAGGAATACTACGTCAGCACTAACTCAAAAATGCCTTGATGTTACAGATGTGTATCTTACTTTATGCACTGTTCATTAGTTTAAAAAGTAATTTAAAAACAAGACGAATTTGCTTGTAGGAGTATTCATATTACTAAAAAAAAAATCAGAAATTACATCCCTCATCATTCTGGAAAAAAAGTAGTTGACCAATAATACTAAGTAAAAACATGGCTCTCTTGTAATAGTAGATGAGAGTATGCACTTTTCATCCATCCTAATACATTGTTTCAGTTTCTTACAAGAAGCAACCTCAGATTTTTAATAACCCTTAAGCAGATAACAGGATCCTCACATTAAACAAAAGTATGGAACAATAAAAATTACATTAAAATATATTTTAACATGGATGGATCCAGCAGTTGCTACTCATGCAAGTAATCCACTGGAACTAGATTTCAAATAAAGAGTTCTTTGAGAGGATTAACAAATAGTGTTGCCCTGTAAGCTTGTATCTCAAAACAAAAGCTCAAATTTACTCTTTATTTACACATATAAAGCTCTTTTGAAATTAAAAAGATTGTAAAAGCAATGAAGGAAGGATTTAATGCAGATCCCTATATCAACTGAGGGCACTTCAAAATTTATGTTAATATATAAAGTCAGTTTATTTGAAGACCAAAAATATTTAGAATAATTATGTTTTCTGACACCTCCAGCCTAGAACAGAGAATGAAAAGATTACATACCTTATATTATAATAAGCCTTTATTCTACAATTAATTTCAGGTAAGATGTAATACATGCAGAATATTAAAATTAGTATATTCTGAATATGCTCTTCAAATGATTAAGAGCAGAAACACAGAAAAAAAAACCCAAAAACCTTTATCCAGGAAGAATGACTATCACTAATTTTCATGCATAAACTTAATTACAGTCTCTTGAAACAATAACTGATTTCAGTTGAAGGTGCTTTTTCAAATCAAAGTCAATGCCCATAAACATAACAGTGATAACTCTATAATGACCTTATAAGAACCAGGATGCAAGTAATAGCAGCTGAAAGTTCACCATGGGATAAGAAAGGACGAATGAACAAAAGCAAATCCTCATAGCAGACCATTAATCAATAAGAACATCCACTGTATGCCTATGAATTACATTAGGCAATTTTATTTTCCTATTGTTAAACTAGAGCAGGCCTCATACATGGGTTCTGGTTATTGCCTTGAACCTGACATATGGAACCCAAAGAGTAATCAGATTAGGTGACTAATCAGGATGATCAACAGAGACAGTCCTGGATTGTATTTTCTCTAGGTCATACTATTACTATAAACACAGAAGACAATGCCTGTTTGCTTACAACAGGAAATAATTAAACTGAACATCAGTACTGTATGTGTTTGTATGCCCAAATGCTAGACATAAAAAAATACAGTTTTTATTTACCCTTAGCTAAAATTGTCAGCATAGAAGTAAATTCCATCAATAACATTTATATTCCTAATTCTTAAATGAAGAAATGCACAGGATATTTTATAGAAAAAAAATTTCAATCTTCCACAAAATATAACTCAGTAGCAGACAATAATTCTTCTATCAGAATGTTATTCATTAAGAAGTCTTCAGGAAAACCTGATTGATTTTAAGATGTTTTGATTTTGTTGTTGTGTTCTTTAAGAATTCAACTTTATAACGGCATAGCATTTGATACTGCTATGTAGGAAAATTCTTGATTCATGCCCAGTTAGCTACAAGATCAACACAATACCTTAAAAACCTCCTGGTTTCAGCAGCCCATAGCTCTGGGACATCATTATGGATATGATGGTGCAGGAGGGGTGCTATCATTTAGCAGACTAGCCGACAGCTGGGAGAAACGTACAGACTTTAAGACAAAAAAGGTCATCTCTTTCAGGCATGAAAACATTCTCCAATTATGCAGCGTTAGTCTCTTCCTTTACTTATCTATTGTTACATTACATGTCTTAGAAGGGAGAAGGCTGGTTCCTAAGCACAAAAAAGTTCTGACCCGTAACAGTCACAGTTTAACTCAACCATTCCTGGGCATGTATTTAAAGGACACAGTCTCCTGTGGTTTGGTTTATGTCACATCCTAATGCTTGCTGTTCAAAGAAGTGAATCCCTGAACAGTGACTGAGGCTACAGTTCTTATGAGATCCTTCTTTCCCTGGTTGCAGAGGCTGGGAGGCGCATGCTTAGCAGAATATGGGACAAGAGGATAAGAACAGATGGCACAGTGATTACAGACATTGAGTATTCCCTCGTGCTGCACAGCAGCTCACTTAATCCAAACTTTCTGTAAGGGTTGTCATTTGTCTGTTTGCTTTCCTGGTACCCAACATAACAGTTTGATTTGTGGAACTACTGCTATTAAGAGTTCAACCATTAAATCTGTCAGAATTGCTATGTGTTCTTTAAGCATAACACATATTGGGTTAGGTACCAAAAATGGAACATACTTCATTTCAGATATATTGCCAGGTTATACTAAAATACTAATAAATGTAATTCACACAGATGGAAGACAGCACCATTTTCTGGTAGGTGGCTGAAGATGACATAAATAAAGTTCAATCGAAATATTTAGGAACTACTGATTTCATTAACATGCCACTTCAAAAGTAACACAGACACCAGGAAATCAAAGTCAATCTGCCTGAGAATGGTCCTAGATTCTTATTAATGTGGAAAAAAATCATAAATCACTTTTCTAATATTTACAATTACGGCAAATTAGCTGATACGATGCTATTGGAATAAATTCAGAATAATGTAAAATAGGATTAGACTAGGCAAGCAGGAGAATTAAGTAATGTATGTCACTTATTTGAGTTCTGATTACCTCAGTGTTCAGCCTTGGAGCTTAGTATCTTTCAAAGTTTATATAAAAATAATAGTTCTATTAAATGTGAAGTATATACGCTACAACACATAAATATGATTTGCTTTTCCATTCTGTTGTATTAAGTAAGTTCAAAATAGTTTGTAAGATTTCAATGACACATAAAACACATTCTTGAGGAATGTTCCTTTACCCAGTGTCTGACATTTAGCAGGGTAAACAGGACAGATTGGTACCTGATCAATATGTGGAGGAAGGAAAACCAATTAGAATTTATCTCACAGAATGACAGAATGTTAAGGCATTGGAATGGAACTCGATGATCATCTAGTTCCAGCCCCCTCTGCCATGGGCAGGGACACCTCCCACTAGACCAGGCTAGTCATGGCCTTACCCAACTACATCCTCTCGTTGCTGTTTTATTAATTTCCTCCTAAACATTTTTCCCGGCCTTGTACATCTTCTATTTCTTACCAGTGCTACTGGAAACAGCCCAGCAAAAGGTTGCAGTTGCCAGGTGTAACAATACAATTTTATACTTCAGCCTCAGCACACAGTAGAAATGCAGATGTCTTTATATTTTCCTATTGAGATCACAGATTGAAAAATGTTTTACTAATTAAAAAATTTATACATTAAAAGAAATGGAAGCACTATGATCTTTACAACTTTTATTTACTGTTGTCTGTGCTGCTTCAAGATTTACTATCACAAATCCAGTGTTGTCCTCCTGTGTGCAAAGATTACATATATAAAGACCCAATAATGTGCATATACATAAATAATACAGCACTTTCACAGAACTAATACTCAATCCCATTTAGCATTGAGGAACAATGTTCTTCGAACACCTTCCCCACTAAAACTTTTTCTGCTGGTGGGTCCTTGTTTGTGCCTTACAGTATAAAACATAACAAATAATTTTTAAAATATCCATCTTATGCCAATTTAAATAGTTACTGTGCTTAATATTTACACAGCTGTGTGATCATGCAGCTTTCTTTAAAGATTTGTCCTTTGAGAGGAAAGAGCTGCCTTTTCTTAAAATATTTCTTAAAATATTTGTCTATAGGATGGTTTGAGAGACTTACAAATTTATGTGAAGTATTTATGATGAAGTTATTCAATTACTGTTTGTAAAATATAGCATTAAAAATATTTACATGCACATAAACATTAATCCAGAAATAACTTTCTCAAATCATTCCTTCTTACAGAAGGATGAGAAAATATATAGGCATTGAACAACACATGTCCAACGCTTCCAGAGACTTTGCAGCTGGAGAAAGAGGCAAGAGAGAGGAATGCAAACGCCTTCTGCCCCAAGGTAAGGTTCGTACTTTAGCTGAGCTAACATGTGTGTCTCTTAACCTTTATGCCATTTAGTCCATGCAACACCTATGATATCTGAACATCAGTAAAAATTCACCAGGAACATCCCTACGCAGAACTGATTTTTAGTCTTGGCTTTTCCTCCTGAACTCCGCAAACTCTTGAATGAGTTAAAGTTCTCGCTGCGGGGAGCCCTAGCCCCCACGGCAGCGCTCCAGCAGTGCCCCATACGCCCGGCACCGCTCCCCTCTCCCGGCTTCGGGGCTGGGGCGGGAGCGCTCCACTGGGGCGTGTCTGAGGAGGAGCCGGCAGGGCCGGCTCACCGCCCCCGGGCTCGGAGGGAGGTGTGGAGCTGGGGAGCCGGCGCTGCGGTGCTTTCTCTTCTCCTCCTGCTCCCCGGGGAGCTCGGCGCGGCCCAGTGCTCCCGCCCCGCTGACGGGGGTCGCGCCGACCCCTCCGGCGGCTGCAGCAGGTACGGAGG